>JAMLFY010000011.1:3248855-3545288 GCA_030441495.1 Dalbergia oliveri
ATTAGGGATAGTATTGAAAAAATAAAATTAATATTTTATTAAAATATAAAATTAATAAATATTTTAAAATATAAAATTATCTGAAAATTGATAAATATTATCAACAAGAGAGACTACATTACTTTTATTAATGCCCACTAAGCGTCGGTCACGAACAAGGTTTAATTCCTCCTGGATATGATTTACTTACTCATAGTTTATTTTTATTGGGGCTAATGATCTTATTGCAACTTTAGTATTTCACATACCAGTTGGCTAATTCTTACAATAATTACAACACTGAACACGAATATAGAAAAAGGATAAATAAGCTATATCACAGGTTTCAAAGTATATTTAGTTATTCTAAAAAATAATAACTTGAAAATAGTGTGTTACTATATTATTTTTGAGATCAATTATTCTCTCAAAAAATATTTTTTTATAATTTAGTAAGATCTTTATTCCCATAATGAAAAGTGGGAAAAAAATTCCCGTGATTTGAAAATGACAACTATTAAATATAAATATGAAAATATCCCTGAACTATTTAATTTTTTCTCCCACATTTTTTATTTATTCGCACTCTTATGCTCTTCATATATCAATTATATTCTCAAACCCACAATTATTTTATCAAAAAATATTTTCAAATTTGTGAAATTTTTTTTTGAAGTGTAATTTTTATTTGACGTAGTTATTATTTTTTATTATTTTATTTAATTATTAGATTTGAACAAGATCAAATTTTGAAAAAATTGATTATTAATTTTATATTGATTGAAAAATATTTTTAAATTTATAATTGTTTATTTTTTTCATTTTTTCTTGAAAATGTGATTTTTATTTGACATAGTTATTATTTTGTTAGCATTTTATTTAATTATTAGAATCAAATGAGATAAACAAATTTTAAAAAATTAATTAATTTTATATTGATTGAGAAATATCTCTGGATGTATATTTTTTCTGAAAGTTTAATTTTCATTTTGAATTATAAATAATAATAATAATAAATATGTTAGGTGTATTTTAAAAGTTATGATATATATTATAAAATAAATAAGTTTTAAATTTATTCTAGATCTCAACAAACAATCTCAAACATATTTAATGTTAAATAAATAATTTATTCAAAATATCGGAAATAACATTTCTAGAAATATCATTCTCATAAATATAATTCCTAACATAATTTCAAATCTAAAACAAACAACCTCTAAGAAATGAAAACGCAAACCTATAAATACTGATCACTTTATATATATATAGGCCTTTTCTTAATTTCTTATTGGCCACACGGATGTTTAACATACTATTGAAAGAAGTTAATAATATGATAAAAATTACAAAGAAGTCATGGACTAGTCAAATATGATCTGCGCTTTGATACTCTCTTTAAGCCCAGCAGTACAAGGAGCAATCCCAGGTAATCATAATTGTAAGAGACCTCAAGCAGCTGAAACTTGTTAAGTGTCCATGGAGGGTACCTATACCAAAAATCAGTCAGGAAACTTCTACTGACAATGGCCTTCTGGTGGCTGAATGTGTCAAAGGAGAACTTGCCATGGTACATGCCAAACCCACTTTCACCAACCCCGCCAAATGGGAGAGAATCCGCTGCATACTGCACACAACAATATATACACCATTGTATATGTTACTTATGCATATGAACAGGAAAATGTGTATGTAAAAAACTAACAGTAGATAGAATACTACATGTAGAATTGCATCATTGAAGGTCAAACTGCCAGATGATGTTTCAGATAGCATTCTTCTCTGCAGTGTTTTGTCTTTGGAGAAGACATAAAGGGCAAGAGGCTTAGGCCCAGAGCTTATGAATTTGATGCTGTCTTCAATCTTGTCCACCTGCAAATTATTGAAGGGAAAAAGAAAAATTGAAACCTTAAGAAATTGGCTAGTTATCGTTATGGACTATCCTAATAAGAAAAATATTGAAATGTTGTCACACACACACACACACACACACATATATATTTGCATGAATTTAACTGAATCTTACAGTAATAATTGGAAGCAGTGGGCCGAAAATTTCTTCTGACATGATTTCTGATTCAAGTGGGGGATTCAGCAAGATCGTTGGCTCAATAAATCTGCACAGATCTTCAGCACATAACATTTCTAGCAATTGATGCAGAAAATTCATATGCTACTACATATAATGGAAAATTGGAAATATTATGCGAGTGAGAAGGCATAATGTTAGTTACAAGTTTTCTTCGTCCATTGAGCCACCATAAACCACAGATTTTTCGACGTTTGGATCAGTTAGAAGATTCTTCAATCTAGAGAAGTGTTGTTTATTAACTATCCTCGAAATAGTGTTGGCATCTTTTGGGTTCTCTCCAAACATTTTCTTGATCCAAACCTTCATCAACTCTATCTGAAGAAAATCATCAAGAGTAAGCACACACCCCTAGTTAAAATACAATATCATGAAAAAAACAGTAGAAAACCTAAAAACTTCAATTTTAGTCAAGAGATGTACTAGTTTTGAAGAGTATCCGTTTTCCACAAGGACATAGTCGATTGCTATGCATGCCTGACCAGCACAAGTCCCAAATTTCCCCACAGCAATCCGCTTTACTGTCACCTTTAAACAATCAACATAACCAACCAATTCGAACATCACTTTTGTGGACTTCGTTTAGAGAATCAGGTGCAAATAATTGGTGATTTCATTTACATTATCGAGTGAATCTGCTATAAGAAAATGTGAGGAATAATATGGATTTCGGTTATGCCACTTTATATTAGTTACCTTTCCAGTCTACCATATGAGAAATGTTAATTGTACTTATTGTTGGACAATTGGCGACTCACGCTTTAATCAATGGCGCACTTGAATGAATCTCTGCTTCCAATGGTGGATGGAGTGTGAGTTAGCACGGTTTCTGCATTTAGATTAATATAAATAATACAAGTCTTACCATATATTTTCACCAAATCTGTATATGAAATCCTTGGTTATTTATATATTAATCCACATATATCTAAATGATTTCCAAAAGAATAGGTAGAAATATCATTTTACAAACAAAATCAACTTGATGTGGCAAGAATGAATGAATAAAGTATTATATGAAGCCACCTCTAAGTCCCAGGAAGATGAAAGAGAATCAACGACTGCAGGGCTTTTTCACCCAACTCCATAGTGACAGGAGTCAGATGCCTCACTGCTGCAGACATCACAATCCGCCCCACACGTGCACTCCCTGCAGGTATATATAGGTTTTTCACATTCACGAGATCTTTCATCAGTGTGGTGGCTATGACAATGACATATATAGGCATCATGACATGAAGAAAAAACAATGTATAAGAAGAAGAAGAAGATTATCATGTGTAACCTGTGAAGAAGATCTTTTCCCATCTTTGCTGTAGTAGTTGCTGGCTCTCCTGTGGTCCCCCTTGAACAACCTTGATAGCTTTGTTGTCCAAGTAAGTGGAGAGGCCAATGGCAAGAAGAGAAAGAACACGCTGGAGACAACTCTGAAGGCTTTAACACTACTGTGTTTCCAGCAGCTACTGCTCCTATCACTGGCTCCAACGACAGCCCTGTATGTGTTTATATTGTATTAAATTAATTGAGATCGATGAAGCTGATTTATGTATCTACCACATGAAGAAATCTCTTAATTAGCTAAAGATAGTTGTTATAAAACCATCTCTCCTAAAAACTTATACAGATGGTCAGAGGCACATGAATATTCTAACATGCCGCCCCCTCACGCAAATCCCTGACCTCTTCTTAGTCATGGTGGTTCTAGTATCATGTTATAAAATTATCTCTTCCAAAGAGATATATGAATGATTTAATACTATAAATTAGTATAACTCACCAAAGGGAAAATTCCAAGATGAAATAATGAGGACTAGGCCCAGAGGCTCGGGAACAATTGCTGCACTAGTAAGCAGTGCTAATTGTGGCAATTTAGCCTATAAATATAAAATTTGGCTGTTAGTCACATTCACGTTAAACCGCTAATCATAGAGTTCATGATCTCTAGCTAAATCAAACATCATGCACTTCATATTTTGAATGAAATGGGCACAGATCTCACCTTTTTGCTTGACATCCAATCTTTCAAATTCTTCAATGCGAAATTTGTGGACTTCATCAACGTCCCTAACTGCGGGAAAAGTATCAAATAGTAATTAGCAATTAAAAAAGTGAGAATAGTTTATACCTCCAACAAAATGTACTCATGCTACTATGATGAGTAACCTATGCCTCTTCCATCAGCTTACTACAAATGTCCCATGAAACATTGGAATAATTAAGATTCACTGAATATACTGGTGACTAAAGAATTTAAATGAGTTAACGACTGCATTTAGATTCACCTATTTAGATCCACTCATTCTTATTACTACTACTATCATCACTACATTCATTAACTAGTGCTTTTACAATAGTGATTAAAGCATTTAAATAGAAAGCAATAATATCAACCATTTTAGTATATTTTAAAAGTATAAAATAGTAGTATTTCCTTTTGAGAGTAACTGAAATAATTTATCAACAGGTAATAAATAATAAATAAATAATTATAAAAAGTGATGTAGCTAGTGTTGGGTAGAGTTATCGAAACACATCAACGTAACTAAAATAGAGTTTTAAAATTGGAACTAACACAAAATATTAACGTAGAAATCCCCTAATGACGAGGGAAAATCACGAGTAAAACTAAGAAGATTTTATTATGTGAAAAATAAAATTACACTTCTCTTTAAATATAAGGAGAGAATAATAACATCTTCTCTTATATTAAGAGAATACACATCTCTCTATAAAAATAGGAAAACTCTCAGAAGAAGCACTATATATATTAGTAGATGCTCTCCGTTATTTCACTCTGCATAAACCAACGAAGTTCCTTTATAGAGACACATATGCATAGTAATTTTTACTGTACATGTTTAAAAATTTTGCCTTTCTTCATACGTGCACAATAAAAATTCTATGTACATATTTAAAAATTCAACAAAAGTGACTTTGTTTCACTCACAGCTAGGACAGTCCTTAGCAACATCTAAACATTTTTCTATTGTAATATAATATATAGCAAAAGAAATATATCAAAGAGAGACACCTCATCTCTGAAAGCTTCAATTTGATGCTTCCCCAAGTCAAGCATTAGGGCTTTCATGATATCTTGCTCTTTTTCCATGAGGAAACGACGCAACCCTTTGAGCTGGGACTCTCTCCATGAAGCTTGCTTTGTCACTCCACTCCCATAGTATTCCCTCATGTCCTTTAGATCTCTCCAAAGTTTCCATGGTCTCCAGGGCGCTTTTGGGATGATGTCTTGCCTCTAGTACTTATATTTATTGTCTTGACTTTAATGTCAAGACTGTGGTTAGTTAGGCTTTCATAATGAAAGGGCCCCTTTCCTTTTCTGTCAACCACGTGTTTCTCTGGTACTGGTAGGAGGGGTTTAAACCAATATTGGAAATTGATTGGTAACGGTTTTTGCTTTTTTCATTTTGAGCTTTGTAAAAGAAGTACTAAGAAAAAAAAAATTTATAATTTTTATAGCTTTCAAAATTTTCTTTGTGAAATTTTAAAAAATTGAAATCATTGAAAAATGAAATCAAATAGCCCCTGGTTCGCCATTTCAGAAATATTTTTCTTATATAGTATAATGTTTAATTTTTATATATTGATAGTGTAAAATTTTTTAAATTTTTATTCAATTATTTATTATTATGTCAATATAAATGATTAAATCTTACACCCACTACTTAAAAAATCAATAAATATAATAATTTGATTTATAACAATATAAAAAAATTTTATATTTTGAAACATCAAATTTAGTAAAATTTGAACTTATAATCTTATACAATTTTTTGTTGATTCTAGATATCTACTATAAAAAATATAGTTACTAATCCCCTCAAGGTATAGAACCATATACGTGAAGTTTGCTTATGGTCATCAGAACTTTTTTCATAGACAGTGGCAAATTGAATCTCTAATTAATATTTAAGGATTCGGGCTATAATCTTATACAATTTACTCATCTGCTTCGCCACTAATTTAATTATAATAACTTAAATTGATATTATAAGCAAAATCTCAGTTTGACGCTTAATTTAAATTTAGATTTATTTAAACTACTATCCACGCGTCAATAAATAACAGATAACATTTCCCTTTACCTGGGAAAAAGAAAAAACCAGCCAATTATGCATGCACCAACTTTTCTCTTCCCGTTGATGGGTTGGTCATTCAACATTAAATACAGGAAAACTAGAAGAGAAAGAAGAAATACACACCCCTCTCTATCTTATCTATGAGATGTTGAATCTTCTTTACCAATTTAGAAACTAGAAGGACGTTGTTTGGTTTGAATTCTTTAGATCAAATTATCGGAAGAAGAAATATGGCTTCCCATATTTATTCGTACGTGGCTGTAAATGTTTCGAGGATGGGCTGGACCATATGCTGAATATTCAAAGGTGAATTATTTGAGCCTCCTCACTCCCATTGAACAAGCAATTACGAAAGGGGTCATTTGCATTTATTACTATTTTTGTTTTCTTTGATTCCATTTGCATTTATTACTATTTAGATGAAGGATCCGCGTGTACACCCTCCTTTGTGGACTAACGTTAGTCCACTCACCTTTATATGAAAAATTTATAAAGATGTAAATTTAACCATTTATATTTATATATACTCATAATAAATATTATGGTACTTATAATCAAGTAATTGTATCTTAACTAAAGTTTATATGATCTATTTTTATTGAAAGTATATTTAAATTTGAGTTGTTGAAATTATATTCACCAAAGAATCTCCCCCTTTATATATTTTATGTACGGTATGATACGCAAATACCCTTTTAAAGGTACACCCTTTTAGACATACACCCATTAAATATGAAAGTAAATATTAAAGTGTCAGTGTATAAGGATAGCAATGAAAAATTAAAGGTATGATTTGTAATATCACTTAACCTCAATAGAGGGGCCAATACAGTTAATTCTAAATTTTATATTGAAAAGAAAAACTCGGAAAGCATTACACCTTTAAAAGGTCCGAATCAATGGATCTAATTAAAGAATGGATACATCCCATGCACGTTTTATATTATATCATTATTATGTATATAATAATATAAAGGGATTGGGCTTTTACTGTGAAGATTGAATTATCATGAACTGGAGTCTAGCCTCTGGTTATACTTACCAAATTAAACAAACATCCATCGCATTTATTGCCATGAAGGAATGAAGGACCAATGAACCAGAGAAGAATAGCAAGCAGCGCCGAATTACCCAGTTTAGTTTGAATCAGAATATCCTATAATTAATTTTTCACGCATACAATATATAGATGTGTATATTAATTGTGACTGAATTACGTGTATAACCGAATTTCAAGAATATTAGCATCATGTGCGCATCTTTAGCAAGTGAAATACCATTATCATTTTTAGATCTTCTGTTTATTTGGAGGTAGTATCCAAATTTATGGAAAGCTGTGCAGTGACCTCTTTTATGCAACACAGTTCTTGCTAGCATAAGATGCTTATATTTGTTTTCAACATGACCCCGACATGTTACGAGATATAAATACAAGGTTTTGTATATGACACATGAGGCGAGATATGATATACCATTTTTTTTATTAAGATATGATATACCATACTCCATTCATTTAACCATATTTTATAATTGTGACTAAATGTCTAGTGTGTAGTATAGCCTTAGCCTAAATACAAAATTTTAAATTGGGTCTTATAAATTTTTTTAAAGGCACTGATTAAAAGAAACCCTATTTCAAAATCATGCAATAATTTCTCCTCTATGCAATCTTACCTCTCCTCGCTGTCCAAACCGAAACTGCCCCAAAAGTACTGAACATAAAATGCCTTTAAGGCTTTTAACCATAACCATGGTTGAGGCAATGTGAAATAAAGAGGTTAGGTACAAGTGGAGACAAAAAAAGAAAAAAACTTAAATTCACAAATCTTCCTTTGTAGTTGTTAGTACAAAAACGGGAAAAAAAATAAATTATCAGCCAAGTACCAAGTACCAACATACAACTTCACGTTCCAAGTTCCAGTAAAGAATGTACTATTTTGCGTTGAGCTAATGTTGACTTCCATTCTGAAATTATGAGTTATTTTGATTCTTAAATTTTAAAATTTGATTAATTAATCTTTAATTTTGTAGTTGTAAAACACTTTAGTCTTTAAAAGTATAAATGACTAATATAACTCCCTTCAACCTACATTATTAAATTAAATTAATTTTAAAAGACAATAACTTTAACTCAAATTAATTCAGTATTAGTGATTTGTTAGGGGCATTAACTTATTTTGCATTTCTTACTACCCCTCAATAATTTTTCAAAGAAAGAAAGAGATGCAAGAAAAGAACACAGAAGCGGTTAAGTCTATAAACAAGTAGTTATAGTTGTTTTCTATATCTTTGAGTGGGTGGTCATTTGTTTAACTTCTTCCTCTGTCCTTTTAGAAAAAATTTCTAATCTTAATACTTTTATTAAAAAAAAAATAAAAAAGAGAGAGAGAGAAATGAACACGGAAATGCTGCTATGTATGCTTTCGTGCGTGTTTGTAAACTTTAGTTTGAAATTGGAAAAGGTCAAATTATCGTTTAAAGCTCAATTAAGTTCGAATTTATTATAATCTTTGACAAATTAACATGAAAATACACTTCCATGTAACTTCTATTTTGAAACTATAATTTGAATAGAAGTAGAGTTTAAGTTTGATATACTATTAATATAATTTTTTTTTATTGTCATCCATTAACATTCTGTCATATCAACACATGGTTAATTTTTTTCCCCACTACTTCAAAAGACATGTAAATGGAATCATTTGTTTAAATGACATTGTACATACAAATTAAATCCATAAAAGTAATAAAAAAATTTAATTTTTGTTAAAATAAAGCATGGGGTTGAAATCAATAAACCAATGACACGCTTTAGATGTGAAATAAAAATTAAGTCCTTTAAGATGTCCACAAGAATTAAGGTGATAATTGGATTTAATTAATTTTTTAAAAAAATAAAAATAAAAGATGAAAATATCTTTTATCATTCATTATAAATTATCTCTTCATTAAATAATCATACACACATCCATTTATTCTCATTCATCATAAATATAGAGATAAAATGAGTAGAAAGTAATTAATATTATTTTAAAATATAAAAATAACTTATATTTTGAACCATACAAAAAAAATCCAAAAACCCGGAGGAAGCCCCATCTGCCAGATAACCGAGCAAATTGTTGCTTGAGGAACAACAAACTATCTTGAGGGTTCTATTTGCACGTGTTTATAATAAATTCTGACACCTACTTTCTTAGACATTACACGATGTGGTCGAGAATCCAAGTTTTCTTGAGTTTACGACGTTGTCCTCGTGCTACTACGTTGCAGTCGCAGAGATGGATATTGCGTATCTTAATACACAGGACGAAAGCCACCGGCATTTGCTTTGCATAAAATTAAGCAATATTCCAAAGAGTAACGGCCCATGATTGTGGAAAGAATATCTCACGAAAATATTTGACCCAAAAAATTGTTAAAAAAAATAGAAATTGAAGAGGTTAATATTTGATTTCACAACTCCTTCTATACATAAATTTACAATGTGATTGACAAAGAATATGCCACAACACAATAGCTATAAGCCTCTAAGCGCTTACTCAAGAATTACAGGAGCATCACGATCACTGTAAATAACAGATCATCATCCACACTCCAGTCAGTTGTGGAGCATTCACTAATCTTGGTAGATTTCAGGGTAATCGTGACTAATCTCTGATAGAAAGTTTTCTTCTCTTCTCAACACCAACAGAACCACAGCCAGCCCTTCGATGATTAAATGTCTGATCTTATGGTGTAGTTGCTACCAATTTTCAATCCCGCGATGAAAGATTCACTCGGGTTGGGTCCTTGTTGCAGCTTTGCCTGTAAGAAAATCAATTACGGCATTTTTATATATACACGTCTACTATAGCCTCATTAACCATCTTTAGGGGGATGGGGCCGCAAAATTAAAAAGAAGGAAAGCAAAAAGCAAGGAACATAAATTGATACCACAAACACCTCAAATACTGACCTTCGTCTTTTCCCATTCTCCTTCTGCTGCGCCACAGAAGCCGAATGGGTGTACCAGAAAAACCAGCATCAGTGCGCAGTTGCTTCTCCATATAGCGGCGGTAAGTCTCAGGAAAAAGTTTCGCATCATTGACAAAGAATACAAATGTAGGTGGCCTTATAGCAGCCTGCGAGAGAACATCCAGTAAGAATATATAAGATATCAAGCAATCGTGTTATATTACCGTTTATATGTGTGTCAAGCATAAGAAAAGGAGCTCTCAATAAGCCAGTAGCACTAATCATTTTGTTCATGTTCGCTGGTGAAAAATTTGCATTAGTAAAATATATTATTCCTCTTAACATCTTAACAAATGTGATGGGCAAATCTCCAACAGGAACAATAAGGTGACAAGACAATGGACAAGAATTATACAAACATCCACACTATGCTAAAGACATACAACAGCAACTAATAATAGCATCATAGCATGATGCACATACCTGAGTGCAATAGTAAACACGCCCTCTTTTTCCAGCTCGTGTCCTGGGAGGAGGCTTAAAAGCTACTGCTTCCAGCACTACTTGATTCAATATAGAAGTACTGAGTCTTCTTGATCTCTCTTTTTCAACTTCACTAGCAGCAACAATAATCCTTTGACCAAGACAAGTATTCAGTTATTCACTTAGGGAGGGGATTAACTCCGATGAAAAATATCAAGCCTGAACAAATCATAATTTTAACAACAATTGCAGCTACGGTATTGTTTACATCCAAGAAAACCGATCCACCTTAAAATTTATCTATAATTACATGCCATGGCCAGAAAAAAAGCCCATATCCAAATGGAATTTTTTTTTTAAAGTGTCCAAGTTCTTTAGTCCATTTCCAAGACTCAGAGCCCCAGAAATTACTAATGAAACCCACTTAGGAGACATCATGAAATAACAGTATGTACAAATTGTACAAGTACAACACAGATGATGTGACTACAACATAAAATCTAACATGATCCCTAAATCACAATTGCTATTTTCAACAAAATATATAAATTTTGGCCTCATTTACCATGTCAGATTCAAGTTGAAATTTGCTTAAATTTATAAATCACTCAGAAGGGTGAACTTGCTTTAAAGGAAAAATTGGTGAAATTCAAATACAGCATGAAATTAGCATACCATGCAGCTTGAATGTATCAATAATGTTTCAGCTAAAACATACTTGTTGACACTATGACCAGCTACTGCAGTAGAATAAACAACTGGAGCCCAGTCAAGTATACGAAGCTTCTCCCTGACATCTTGCTCGTAGTATGCCGCAGTCTGCTGGTTTTTATTCGGTATTGTATCCCATTTGTTCACAACTATCACACAACCTTTCCCTTCTTTTTCTATCCTCTCAGCTATCTTGTAATCCTTCAAAAGATATTCATGGTAGTGTTAAAAAAAAAAAAACCTAAATAACAGGAGAAAAAGAATGTCTTTTTCATGTAAAATGAGATTATGAAGAATACATAAATAAAAGCATCTATCAAGAACCTGTTCCGTGATACAAGCCATTGCCTCAATAACAAGAGCAACAACATCAGAACGTCGAATAGCACGAAATGCTCGGTTCACTGACAAAGCCTCAGTCGTACTTCCGGCTGAGGCTATGGCTGCTCTTTTCCTGATTCCAGCAGTATCAATAAGCTGGAACTTCTACAGAAAGAAAACAAGAAATCAATAACTGTGCTGACACAGAATCTAAAAGTGTATATAAATATATCTATATGGTCCAAAAAATAAAGGGCAAATTACACGAACCTCCCCTAAGATCAATCAATATTACACTTATCCTCTTCTAGATTTTAAAATTACACTTCCCTTGATTTATTTTGTTCCATTACAATAACCTCCCTTCACTTTAAATTTTAAATTTTAGAAGATTAAAAAACAATATAAGACGACTTTTAAGCCCTAAATTATTCATCCTATTTCTATCGTATGCCATTTATTTCCACAGCCATCTATACCCGGAAACCCCCAAATCTCTAAATCCCCAAACCAACAAAAAGCCATTGCCAAAAGGCTACCGGTACTGCCTCAACCTCCTTCTTTCTCACTGTACAAGCCGCACCATCACCCCCACTGCTAGCTCCGCCTCCAACCATCATCTTCGCTGCCAATCTCCACATTTGCCGGGCACCACCTGCTTGCATGGGAAGAACAATGAGAACCACTGCCACCACCACAACATGAGCGGCACGACGGCACTCCCCCCGCTTGATGTGGCACGGCGGTGCACCTCCTGGCTCGACACAGCATGATGCGCACCACGTTGCTCCCCCTCCCCTGGCACACCGATTGCTCAATCCTCTTGCAATGTGGGTTTAGGGTGGGTGATGTTGTATTTGCAGAGGTAGAAGATGATGGGGGTGAAGAGGTGTCTTGGTTTTTTGAGCAACACACTTTCGAGAAGTGCTTGGATCGGGACAGGAAATATATGAAAAGCTGCTGGAGTGTTCTGGCTTTTTATTGCCTTTCTTTTGTGTTGGATTTGGTGGTGTTGTGTAAAGGCCATAGATCTTTGGTTGTATATGGCCGATGTTATTTCTAGAGTCTGCTATTGGCTACTCGATTTGAGGTTTAGCACTCTTTCAACAGGTGATGAGTAATCTTGGAAGTGGAAGGAGGAAGGGGAAGATGAATAGCTAAGGGTAATTTTGGAATTAAATAAATTATTTGAAACCAAGGGAGGTAAGTGTAATTTTAAAATCTATGAGAGGCACATGTAATATCGATTGATCTCAAGGGAGATCGGTGTAATTTGCTCAAAAATAAATCCAGCCATGCAAACTAACAAAGTTGGGATGGGAAAACATTATAACTAACTACTTCCTAAATTTTCATTCTCTCAGCACATAATATCATCTTACAAAGTAGTCCCCGGCTTTTTATGTTGTGCTTCACATAATATGGTTACTACATGCTAGATAGTCACCAAAAGAGTCAAACCTGGCCATCTTCTCCAGTAAATTCAGTATCAATGGCATCACGTGTAGTGCCACTGATGGGGCTGACTATTGTTCTGTCTTCACCAACCAGTGCATTCAAAATGCTACTTTTACCAACATTTGGTCTACCAACAATTGAAATTGCAGGAACATAATCTTTTTCTTCTTCAAGATTGTTTGGTTCCTATTGTTTTGCAAAAATAAATAATAAATTAAAAAAGCAAAGGCTTCAAAATATAAGATTAAAACAAGCTGATCCACGATGGTGATCTGGGATACTTTCAACAGATATAATAACTTATTACTGGATGGTGAATGCATAATATAGTCAAATCAACCTTTGTGGGACAAAATAGATACCACTTAAAGTCATCCATTATCAATTATACATACAAAAGAGAACTAAAACTTTATGGAAAACTAACCTCAACTTTCTGCAGCCCTGAACACACAAGGTCAAGAAGATCTCCAGTTCCAGTCCCTGATATAGCTGATATTGGAATTGGTTCAAACCTGATAGAGAAGCAACGAGTTTGTTGACGAAAAAAATGCCACTTAAGAAAGTTTTGTTTGGGGAGTGGTGGAGGTTTAGATTTTTAATTTCCAAACAGAGCTTCATTTATCTCTTGTACTTTTGATTTTTAATATATTCAAGATGTATCACAATCCTAATCATAAACAACTTCATGACTTCTAAAGGTCCAAATAAAAAAAAGAGACACAGTTTGATTATTGTAAACATGCAATTGATACAATATCTTGATTACACGCATACATAGAATTACTTGTGTCTGACCACAGTCAATTCCCTCCTTAAATTACTCTTAAGGACTCGTAAGACAACATGAAGTTAGACATATTAAAAGCAAATGAAATTGTAACAAATAAGGGTAATCCATGATGTAATTGGGGTCATAAGCAGTACCCACTTTGACCTAAATTGGATATTGGAACCAGTCCAGAAACAATTCATGCTCATTGAAGCAAATTTAAAATCATACTCAAATGTTGAAATTAGAAGCAAACAAAACTAATTGTATGTAAAGTTGTAGTCCAAGATAACCATCAAGAAAACATCAGAATAAGTGCATTATTTATAAAATTAGCTTAGTGTCATGACCATGTTCCACTGTGTTTAACCACACCTCAAGCATGCAACTTTCCCACACACCCAGGGAAGGGCATCCTCACATATATAACTTACCCAATGGACCAAAATTCAGATGCCTGCATAATTCCTTTGCGCGGAGATTCACACTTATTTACTGCAAGAATGACACATTTATTTGAGTAGTTTTTACGAAGCCAATCAGCAATCTCCACATCAGCCGCTGTTAGACCTGCCTGTTCAGCATAATTCATTATTGTCTTCAGGCCATGTCTAAGAATAGGTTAATAAAACAAGATCATATCATGCACATAAAGTGAGTAAAAAAAATAAACTGAAATGAAACTTGATATCCCATTTTAATAGTGTAGAACTGTGTTAGATGGTACCTCAAATAACTCAATACAGGGAAAAAAAATATCAAGATTCAGCTAGATTACAAAACCTAACTCATTGTGCAGGTGGAGTGGAAGGAATCAACAAGGGTTGATAACCCCACCAAAACCCAACACAAGTAAATTCTAGCTTTTTGCATTTCTTGCTATCCTTTTATATAATTATTATATTTCAACAGAAAAACAATAAGGAACAGGAGAAGAAGAAACAGACTTGGAGAATAAAGGAAGAAGACACTTTATACAAGCACACAAAATACCTGACCATCAACCAGAAAAATAATGACAGATGATTCTTCCACAGCAGCAATGGCTTGTCTCTCAATCATTGAGGGCATCCTGGCAACTGCAGCCTCTCTAGTGGCAAGTGGAATACCATCCATGCCAATGGTAGTAGTAATAGCCAGATCTTCCATAACATTAGTTTGTGATTTTGAAACAGTAAGAACCCCACCTGTGTCAACTACCATGAATTCATGCTCTCCCCAATAGGATCTTCCATATAAACGATCCCTCGTCACCCCAGGTTCATCCACCACAATTGCCCTGTTTCCCTACAAATTAAGCAGAAAGAAGACAGCTTTCCTAATTTGGACAACCTGAAATTCCCAATGCATAGCATTAATTAGGAAAAAATCAAAGCTAGAATAACATCAAATACCCCAACAAGACGATTAAATAATGCTGATTTGCCAACATTTGGCCTCCCAACAATTGCAACCCTTGGGAGAAGATTGTCCGGGATCTGCCATTCAAATTAAGAAATCTTCAAAGTTCAAACCCTATTTTATTTCAATCTATTCAAGAGGTGAAATTCCTAACTACATACAATCATACAAAACAACAAAGGAAAAGCTTCAGTTTTCGACAAAAAGTGTTTCATGCAACTTCTTCAATCTCCTCAAAATTCTTTCAAATTGTACAGCGTTCCAGAATTCACAAACAAACTCGAACGTTACACTGAAATTGTTTGCCCGAATTTTACTCCTCTTGCGTGTTTGAGCTGTTTCCTTGATGTCATTTTTCTCGTCTTCTGAAATCAGCAAACACACACACACACCCCGCAAAAAAAAAAAAAAACGGTTATTGAGGACTTTGTTAGAGTATATTGTAGATGTGATACACTGAATTGCTGCTCAGCTTGTTAGTTACAGCTGAATCAGCAACAGAAATGCAGTTATTCCGTTACAACTAACTCTCTGCTCTGTAGTCAGATTCACTCATCTCCACTTCTTATTGCAGAGACTTCTCTCATACATTTTCTCTTAATTTTCTTTCACTTTCTATCTCCTCTATGATTTCTATTTGAATTTCAGTGATAAGCTTGAAATTCGAAACGAAGGCTCACCGATGCGCAGGATGCGAGAGACAGAGCTCGAGTAAGCTTCCACTGCGTCCTTGGCTTCTTGCTCGAGCGCGTCGACGTCGACGACGTCTTCGTCTTCGTCGTCATCGATGTCGCCGTCCGAGTATTTGAGGCGGTCGAGTTCGTGGGGTGGTTCTTGGTGGTCGTCGAGGGTGCCGGAGGTGAAGCGGAGGGCGGCGGAGCGGGGAGGGTCCGGCGAGGGAGGGAGAGGGAGAAAGCGCAGAATGGGGAAATGGGGATTAGGGTTTTGGAGGGAGCGTGAGAGTAAGGGATGGGTGTGGGAGCGTGGAATATGTGAAGAGTTGGCATTGCTGGAAGTGCAACTGTATGCGCAGTTGCTTGCAAGAAGTGGAGGTGGTTGCAACACTGAAGGTTTGTTTGGCGGGGTTTATCTTCTTATATATATATATATATAGTGCAATAATCGTGTAATTTACACATACCCATTCCATTTGTATTATATTTTAATTTTAATTTAATTCTAATTATATAGGACCAAACATGAGAAGGGGAGTAACATATTCTTATTTTCTTTCCATTTCCTGCAACCAAACTTGTTATAAACCGAACCCCGGAAATAAGCAACAACATCCTCTGAATTAAGGTCAATCAACAATAATACATACCGTTGTTTCTCTTACTCGTTTGATTTCTAGATTGATATAGTATGTGGATGTCCTTTCAATGTTTTTAGGTTATAATTTTAAGTCCGTTTTGGTTTGCATATGAAACCTTGTATTGAACTGTAATCAAACTGCACATATGCAAACTTACCAGGTTAAATTATTAAGTCAATATCAAGACAATGACCTAGGAGAAAGGGAAAATTATCCTTTTATTCGGAACATAATGCAGCTTACATGTCTATTTTTGTTTCTCTTCCTCCAATTGTTCCTCTCATTTTTACTTTGACCACTGAAAGCTGGTTTATGACAGATTATGAACCTTGGAGCTAACAATACTGTAGAAAAGTTTGGGATTGCTGTGCTGGACAAGTGTTTTCAAATGATGTTATTCAAGATTGCTTAGTTCATGTCATAGTATGGCCTTTTCCCCTTTTTTTCCCATTTCCCTTGATTGAAATCCATATGGAGCAATTATTCATATAACGACTCTCATATGAAGCATCTTAAGATATATTGTCGATAGTGTACAACATACTGGTGTACCAAAAAAAAAAAGTACAACATACTGAGCAATGCGCAGGTCGGAATTATGGGCGGCTACTCCTACTTTCCTACTTGCTCTGGCATTGCAACTTAAATAGTCATCCCCCCCTCCAAAAAAATAATGGTGTTTTCCCTAAAAATGTATATGAGAACGTTCCTGGACCAAAGAACAGAAACCCTACATGTCCATTTTTGTTGATTCTTTTGTAGCCAACTGAAACGGAATAAGGCATCCGCATTCCTCTCACAGGTCTGCCTAAGTGGCAGCGACTCAAGAATTTCTTATTCCCTTATGATGCTTTGCTTGCTGCCTCTGTAAAATCATGCACCACTTGCAAGCTATCTGGTTTAACTTTTATCTTAACTGGATTCCCTAGCTTCGATTTATCTTCCATTCTAGCAATTTCTAAAGCTTTTGTACATACAGGAAAACTCTGATCATCCCAAGACTCCAAAATCACACCAGAACCTATGCATGTTCTTCCCTCGTAGAAGGCTGCAAACTGCCCAGCTGCTAGGCCTTGATCATCTTCAGATAAGCAGACGACAGCAAAGTCTTCTTGGCCATCTTCTCCAACTTCCATTTGGAAAATACAATTATAGAATGCAGGACCGTGTCTCACCTGAAAAGGTTCAACATACAATAACATCAAGTACTATATAAAGAAGGAAAGTGTTTCTACCAACAGAGAATATAAATTGATATTCAAGATCTCCACCTTGCACTGAAGCTGACTTGCCCAGCTTGAGGGCTGCCCACTCAGCCATTTTAAAGAGCCTACACGAAATAAGCGCCGTCTTTTGTCAAAGGAAAAATAATTTCTAGACACAAAAACTACGTTGTTTTTAACATCCTTTTCAACAACATACCTGCATAAGAAAACAAATGGGGTGAGCCCTTTCATAAATGAGCCCACAGTTGACATTAGCACAAAAATACAATGACTCAAGGTGGAGAAAATTATTGTTGTGGGGTGGGGGTTGCGGGTGGCTGGGGGAAGGAAAGAGAAGAGAGGAGGAGGGAGGGAGGGATGGAGAGAGAGGAGAAGAGAGAAAAGGAGGGGAGGAGGGGTGCTTGCTCCCTTCCAAGCAAATGATCAGAAGTTTAAAACTTTTCAATGGATACTATACATTCATAATTCCATATTTCTGCACCCACAATGTGGATCTATATCTTCAATATAAAATGTAATGTATAATTATATGGTTGGAAATTTATTGGATAAATACTGCTGATGGCAAAAAGAAACAGAGGGAACATACCATGGGCCTCCGGGTAGCCTTAGACCTTGGCGCTGGCCAATAGTATAAAACCAGAATCCCCGATGTTTGCCAAGGAAATCTCCAGTCTCAGCTTCCAATATGATACCTTCTCTCTCCCAATATGTCTTGCAACAAATTCGCTGAACCTTATCTATGTCCCAAAAAGATGATCACAGACGGATTATAAAACAAAACTATCTTCAAGACTGGCTTCAAAACAATAATATAAATGGGAGCAAATGACAGCATAAGTTTTAAAATAGAAAGTAAAAGAATAGTTTTAATCATTCAAAATGGAAATCAGCATAAATATCATTTTTATTTGAACCAAAATCATCCACATTCAAAGCAATTCAAAAGATCATGAGTGCTTTGCAGCAGGACCATCTATTGCTCAAAACTTTCACATAGATATAGAGCAAAAGAGTTGTTCACTTTGCATACCTTGCCCAAAAAGCATATACCTTGCGAATCCTTTCTATCCTTATTTGGAAGATCAAATGTTGTGGCAAGCCGCGAACTTCATCCTGCAGATGATGTGACAGGAGACAAAAATTAGACTTCAAATTTCTTCATAACATCATCATGTTATAATTTTTTGTTAAACAAAGCATGTCTGTATGCACAAGATGATGAAAAATGTTCACCATACACAACAAGATATCTTGTTGGCCTTTTTAAGCAGTTAACACAAAACAGGCAAACAGCATCCAACTGAAAAATTTAACAAAGATATTCTGAACACATACAGCCTGATTTCTCATGATAGACATCATAAAAGAACTAAACAACAGGGAAAAATAAAAGCATTGTAAATGGTACCAGTCACAACAAACCTTGGGTATACAACCAAGAGGAAAAAGAAGTTGCTTCAGCTGGGATTGGGAGAGGTGTGAAAGGAAATAAGTTTGATCCTTCACCTAAAATTTCAAAACCACATAAGAAACTAATAGGATGCAAAAATATTTTCCTGAGTAATAAACAAGAAAACAAAAAATATACATATAGGTTAAATGCATTTTACTCCCCTGAATTTTAGATCATGTGCAATTTAAACCCCGACTTTTCGAAACGTGTATTATGACACCCTAAACTTTTCAAACTGTGCAAAGAACCCTCCAAAAATTTAAGTCATAGCATGGTGTTGAGTTACACACAATAAAAAAATCAGGTGGGTTAATTGCACATAATATTCACGGACAAGGTGTCGGATTGCACAAATTAGAAACTTCAGGGAGTTAAGTGCATATAAATCTTACCTTTATTAGTTGTCAAAATTATACCGAGGGGTGTTTTGCAAGTTTGAAAAATTTAGGTGTCGCGATCCACATTTTAAAAAGTCAGGGGTAAATTGCACATGACCTAAAATTCAGGGGAGTAAAATGCATTTATCCTATATATATATATATATATATGCAAAACTTAATATTACTATAAACAATTTAATATAAGTTAATCAGTGGAGATTCTTCAGAGAAAGCTGATTGTTTAGAAATATCACCTATCACCAATAAATCACAAATGCAAACAAGATCATGTAACAATAAAAGTATATACATCTCATATTGGTACCATGTCTTGTGATAGCTCTAGAACAGAAGGCTTATCCATTTGATCCGCAGATGGGTGAATAACATAAGCATAATGTCCAGAGGCAACATAGTCAAAACCCATACCGCTGATTGCATCCAAGAACGCACCTAAGTAAATAATATTTGATTAGCGAAACAGAGAGAAAGCACATGATATAAACCACAACATGGTCAGATTGGATTCATTCATCGCATGTGACCGTATGCATACCAAATTTTATTCTTGTATTGCAGAGAACATCTGGGTTAGGAGTACGGCCACATCGATACTCTTCAATGATGTAAGAAACCTGATATGCAGCAACATGCAGGCCAATACTATCAAAATTGTAATCACTTCATTAACTTTAAAAAAACACAACCACTGATGAAAATAGCCGAAAACGCTATCACTTGAGTTTAGAGCATCACTGAGAAAATATTTGACTGAGCTAAGCTCAATGGGGGTTCGGCATACCACATTGTTCCAGTATTCATCGGTCAAATGCACAACTTCTAATGGCACCTCAACCTGTAATCGGACACCGTTTTTTGCATATTACATTAGCAACAGTTAGCTCTTTCTTTACCATCATCAACAATAAATATGGCCATAAGAAAGTGACCTGATTACAAACAGCTTTGGCAAACTTCAAATCCTCCTCCCAGGGGCACTCAGACCAAAAGTTCTCAAAATCTTCCTACAGAGAAAGCCACTCGTCAGAAACCAGCTTTCTCAACACGCAAAGAAACTGTTACACTATAATGCATCACGTGGTAGAAAAAGCTAGTTATAACGGGTTGTACATTCCAGCAAGTATGTTATATGGGATAAGGTTTGTTAAGAGAACTGAAAAAAACTTGCGAGGGAAGCTGAGGCTCCCACTAAACGACTGTGCTGGCCGTCGTTTCAATTAACGTGGAATTCAATTAGGGGCTTAGGGTTATGAGGTGGGCGTACTTGGAACCATATCTTGAGGTAGAAAGCGGTGCAGGAGTGGCCGGCGGCGTGGAGAAGGCGGAGGGCGACGCTGCTGTCAACGCCGCCGCTGAGGAGAACGGCGACTCGGAGGCGCTTGTGCGGCATGGAACAGCGGAGGTAGGGTTCGAGGTCGGCGTGGGAGGAGTTATTCAGAGAAGGCGAGGTGGGCGCAACTGCTTCTACTGCGGAGGAGGAGAGTGAAGAGAAGAGCTTGAAGGAGGGGAGTTGGGGGAGACAGGGGCGACGAGGGTGGAATTGGTGCTGGAGTCGAAAGGTTGAGAAGTGTGTGAAAGGAAGATAGGCCATTGGCGGCCTCCAGTTCCATCGCACCGCCACCCTCAACATCACTCACGACTCCAAAATCTCATCCGCTACCACTCACCAAGCTGCTAAGGTAATGTTTGGGAAGATGGTAAAGAAAGGAATGAGTTCGAATCTTGAGTAAAAAAGAAAAATGTCAAATAATTTGATTTTAATTGCCAAACTAAAATGACATGAGCGCAAATTGATTTTTTCATTTCACGAAATCCTTCGGATGACATTTAGGCGTGTTTAGTATTAAATTGAAGAGTTTAATTTTAATGCACTAACCGTGGAAAATAGTTTTACATTATTATCTAATTAAAATATTTAATTTTGATGACTTTATAAGTAGTAGATATAAAAGTCAACTATTATAACTTATGGAATAATAAATGATTAGATGATGTATAAAAAAATTTTATTGGATCAATTGCATAAATTAAATCCTAAATTAAAATCTCGATAAACTTGTAAAATATAATAGGAATAAATTAGTTATTTATTTAGTTGATAGTTACATTTCTGAAATACTAGGTATTTCTCCAAAAATACTCTTCGCAAAATAGCGACAGTAGTTCGATGGCAACAACGGTGATCCAACGGTAACATGGTTAGGATTTAGGACAATTTGGTATTTTCACTTTTGCAAGAATATTCTTTTCCTATTAAAATCTAAGGGCTATTTGGTTTCAATTTTTATTTTCAATTTTCAGGATTTTTTTGAAGGAAATGTGAAATTAAATTTGTTAGTTTTAGAATTGTCAATATTTCTTTTACAAAATTTAGAAAACTAAAAAACTAAAAATAAAACTGAAAATTAAAAATTAAAATGAAAACTCAAACAAAATAGTTTTTTCCCACAAATGTAGTGCAAATGAAAATAAGACACTTTTTATTCCTAGAAATGCAATTTACTTGTTTTTTTAAAAAAAAAATCATGCACCTTCTTATAGTCTCATTCTTGGAATGTATAAATATTCTCACTTACTGAATGCCCTTTATAATTAAGACACAACCTCTTGACTTAGAATATTTACAATAAGGCTTATGAGATCATATGTCAACAAAGTCTTCATATCAATAGAGAGAATCAAACTTGCATCTTTACTAGATACGAACTTTTGTACCAACTTCGTCAAGCTTTATATTGACATATTGTATTATAATTTTGTTCTTAATTTTCATTTCATTCCATTACAAATATTTTCATCCAATCTTTTATGAAACCCTCAAATATAATATGAAGGCATGTCACAATTTTACTTTGTTTTAAGTAGTGTTTCAAACCAAAATTTGGAAGTAGATTAACAAGAGCTAAGTAATTTCTTAGTCATTGAATTTTTAAGCTCATGAGAAAAGGGTGAGGAAGATGACAGAGTAAGAACACTCTCTCATGTGGCCTTAGCAAAGAACAAGTAAGAACACCCTTTAGAAATGAATGATGATGAATGGAAGACTTTCTTTCTTCCCATTATGCAAAGACATTATGAGAAACCCTATGGGTTTCTCTTTTTAGTCCTTAATACCTACCTCTATCCCTTTTCTCTTTCATACTTGGGCTTACCCTCTTTTTTTGCTGTAGATGGACACTTAACAAAGTTGGGCTTTTGGGGATGGTGACTAGATAGGGTTTCTATGGGCCTTAGTTAGGGATAATATCACATTTGTGATATCTTATAATAAAGATATAGAGTGGGGTGGATTTATTATTAAAATGTGTCTTTCCTTAAGAAGCACTTTCTCTTGCTGTTGATGCGACGTCATTGCATCTAGGGAAAAATAGACCCCTCACCATCTCTTGAGCCACCCCTAACAGGGCTCGTGCCCTTGCTAGGTGTAACAAGAGCTAAATCCTACCATGCTATAGAAAGAATTGGTTTCCAAGGTTCTAAATAATGCCAACCTTTCAAGTGCAACACCTTATAAGGCCTCCTTCTATACACCTATATCCTTTGAAGGCTCAAATTAGGACCCATTTCTATCTGCCACCATTAATCTTCTTCCTTAATCATGCGTTGTAAACCAAATCACAATTTGGGTCAAGAATAGGTAATCAATTTTTTTTTATAAGGTATTTTGATTAGCAAATACAAATAAAAGAAAAAGTTCTTTGAATGGGTTTTATATAAAAAATTATATATTGAGTTCATTTAAAAAAAATTCTCTCACCTTTGGCCTCCCAACCATTTGATTGAGAAGTAAAAATGAGAGAAAAATATATAAATGAGTCTCACCTAATTTTACAAATTAAGATCTTCTATGTAAGTTTTAACCCATAATCAAACACACTTTAAAACTTAGATTTTATATCTTATTTAAAAGAGACAAGTATTAAATAAATTGAATAAATCAAATGCAGTTATAAGCCACTAAGATTAGTGGTGAAGAGTTTGAGTAGTATGCAAAAAGTCTTAGGTTAAATCTTATTGCAACCAATGTAATTTCTGAAGTATAAAAAAAATAAATGCACTTAAGGTTTTTTTTTTTAAACACCCAAATTAGTCCCTGACAATTTCTTTGATGGACAAATTAATCCTAATGATTGTAAACACCTCAATTGTCCCTCACAATTCTAAAAATAAGACATTATAAGTCTCTAACCCTTGTCAAGGTTTAACCAGGAGGCAAAGATGAAAAAAGATATCGTTTGGGGGAAATATAGCTGAAGAAAGGCTGAGCTGGCCGAAGGCGAGTCCATTACAGAGCTCTAGCTCCGTCACATGCCTATCAGCCCTAGCCCAGCTGAGCTCACTGCCCTCCGAGCTCTATTTCCTTTCAGACAACTCCACCTTCTCCCAACCAAACTCTTTTTCAGCTCCGCCTCCTGAGCATTGATAGAATGGTCAACCACCTATAGTATAATATTTAACAATGGAGTAAGGACTAATTCCTGTTTACAATTGGATGATTAATTTGTCCATCAATAAAATTGAGAATTTGGATATTATCTCTTTTTTTTTTTTGTTCGAAAATGCAATCATGTATTAGTCTTAATGTTTTTTATATATATTTAGTCATCTTGTGTGGGGTTTGAATCATTTTTTTTTTCCAAAAGAAAGAAAAGAGAAATAAAAAGGGAAGTGGGTTGGGCTCATCTTAGGAATGGGCTTGATCGCGAGGTGGAATTGGGTTAGAAGGGCCGGGTTGGGCCCGGGTGCCCTTGAAGCTTAACCAAAACCCTTGCTCTGCTCGCTTCCGCATACTAATGAGTCGGTGTTGGGCAGCTATGCCTATGCCGCCTCCAACCGAACTCTCTCTATAAGCTGCTTCCTTCCTTCATTCTTCAACACCAAAACCTTCGCACACACAACTTAGGCCTCGGATTCAGCAAACGTTATTCACGGTGAGTCCTCCTTTCTTTCTGTTCTTATGTAATCTTGCCGCTATTCATTGTTTGTTTGATGTCAGCATTAGATCCCTGCTTTCTGTGCCCAGCTGCAATTTCACTCTTCTACTACTACTACTATTATTATTATTATTATTTCATCTGTTTCAGATTCGTGTTCCAATTTTGTTATTATATGGTACTGTAACTTTTGTGGTGTTCAACTAAATTCCTAGTTTGGTTATCATTTGATTGATACAGCGAGACCACAGGTACTATCCTATACACTTAGCTGTCATTTTCTCTTAGTGTGTTTGTATTATAGTGTCTGCCACAGAATATTATATTACTAGGGATGATCAATAGGTATGTATATCTCCGAAAATTGTAAATCTGGTAATCTCTGGTTGAAATTATTATTTATTAAATTAGTGTGGCATATTCTATTTTATTTTTTAAGTGAATGCGGCGCATCACATGTTTGAATGTTATACTCAAGATTCAATGAATTTTTTTTGCAAATTGCTATATGAATGTATTGCCTTCTGAATGAGAGTATGGTTGGTTGCTGTTAGAGGTTGATGCTTGCAATGGCTCTACCTTAGATTAATTTTTGAGTAAATAACCTATTTGTCCTAACATTTTCAATTTGACATCAATTTGATCCTAACAAGAATTTTTACATCAATTTGATTCTAACAGTTTTTTACATCATTTTAGTCCTACTATTTTTAATTTTGATATCAATTTGGTCATTTGGTTTAAGTGGAGATCCAACATAATAACTAAATTGATGTCAAAATTAAAAAAGTTAGGACTAAATTGATGTAAAAAAATTTGTTAAGACCAAAAGGTTATTTACTCTTAATTTTTTAACTCAAGTTACTTTTTTTCATGTATTCAATTTTGACTTCTAAGTTATCTGTCTGAGGCAGGTTGATACAACACAATGGTGCAATATAACTTTAAGAAGATTACTGTGGTACCAAATGGGAAGGACTTCATTGACATCATCCTCTCCCGCACCCAGCGTCAGACACCGACAGTTGTACACAAGGGATACGCAATTTCTCGCCTGCGTCAGTTTTATATGCGTAAAGTGAAGTACACCCAACAAAATTTTCATGAAAAGCTCTCTACCATCATTGAGGAGTTCCCTCGGCTTGATGATATTCATCCATTCTATGGCGATCTCCTCCATGTGCTCTACAACAAAGATCATTACAAGCTTGCTCTTGGACAGATCAATACTGCTAGGAATCTTATTGGTAAGATTGCCAAAGATTATGTGAAATTGTTGAAGTATGGTGACTCACTGTACAGATGCAAGTGTCTGAAGGTTGCTGCTCTTGGTCGCATGTGCACTGTGATTAAGAGAATTGGCCCAAGTTTGGCTTACCTGGAACAGGTTAGACAACACATGGCTAGGCTTCCATCTATAGATCCAAATACGAGGACTATCTTGATTTGTGGCTACCCCAATGTTGGCAAGAGCTCTTTCATTAACAAAATTACAAGAGCCGATGTTGATGTGCAGCCATATGCCTTCACCACAAAGTCACTCTTCATTGGCCATACAGACTATAAATACCTAAGGTACCAAGTAATTGATACACCAGGGATTTTGGATAGGCCTTTTGAAGACCGTAATATTATTGAGATGTGCAGTATTACTGCTTTAGCACATCTGAGAGCTGCAATATTGTTTTTCTTGGACATATCTGGGTCTTGTGGTTACAGTATTGCTCAGCAGGCAGCTCTATTTCATAGCATTAAGTCTTTGTTTATGAACAAGCCTTTAATTATAGTGTGCAACAAGACTGACTTGCAACCACTTGAGGGGATATCTGAGGAAGACATGAAGTTGGTCATGGAGATGAAAGCTGAAGCCTTGAAGACTGTGATGGGTCAAGGAGGTGAGGCTACAAATGATGACAGTGTGTTGTTGACCATGAGCACTTTGACAGAGGAAGGGGTGATTGCTGTAAAAAATGCAGCATGTGAGAGGTTACTGAATCAGAGGGTTGAGATAAAGATGAAGTCAAAGAAAATTAATGACTGCTTGAATAGGTTCCATGTTGCGATCCCAAAACCACGTGACCAGAAGGAAAGGCCACCATGTATTCCTCCAGCTGTTTTGGAAGCTAAAGCTAAGCAAGTAGCTGAGAAGGAAAAGAGAAAAACTGAAAAGGATCTGGAGAATGAGAATGGTGGGGCAGGTGTATACTCAATGAACTTGAGAAAGCATTATATTTTAGCCAATGAGGAATGGAAAGAAGATATACTGCCAGAAATTTTGGATGGACACAATGTGTATGATTTCATCGATCCTGATATTCTTCATAGGGTTGAAGAGTTGGAAAGAGAAGAAGGGTTAAGACAAGCAGAAGAGGAAGTTGATGATTTTGAGATAGATGGAACTGAATTGACTCCAGAACAGCAAGCAGCTTTAGCAGAGATTAGGAAAAAGAAAAGCTTACTCATCCAACAGCATAGGATGAAAAAGAGCACTGCAGAGAGCAGGCCAACTGTTCCAAGGAAATTTGACAAAGACAAGCGTTTCACATCAGAAAGAATGGGAAGGCAGCTGTCATCTTTGGGGCTTGATCCATCTTTGGCAATTAAGAGAATGCACAGTAGATCTGTCTCTAGAGGTCGGAAAAGGGAAAGATCACTGGAAACAAGAAGTGCTGATGGTGGAGACAGTATGGATATTGATGGTGACACACCTAGCAAGAAGCAGCGCCTGAGTAGATCACGGTCACGGTCCAGGTCAGTGGCACGCCTACCAAATGAAGTTGTGCCTGGAGAGGGCCTCAGGGATTCTGCTCAAAAGATCAAGGCAATTAAACTCGCAAAGAAATCTGTCAAGAAGAGAAACAAGGATGCCCGCCGTGGAGAAGCCGATAGAGTCATACCAAACTTAAAGCCCAAGCACTTGTTTTCTGGGAAGCGCTCTATCGGGAAAACTGAGAGACGCTGAAACAGGTAATGTGCTTTGCCATTATATTGTTTCACTTCTGCATGCAGCTTACCTTGCTTATCATGTAACAAGTCTGCACACACCATAAATTTCACTGCATTCTCTGGTAGCTGTTGAAAGCTGACTTGCCATGTTTTATTAGTAGTTGATTTTCCTTTGCACATACATTTTTTGTGATCTTATAAGATGGTTTTCATTCTCTGTGCAGGGGAGACCGAATGCTTGTCAGAGACATCTGGTGGCATCGTTTGCAGCTACCAAGCATTGTGTTCCTTTGTAGTAGTTTTGTTTTGTTGGAGTTTAACGTACGGTGATCGCACAAAAGTTTTCTTATATACCTCTGCCTCATTTTATTACTATTAAATTGTTGTTGTGTCTGTTGCAATTTTACTGCTTGCTTGATAAAAAAATATTTATCCATGTAGTTCAATTTTGGAGACAGTATATGAATGAAGCTGCTGTTTGAGTTTTTTTTTCAAGTCGTATGGACATGTACTCGATAAGAAAGAAGCATTTGTTTCACATGTTGCAACCTTGTGTGCAGTTACTGGAAGTTAAGTCTTACAAGTTTAATGGCTCTATTAAGTTAATCCATCCGCTGGTGGATATATTGGTGGGGGTGGTGTTTTGAGTAGGATTAATCTATCAAGTGATAATGTAGAAAATTAATCATCCTTGAATCAATAACTATTACTATTACTGTATGTGCCTTCCATTAAATGATTCAATGATGGTTAATTTCTCATCTTGTTAATTTACACTCACTCTCATTTTAAATTATTCAAATCGTTTTTTTATTCTCTTCTATTCATGTTAGATTGTTTTTGTTGCCCAAGAACAGTATCAATTGAAAAACAGTGAGTGCTTTGACAGCTTAGAAAATCATAGAATACTGTATACGAAGGCCTGCTGCTGCTACACTATGCCTATGAACATTAGTTTCACAGTTCAAATTTGAAGTGTCCAATTGATTGTGCTTTGTTTCACTGAGCTAGCCGGCTAGGTATTGGAGCTCTTTTGAAAGTTTAACGGCAGTGTTTTGTCTGGGTTTTATTTTTCTCGTCGTTGGTGAGAACTCGCATTAAAAACTTGCATATAACTAAACAACGTGAAAATTTTATACAAGAGAATTTATTTAGGCAAAAGAAAACAAGATATGCTATGGGAAACGCGTACCTGATGGAGTAATAAGCCAAGGTGATGGAATTTTCTGCAAGCGCAGTCATGGAACTATTTGATGGCATTTGTTATATATTTTGCAAGAAAAATGCTTTCTAGTTCCAAATCAATTTTGTACCAATTTTACAAAGAATCTGATTGGCCATCTATTCCTCACTTTTTTCGTCTTTGCTCCTTTTAAATTAATTATTGGACATGTAATACCTAAAATAATTTCACAAAAGTATATGCTATCTCACAAGTACGTGGAATATAAAGTATTTTTTTTTATTGAATAACATAACTTTTACATCATTTAATAATTTTCATAAAAAAAAATTGTTGATAAAGCCTATTATTTGATTTATTTTTTTTTTGGTTACAAAAGCCTATTATTTGATTGAAAGTTTGCACGTTAGAGATTATTTTTTTGTAAAATTTCACATTAATCTAAAATCACTTAATATATTTTTTGGATGCATTAGTTTAAAAATAAGAACTATTTAAATAAATTCTTATCCATAGTTCAATTCTTTCAAAAATTGGCACAAATGATCGACGGGATTGATAATTATGATTCAACAATTATATATATGTATACGAACTATATTTTATGAAAAAATTATCGTATATCTAAATATCATTAAGTCTTATACTAGTGCTAGTTAATCAATATAAATCATTAGGAGTGCAGCGGTGATGGGAGATTATTGGTAGTTTGTATGAGATTGTAGGTTCAAATATCTATGCTATTGATGCACCAAAAAAATGATAGGCTTTGTTGATAGATATCAAATACAAGTAAATGCTTTGAAAAAATAAAATAGTTTGTAAAATGTAGAACCGTTTAAAATATTTATGCATTAAAAGTTAACAAGTTTTACTCTTTACATGATGTTTTTTCACCTCCTAAATATGGTAAACTTTAATAATAATAATAATAAAATTCAAATTTATTATAGTACAAAAAAATTAAATATATACATTATTATGAGTTTAATTTTGATATACAAAGTTTTGATCATCCAATTAAATTCTTCTATTTTCATGATTTTTTAAGTAGTAAATCAATATATTATATTATAAATGTAAATTTTTCATATCATTAACATTATCTATGGTTAAGTTATTGAATAAATATCATGAATATTTTACACTACCTACCTAATTGTGGAAGGCGGATCCGTATTAACTCAATCAAGTCCTTGGAAGACTGGCTATTCCTGATTTGCCTATTCATTCATTATTCCCACCAACGTCACCTCTTTCCATGTCGTTTCTGTAGATCTTTGATTTGAATGATATACACTAAGAAAACGTCCCTCGTATCTTATATACCCTCCACCATTAGAGACAGTCCGTTATTCAGGTGGTTGCCCTTTTCTTACTTTATTACTAGGTTTCTAATGGTAAGTTGTTGTTGGTAGGACCACCCTCATCTAACTAAATTACTAAAGTCATGCTTGCTTATTTATGAGGTAATCAACATGATGAATAATAGGCCCAAAACTTTAATTTGGCAAGAATGCGTTAAGTACATAGAAAGCATGACTTTATTTTAGACGCAAAACCCACTTCATTTTCTCTTGATTCAATTTGAAATTTTGAATAATATTGTAATTTTATTTGACTCATATTTATTACTTTTCTTCTAACTTTTTTCTCAACTAATTAATATTCATTCTTCATTGCTTATCAGTATATAAATTATTATTTTAAAAATATTATATGATATTATTATATATTGAATAAATATATTTTAATTAATAATTTTTAAAAATAAATAATTAAATTATCAAATTTAATTAGAGAGCTTTGTTAAAAAATAATAATAATTAGAAAGCTTCACATCAAAACGGAAAAATTAATTAGCAAACTAATAAATTAAAAAATTCAATTCTTTTTTAGCGTACAGAATTCAAACTTTCTTTTTTGTAAATAGAATTCAAAATTTATAGTTAATTTATATATATACAGATATTTTAGATCTTATCAAGATATTTACATGACATTAATATTCAAATATCATAACGTTAATTATATACGATTTTTTAAAAATTATTATAATAATTTTAAAATATATTTATTCAGTATTTGTAATTTTTAGTTAAATACATGAATGTGTGGAGGTTAGCAATCCAATCAAATTTCAAATTCAAATATACACACACATAATGACTTAACCCTTAATGTTTGAATTTGAAATTTGATTCCATATATATATATATATATATAGTTCTTGTTTATATACTTGTTGTTTTTCATACTTGTCTACCTTAATTATACTCTTCTACAATTCTAATTTTATTGATTATGGATGCATTTTGAAGCAACTTCAACGATGGGTCAATTCTTATGATGTGAATATACGTGATGGCTTTACGAATAAATTGGGGACATGAATATCCTTTAACATTTTATGCAGAGCCTATAGTATCAGCCAAAACTGTGATTAATCATTATATTATTTGAAGTCAAAGCAATATGATGTGGTTGTGTTAACGACATAAATTGGAACTCTGAGGTGGACAAACGGTATTTATTTTTATTCCCTTCTCTAAGCAAATTTTTCATGTTTCTACTTACAGCGAAGCAAATATACCCTTACCACAATTCCTTAATCGACACCAAAGCAAAATATAATCATGCAGGTGCCACATTAATTCATAGTCCATAACTATATGATTTTGTGACTGAATATATCATCCATCCTCATCACCCTATCTTCTCCACTTGGTCCCTCTGGGGATATGTTTTTTTCATTTGATTGCTTTCATTACTTTTTCCCTTGTATTGTCTTGGAACTTTTTGACAAATTCTTCTAGCCTTTCTGAGCCTGTAGAACAATTGTAAAAGGTGGTTGCGATATGGAAAAAGAACTATCATAATAAATATCACTCCAGAATGGTCCTTGGAAAGGGGCAGCCATTATCCTTATTCAAATTGAGTCTCCTTTTCACTCCTTGCAGGAGTGGGGGGAATACTTTATGCCCTTAATAAAAATTCTACATTACCAAATTAATGCTCTTATGCAGCAGTGGAGGGTCTTTTCATGGTTCTTCCAATTCATCAAATGTGCTTTTGATGAGTGTAGAGACTTGACGCTCTACACCCCACCACTTTAATTATCACAAGTCCCTCTATGAACAAAGCAGATTTGCCGGAAGCTTAATTAAAAATAAGGAAAATAATCTATCTGACCCACCTCAAGAAATTAAATTAAATTAACATCCACAAACAAAGTATGTTGAATTTGTGTTGCAGGTTGTAATGCTGATTGTATTGTAAGGACGAAATTGCATTTGTCCATATGTTTGTTGTCCTTGCTAGAAAAAGATAGTCAGAAAAGTCAATGATCTGTTGTTGCACCATTTCTTTCTTCTTTTATTATCGCGTGATTCACCTTTGTTTGGAAAAGAATGTGCATGACGAAATCAAAGAAGCTAAAGTGAATCAGTTCCTTCAATCTCAATTTACTGATCTCTTTCGTTTACCATTTATGAAAGCTTGCATTTCCTCTGCAGAATCAAATCTGCTACATGCGTTTACTCAGACTTTTATGTTTGCCATCCGGACCCATACCTAAGAACAGTTTGATTTTAAAGCCAAAAGTACTTTTTAGAGAAGTAACAATTTTGCTACTGTAAAGGAAAATGCATTGGGAAGCGCTTTTTTTATTTTCAGGTGGAAGGAATTAAGTTTGAATGCAGACCAAGCGAGTAGTTAGACTGTGTTACTTACCTTACCCTTTGAGCCTGACCTTCATATACGTGCCATAGGACTAAATAACTCCATATATGAAACGAAGACAACTAGATAATTAACAAAACTTTATTTATTTTTTATTTCTTTTGGCCAATGACAAGTAAGAGTTCTATTTACGCATAATAAAGATTCTTACATATATGTTCTAAAAATAAGAAGAAAAAATTTTATTTTGTATTATTTGTCATTTGATACATTAGGTATTAGGCTTTTTTACTGTTATAAAATTAAAAAAAAACATTAACTGCACAAATATTAACGTTCATCTTTAACTACATAATTACGAACTTTTTTATATAAGGAAAATCAGCAAGTTACAACGATTACTAAATAAACTAGAAATTACCCAAGTTCCAGTGATTTCCAAAAGAGTAATGAAAGGGTAAACATGTGTTTTGACACGTGTGCTAATTGCACGAAATCATTGTAAGTTACATCGGTTCCTACTTTTTACTAAATCACTTTAAATTACAGCAATTTCAAATTCCTTGGCTTATATAATGTGAATCACTGGATGTGGTCTTCCACATGGGGCTACCTTCCTAAAATTCACTTCTATCTTATAATTTTACTCAAAAAGCTCTAGTAAAAGTGTTGAAATGGCAAAAAACAATTTTACCGGTTAGAAGACCTTAATCGCATTGCAAAATGATTGGTTGAGAAGGTAATTTTTTTCCAATTATCTCTTTAATTTTTATTTAATTTAATTTTATGTTTATTTTTATTTAATTTATTTAATGTTGTTTGTTGTTAGTTTAGTTAGCTTTTTATTTTATTTAATATATGTTGTTAATTTTTATTTAATACTATTTGTTTGTTAGTTTAGTTATTTTTATTTAATTTTATTTGTTAGTTTATATAATTTATTTATTTGATATTGTATATTTCTAATTATTTATTGATAATTAAATAAATATTTTTTATAATTATGCTAAGGTAAGTTTATTTTTTTTATTTAGGGCTAGGCTTATTTAAGTTAGTTTAGTTTAGTTCAGTAGTTAGTATTGATAACTAAGTTATTTTTTATTTTTAACAAATTTTAACCTGATCGAGTCTTGAACCCCAAGTGTGTTGGGCCTATATATGGCGCCATCACATCCACACATGCACGTGTACTTGCACCTGGTTTTTTGGAGGCTACACAGGTTGGACACTTCGAGTACGATAGTGTGTTTATAATGTAGTATCAATAATCATTGTGGCTCTTCGCATATGCGACATTGACGAGGGACTTTTTGGCATCTTTGTTTCTAAATCGAAGGGCAAAGTTTGAGGCAATGTGGCGAATCCAAAATGCATGATATGCCCTAGATAGTGCCAACCAATGCCTTCTTCATTCAAAGCGCTTTGATATATTTATGTCGTAAGAAATTACAAGAATGCCCTCTTGTGAAGTCACATGCCGTGAAGATTTCTGAGGAAAAAGGACCATGCCTCTTGTGTCTCTCCTCTACCACTGCGAATGCAATGGGAGAATGTTTGAATTGTCATTTTGAGTAATTGCCATCAACAAAGTACCACTATACTTGCCATACAAATAAGTGTCATCAATTGAAATAAGCCTTTTGCAATATTTGAAAGCTTCTACATAGGGGAAAATTTCCAAAACATGTGATGAAACATGGTACAACTACAATCAATAACGCACCCATAGTAAGGCTTAGTAATTAACTACACATATGATCTTGAGCAAATTAGATGGATTTACAACATCAGGGAAATCATTTAAATGAACTATTAAATCACATATAAATGAAATGTATGTATACCTAGCACATAGATCTGTAAACCTTGAAGCCATCTTGGAAGCTCATTGTAAGATTCTTCCCAATCAACATATATCTGAGCAATAGCCTTCTATTTCGCGATCCACGCTCGCTGTATGTTGTCTTGCACCTAAAATGAGCTTCTATGTTTGCTTGCAACACTTTAATAGATATTGTCGGATTCCCTTGAACCATGGGCAGTATATTGTGACACATGATGTTACTATCCAGTTGGTGGTGGTGTTGCAACTATGAAGCAAAAACACATGTGTGTGGCCCATTATACTTCGAACCATTCACACTTTTTCTGACTGTACAACACACGTATAGCCCAGTCACACCTAGTGCCAAACTTCACACACCTGCCATGATAAATTTGTCACGACCCACTGGGAACGTGCCGCACGTGAGAAATCTCATCCCCACATAAGCTTTATAGGTGACGTGTTTTTCTAAATGCATAACTTATCATAATATAATATTTAAAAGATGATTTTCTTCTAAATCAACAATCATTTCTCTATTTAAAATATAATATTTAATTACATAAACTGAAAATATTTAATATTCAAGCTTTGAAAACCCATTTCTAATTCGTTTTGTAAATTTTAAAATCATAAGCTAATCCATCACATGATATTAATCTTAAATCTAATAGTTTGCTTAATCCTTGAAAACTGAATCATAACTACATGGTTGATCAAATACATATCTAATCAAAACAAATAGTTAAATTCCATACTTAAACTCTGAAACACATAGGGAAATACATAAATTTTAAAAATAGCTACAATATCTCAAAATACATGCCTGGCTAGGATCCCTTGCAAAACTACTGGAACACTTCTAGAACTAACATGATCCTAAACTAAGCTTTATAGCAATGCAAAGCTCACCAAAGGATAACTACGGCTACAGGACCGTGATAAAGATATCCAACTACAACTATGGAAAGAGGGAGAGAGGTGAGTCAACGGATTTAATGAGTGAGCTCTCACCCATCACCCACATGGGACAACCAAGGAACATATATACATAATGTAATATACATGCAGTAGTATAAATCATTTGATATTTACATACATAGCTAGCTAGGAAAATACTTTTCATTCTATAGATTCATAAACAAGCATTTCTAAACTCATAATCAAACATAAAATCATTTTAGCTGATGGTCCGACAAAGCCTGGAAAATAGTATTTGCTGAGCTGAATAAATACATATATAATAAATAAAGCTCTAAAATTATAACTGAAAGATCATACTTAGTTCTTAGCGGACTGAGCACCTGCTAAAATCACAATAGTCCCTCGAACAAGCTGTGGGCACCTAACTAGGTCCCGTTTCTTAATTGGGGGCGAAATTGTCCTCACGGATAACTGGGTACCAAGGTTAATCTCTTCATAGTCGTTAACTAACCTGCTGTTACCTTATTTCTATTGACTAAACTAGTTTGTCAAAAAAAAAAAATCAAAATGAAAGATGGGCACTACGTCCCTCAATATGAGCCCTAAATTATAAGTATTCTGAGAGTTCTGAATTCATACAATTCTAACAATCTGACTTTAGCATAATCGTTGCTATAAAATCATGCCCAAGGGATCACCTTGTAGGCATTTGATTTCAAACTCACGTATGTATGCGCAGTTACTATAAATCATCCTGAATTTTGTACATCTTGGTACCTTAAAACTAAAATTCCAAATTTTATATCTTAAGCGAACATATTTTTATAGACTTGATAATTTTAAATCACAACTTAAAACACTGAGATTCTAAATCATGAAAACTCTAAAATTATAATAGCATTTTTCTTCATAAAATTAATCATATTTTCTTTGGCATAGCTCAACTTAATATTTTTTAATATATTTCAACTGGGTATTCTAAAACATGGTCTAAATCTAAATCATAATTGATAAAATAGTGAAGTTGCTACGATATATATTTTCTTAATAAATCTCTTCTCAAGCATGTAAAACATTTTTCATAACACACAACATAGCAATCATGGTCTCATGCATTTTCTAAAATTATAATTTTATATATAAGTTCAAATGGAGCATTTCTAGCTAAAGCACATTTTTATATAAAGTCATATCATGTAAGAAATCCATTTTTCAAATCTCTAAATACTCTATAATGTAATAAAATAATAATACAATGATCAAACTAAGGTCATGAGATCAAACCCACTTACCTGGGGAGAACGTGAAGCACTAACACCACGGAGACTCTGGAGAAATGACACCAATGTCTGCCATTGAAATAACAAAACTTATAAACAACCTATGAAAAACTTTAGATTACTCTAAACACACCCCAACAACTTTGAGGGAGCACCCATTGACAACAATGAGAGAAATAACAAACCCCAACTCAAGATTATGGAAGAACGGAGAGAATGGAGACGTAATCTATCAATATTTACTCACCTTTGAAGCTTGAGGATGATGATTTGATCTTGGATTGGAAGAAGAAGAAGGAAAAAAGGAGAAAGGGGGAAGGTTCGGTTCTGCTCTCCCAAATGGGGAGGAGCCTGAGCCATTGGGTTTAAAAGAGGGGTCAAAAGTGAAACAACGTCGTTCTTAACACTGTTCGTGCTCTAGGGGGACCGCTATAGCGGTTAGGCCATGTACCACCCCCACTGTGCACTTATGACTGCCAGCGTCCTTAAACCACTAAAACACGTGAAAATCACCCATGTGATCGCTATAGCGGTCCTGGATCGATAGCGGTAACAACAACCCTAACATACAAGTTTTTGTCATATGGAATTTAGGTTGCCTAATACTTACTTATTTATTTTAAGTTAATGTCCCAATTTATTTAAAACATAAATGTAAATAAGGAAATACCCCTATTTGGATTCAAATAAATATCAAAAATATCAAAATCCGAACAAATCAAAATCCAAATTTTGGATTTTACTTAAATAGGGAATTTTTAGATTTTCTAAACTTGTGGACTCAAAACGAAAGGTTTAAAGATTCCACAAAATTAATTAAAAATCACTCTTCAACTTATTTTTCCTCTAAGAATAATTACCAGGACTTTTGATCTCAAGAATGTGACTATAACATATAGCCCTCCAAGGTGTAGGATCTAGACTTAGTGAAGTTTAGGACCCGGCGGTGGGTCCCATGGGACTTTGAGGTACTAAACTTGTCAATTGACACGTCTATATCAGGTATTATAAAATTGCTTGGTCCGAACTCATGTACTCTATACTCATAAAATTTTCGAATGTTGTAATTTTTAACAGCAAACATTAATCATCCTTGTTGCGAACGATTGCCCAATATGGAACTCTTTTTGCCATTCATCTTTTGAAACTCCACCAACAACACTAGATCCACCCCCTAAATCACCGCCTCTTGGAAATATGTTAGACGAATTGCTTCAATTCAATGATGAATAGTGACTAGGATGAACTTGAGTGAGAGGCGAGACTGTGACTAAGTCCTCCTCCCTAGACCTCTAGTCATATGTTTTGTCTCTCCTCATCTAAACCTCCATTGCGACAACTGGCACCAGTACCAACTCATTAGCACTTAGATCAACTTTAGCATCGGCACCACCCCAATGCCTCTGCCAAGTTGAGGTAGTGGATGCGCAACTTGGACTCTAAGTTGTGCAATATCACTGTTCATTAGGATCTGTAGACTCTTCAATGGTTAGGGAACGTTGAGGCATTTCAAATGTTGGAGATTGTTGTGTTGCTTCAAATGCTAATGGAACCTTAGACCCTGAGTTCCTTTCCAATGATGGTTGACAAACAATTCCCCAAAAGCTGACGTGACCTTTTGGTAGCATGACTAACACCTCTATGATTGAACTTCTGAAATCGATTGCTCATGTCAAACATTAACCTCACCTCAAAATCATTCGTCACTCTAAATTTTTTATAATTTATAATGTCTTGCCCAATTGTTAAGGGCAACCTGAAAATACCTTTTTTTTTAAATTTTTCATGTGAGTTTATCCAATTATTGCAATATTTTGCTCTTCAGCTCCAAAACGTGATAAATGGATCCACAACAATACATATTGAACTCTCACTCACAAATTGTATCCCACAGTCTTGTTGTGGCAATCCCCTCCCCCCTCCCAACAATAAACATACATGTAATATTTTCAGTTATTTACTCTCTCACAAACTCACCAACACTGCAAGATGAAACAATATAAGGAATTGCTACGGTTTAACATTGGAGCTATTAGAAATTATATAGCTGAAAGGGGTTGCTAAATGAACTTGAAATCGCTGAAGTTGCAGTGATTACTAAATGAACTAGAAATCGCAGTACGCTCCAACTTGCAATGATTTTCCCCTATTAAAAAAGTTTGTATTTGTGTAGTTAAAGATGCAAGTCAGTATTTATGTAGTTAATCATTTTTTTTATTTTATAACAGTAAAAAAGCCTCAAATATTACATTATCAAATGATAAATATTGCAGAGTAATATTTTTTGCTAATATTATGAAAATAAAACTTTTTCTTATTACTAAAACATCTAGAAATGTCTTGCACCTGAAATTGGCTCGAGAGTAACTTTATCTGTATGTTGTGAGTAATTTTTTTAATTTTCTATATATCTACATATAGCATCACTCTTGGCTTAATAACCAATCAACTACACAGCAGTCGGCAGTGATTGCTTTCAAAATTCTGTCTCATCATAACTACCTGCTGATGATCATGGGCAATGGATTCAGTGTATTCTATAAGAGATGCGCTGATCTAAGAAGACTGTGATCATCAAAGAGAGAGAGAGAGAGAGAGAGACTATAGGAAACCTCCAAATCTCTTCTTTTGTCACTTTTCACAAAATGAGTGCAAAAGAGGTGTACTGTAGAATATTTATGTTCATACATATTTGAGTCTGTATTACTTCTTCATTCTATGTAAAGCATGTGGTTCTTGTGCACTATAAAATTTAATTAACAAAATAATAAGAGGATATTTGTCCATGAGAGTAGGTGCCGTCATACCTTTTCATTCTTTATTCTTTATATCATATACATGTATATACGTTCAATGTCTTGAATTACATTCAATCAAAAATGTCTTGAATTACACGTGTGGGGGGTAGAGAGGGGAAGATTATGTGAAGTGGAAGCAAATAACTTGGCTTGGTTGCAAAACAAACTCGTATGTACACAAATATTTTTTTGTCTGCTGGCACCCCATGATTCATGTATGATGATTACCTTGTGAGTGAAGAAATTATAAAAATTATAAAAAAAAAAAAACAATTAAGGCCTATGGAGTCAAAGACAAGACGACACCCATCTTTCTCAATCCTTCAAGGTCGCTCTCCAAACCGTTTTCTACTAGACTCATCAACCAACCCTCTCTCCCTCTCTCTCTCTCTCTCTGACTCTTCCCTATTTTGTAAGCAAACCCCACAACCATCACAATCATCATCATCACTATACCACCCCCTTATGAAGCTTCTTCCCCTTATCTTTTCTCTCTTTATAAATCCATTCTCTTTTCTACATCAGGGCCATTAGTTGGGAAGAGAAAACTCATATTTTGAGGGGTCTTATCAAAGGTGTATGTATTGTACAATGAGGAAGCCTGAGCAATCAGCTTCAGCTGCTACAAAAAACAACAACAGCAATAAGCTAAGGAAGGGGCTGTGGTCACCAGAGGAAGATGACAAGCTGATGAGCTACATGGTGAACAACGGACAAGGTTGTTGGAGCGATGTGGCAAGGAATGCTGGGTTGCAAAGGTGTGGCAAAAGTTGTCGGCTTCGATGGATCAATTACTTGAGGCCTGATCTTAAACGAGGCGCATTCTCTCCTCAAGAAGAGGAACTCATCGTCCACCTCCACTCACTTCTTGGAAACAGGTCCACCTATTTATCTTTTCAATATCAATATTGTTATTATTTGGACACTCAAAATAACTATTATGACTCATTTGAACACCTATCTTATTATTTTTAGATGAAATGATAGTCTCAATTCATTATACTCATTCATCTCATTCGATAATAATAAAGTTGGGATCTATTACTCTTAAATATTCAAATTTTATTATATCATCTCTTCTCCCTTTCTCCCACCGTATATAAGCTTTTTCATCTTATATTACGAAAATTTTGATTTCTTCCACCATTTACATTATGAGGAACAGGTATAATAGTATAATCATCATATAGTATAACTATACTTCTTTTACAACTTTTAATAAGATACTCCAGCGTATACACGTATGTTGACAAGTCTATCTGATATCTCTTAACACTCACTATCTTTCCTTTTATATATAAAATAAATAGTATTATTCTACTTTATAGTTTAAATTTTTAAAAGAGATAATTCTTAACATGATATTAAATATGTCTTCTTATATCTTGATGTACTCTTTTGCTATTTTCTTTGAGAGTTTAGCATTTTATAATTATCCCAAAAAAAAATCTTGATAACAAAATCTCTATAACTAATTGATTTGGAGTTTGACTTTTTTTTTTTTTTTGGATTTTACCTCATTCTTTTAGATAAAATTTAAATTTGAGTATAAGAGAAGGAAGATCTGAGTCATTATTTTGTTATGAAAAAAGTGAAAGAGTGATGGATGGATGATTACTATTTGAAAATAATAAAAAGAAAGAGTTTTATTTAATACCATCTTGAGAGTTGTAATTTGTTAGCCACTTGGTGTGGGTGCCGGGTAAGGATTATTAGATGATAAGTTCGAATGTAGGAGTTCTGAAATTCGATGGCACTATTTTAATTTCCCATAGAAAAATATCTCTATATATCTATAAAGATACAGAAGTAACCAAGAAAATCCTTCAAAATGTGTTTGATATACCTATGTACACGAATATTATCCAGTGATATATTCATCGTAAAGCCAACTAATTTTATGGTACAGTGTTCATTCTAGGACACCTTGCATTCATGAACTACAGACAAAGTTTTCACCAAGGATAGTCTTAGGATGTCAAAAATCTAGTTCTCTGTATTAGTCCAAGACATGAGACACAAATATTTCAAAGTTTAAAAATACATGCACCACATGCATTAAGTATAGGCGGCTCCTTGTGGGACAAAAAGGCAATGAAAACGAATATTAGGTATTGTGATGCGTCTGTCTCTTGACTTCGAGTTGAAGACACTCCAGACCTGTATCGTTTTAAAAAAAATTATCAAAATTCTTAAATACTTAAAAGAGTAATATGAGCTATTGCTCTATATTATATTATTTAATTTGCAGCCTTAATTAACCTTAGAGGTTTCTATGGTACCTTTATAAAACTCAAGAGTAAATATCTTATAGTTATTTGTGATTAAGATTGTGTCAAATGTCCCACTAACTTAATTTATTAAAATATAAAAAAATAAATATTTAATCACAACTAATAAAAATAATAAGGGTATTAGTATTGTACTTGAATCAAAAACCTTAATAATAACATTAAAAATGTTTTCAATTAAGATACAATCATAATCACATACTAAAATGATATATATATAAAGAGTAATATTATGAGAATAATAAAATTATATAATAAATATACACTGCACATCTTATTATCATTAGATATAATAAGTGATAATATTGTTCTACAATAAATAGGATGGATTAATTTTTTTTCTTCTTTAAAAAGCATGTAAGAATTTCTTATTTTATTAGCTTTCATGCAAAGCATGGATTCCAGTGTAGGTCATTAATGGAAAGAAACATTTAGACGGCTACTCAACTTTATTCAATTTGTGCTATACATGTATTGAACTGACATTAATTTAGGCTTTTTCGCTTTTAAAGATGGTCGCAAATAGCTGCGCGTTTACCTGGACGCACTGACAATGAAATTAAGAATTTTTGGAACTCAACAATAAAGAAAAGACTCAAGACCCGGTCCTCCAAAACTTCACCAAACGCAAGCGAGTCCTCGTATGAGCCTAACAACAACATGGGAGGGTTTAATAATTCTACGCAATTTCAACACGCTGATCATCACTTCATGCCAATGTTCAATTCATCAGGTCCATCACCATCAATGCAAGCCACAGTTCTTAACACCATAATTGACAAGTTGCCTATGCTAGAGCACGGTCTAAACATGCCAACACCTGGTGGTGGTGGTGGTGGATTCTTCAAAGGTGTAGGGCCAACAAGCTTCTGTGATGGAGTTGACAACAATAAAGGCTTTTATTTGGAAAATGGGGTCTTTGGGATTGGGAGTGTGAATATTGGTCCTGCTGAAGGGGAGATGTTTGTTCCTCCTCTAGAGAGTGTTAGCACTACTTCTGACCATAACCTCAAGGTGGAGAGTGTGTGCAATACAGACACTAACAATAGTTACTTTGATGACATAAACAGCATCGTTAATAACTGCAATCTTAGCAACAATAAGAGATCAGCTGGGGCGGAGAACTTGTTCCAGGAAGAGTTGACATTGGGAGACTGGGACTTGGAGGAGTTGATGAAAGATGTGTCCTCCTTTCCCTTTCTTGATTTTTCAAATTGATCCGATAAATGTTTCAGAGAAATTCTTAGATATTCTAAGAATAAGAAGAAAATAAAAGGAGATGTTTTGATCTATTAAAAAATTTAACACTTCAATTATTGTGAGGTTGTTGAATTATGAATAGCTCAAAACAATTTGTTTTTCTTACTCTAAGAATATCCGAGAATTACTCTAATTGTTCTATTCTCCTTTGTTGCGGATGTCATTGGCTAGACATTATTGAAAACCCTAGGCATCTTATTAGGCACAGTGGGGTGATCTTGTAATATTTGTAGTTTTGCCATTACACGGGAGGAGCAAAAATGATTCACATTCGCATGGTATATAGCTCTGAAATAAAAGAGGATCATGTATATCTGGGTATACATATTGGTGACTATGTAATTAGTCTTGCAAAATTGTCATCTTGATGAAATAGAGGTGTTGTATGACTGTTTCCCGGAAGCCGGTGTAGTTAACTATACATGAATCTGTCATTTTGTGAAAAGAGAAATGTGAATAGATCGTTAAACATTGTAATACTTCTAGATTTTTATTTTTATTTTTTATGTATACTGTAGTTAGTCTGGGAATTATATTGGGATGTACAAAACGGAACTATCATTAGTGATAAGTTTGTTCTTGACTCGAGTACTTTTTGTTAGAAACTCTCTTCTTCCTCCAACCTGATTGAATGCCAATAAGATCATAATGCTGAATGACTCAGCTCTTTTGGAAGCTACAATCAGATTTACGTCATGTTTGTGTATAAACTTTAAAATGTATTTTAACACTTTAAAAGTGGATATTCATTTAAATAGTCACTATATCATCATTGCATATGATAGTAGTTTTAATTTTTTTCACTCATCTATCACATTCAAAAGTGATGAAATGAATGTCTCAATTAAACAGTCACTTTAAGTATTAAAATAATAATATTCGTATAAACTTGAATGGCTTAATTAATCATAAAAAAATGTGTCCAGAATATAATGGGGCTGAATTAATCACTGTTAATGAGCACTTTCAGCTGGATTACTTAGTTGGTTTTCATATATTATAATAATATAGGAAAGTTAGTTAAATGGTTGAATTCCAAGAGTAATTATAACTTCATCTTCGATTTTCAACTTTTGGAAGATAGCTAAATGTTACATTGGCAAATAATTAATTAGTGCGTAACGATAAATTTGCAATTGCATCTCGTATAGCTATCATGAAGTGAATTTAAAGCAACTTAATTTGAAATGACAAGTTGGCTTATGAAAGGAGAGACAAGGAAGGGAGACTGGGAGAGTGCTTTACGATATCATTTCTCATTGGAATATTAACGTGCCATGCCATAATTAACACGTGTTTATGAATTATTTTAACCTAGCATCAATCATGACAGAACCAGAAGGACCAAATTTGAGACTTTTACTTTGTACTTTGTAATTAAGAGAGAAGAAAACGAAGGGCACTCTATTTTCATTCGACGAGATTAAGAAACTGAATGTACAAAATAAAAAAACTAAAATATCATTATTTTTATCTATTGTTATTCACTAATTTACTCTCGTTTTCTCTCAAGATTTAGGTTGAGAAAAAACTTGCTCCAGATGTGCATGAGCGGAGGGTTTTCACATAAGCTAATATTTGTTGGCTACTTGATAATTTACTTTTAACTCACTTAATAATAATAATAATACTAAAAAGTTAACAGGGTTAGTATAAATTAGATGCATTTAATTTTAAGATTATTTTTAAAGCCTACTCTTTCACATAAAAAAAAAAAATCTATATCTTACGCTAAAATTTTTATCTATATTTTCACCTGTTCAAATATCAACATTTGATGCACGCTAAAATGATTTGTTAAGGATTGGAACTGGAAAAATCTTAGCTGAGACTAAGATTTTTTTTGTTTTGTGGCGTATATATGCTATTCATATTGAGACTGGCTTGTCAACTCTTATACACACATTTGTCATACTCCGTATGTAATTATTGGCTTATTGCATATGTGACGGACTCTAGACACATTCATTGGCTGCTTTTGTGCAAGATGAGGGAAGAATGTGGGCGTATAAGCAGCATAATCATGACCTTTCTATCTATAATTGCTATCGATATTTTAGGTTTGGTACAGTGACATTGTTTTCAGGCAACTTTGGTCCCCATTCTATTAGCGCAAAGATTCACAATGATGAACCTTGATCCGTTCTGAATTTGAAGCCAGTTTTATCGTTTGAAAGCAAGAAAAATATATCAAATAAAACTACCATATGTCAATCTACTGGTAAACGATTTATGCATTTATGAGTACCCAGCAAAAATTAAAGACAGTTTTTAACACACATGTGCGGATGATGGACTACCATACGCAAGAACTTAAAGAAAATGGAATAATGACCAAAAGAGAAAGAAAGAAAATGAACATCAGTGAAAAAAGAATACAATGGAACAGTAAAAAGAAACTACATCGTCGCCTGAGAGATTCGAACTCTCGCGGGGAAACCCCATGTACTTAGCAGGCACACGCCTTAACCACTCGGCCAAAGCGACAAATGTTGACAAGGCCAGCATGCTAAAAATATACAGTAATTTTCACGCGGTCCTAGAGATGAATGACCTTTGACTTGGTTGTAGAACTTTTGGAAGTGCATTAAAAAATTAGACTAAGGGAGATCGAAACATTATTTCTGAGAAATCATCTTAATTAGAACACTACATGGAAGTTTGTTATGATATATGGCTAATACCCTTTTATTAATTACACCAGATTTTAAAAGTATATCAAGGGTTAAAATATAAACTCGTCATTACTCAAATAAAAAATATTATTATTGATTTTTTATTTTTAGCAAAATAAATACAATATCAACTCATATGAAGTCTCTTCTCCAACCAACTTTCCCTCCCTTGCAAGAACAATAGCATGAATCATAAAAGATGCCAAAAGTATGAGCAAATCTTATAATATTAGCATAACCCTCTTTTTTTAATTCGACAAACATATTTAGTAGCTAAATGATTCAATTCAAACCCGAAAGAACAAGAGAGGGGTGAGTGTGAGACGTGGTAGCTTAATTCTAAGGTTGGAAAGCCTATAATAATATAATATTAGTTTTGTATTCTTATTTATAGAAAATAGTAATTTAAATTATATTTTTCATTTTTGTTGAGGAATGATGTGTCTAAATTTTAGCTCATGAATTTTTTAGTAACTTTTATAATATAAAAAGGGTAACTTTTATTTTTATAAATAAAAGTTATTAGAAAAACTATATCATAATTCATAAAAGTATTTCTTAAAAATGAAATAAAGGCAAGGACATATCCATATTATATTCCAATCATCCATATATGATTATAATTCTAAATTTACTCTCTACTCTCATAATAACCACTCTTCTCATTATCAAAACCTCCAACATTACGAAGGATGTGTGCAACTATCAATCGTTCCTCGTCCAATCATAATGTACAATATGCATTAATGTCATGATAATAATAGAATTATAGAAGGTTTTTTTTTTTTTTTTGGTCTTGAATTATAGAAGAATGAAATTGTATATGGATCATACAACCAATATTTGGAGATTCGTCGCCCATTATTGCCGTTTCGGAGTGGGTCGTGGCCACAGGCCTATAGCAGGCAATAATACACCGTTGGGCATTATGGCCTTCTGCCAGAAACCAATAAATAATAAAAGCATTATTAAACCTAGTAACTTGTAGTCGGCACAACATTTTATAAATTGCACGCATCTTATAACTTGAAAGACAAGTAATATATATTTGCTAATTGTTTAGAGCTCATTTAGATGTTAAAATTAGAATTATAATGTATAATTTCAATATCAATTATAATTCTTTTATAATTGAAATTAACTTAGATTCTGTTGGCACAGTATAAAACATGATAGGATAAATTAATATAATACGTAATGACTTTGTATATTATTTGGTACAAGCAACGTATTGTATAAACTTATTCAAACCTCTATTATACGTTAAAACAATGGATAACTCAATCATGCCTAGGGAGAAAGGATAAGGTCTGATTAGCTTTTAACGTATAAGGTTTATTTTACTTATTTAATTAAATAATATAATAAATAAAATAATTACTAAAATAAAATAATAAATATTTTAAATATACAATAAATTTTATTTGATATAAAAATAAATTATAAATTATATACTATTAAAATATATAAAACAATAATATGTGGTAAAAATTTAACTTAACATTTATTAGTAAATTAAACTTCTAATAGTTATGATAAAAAAATACTAGAAAACTATTAATTCAATAATTATTTAATATTTATTTATAGTTAGAATTATTTTTAAATAAATGATAATATTGTATATTTTTAATAAATTTGAATAATTAACAAATATCATTATTTTATTTTTTATTTAATATTTATATATAATTAGAGTTATCTATAAATAAATGATAATATTATGTCATACCAAATGCTATATATATTATCAGTTATAAGCCTTATATATATATCTTATTATCAGGTTTATACTATCAGGTTTATCTATCAGGTGTACCAAATAGGCTTTTAGACTATGATTGAGAGTTTTATAGATGATAGAAGGGAATGACTAATAATAGAATGAAAGAGAAAGGTAAGGAGTAGAGTGGAAGAAACTATGTCACTCCTTATTTGGAAATTGTTTTTCATTCCTCCTTGACCTCCCAATTTGAAGGATAAAAAAAGGTTTGGTTTTAAGTGGCAAGGGAGACACATTGTCCCTTGCTAGCCATACCACTCTTTCCCCTAAAATTACTTCAAAACAATGGTTATTTAACTTTAATTTTATCATTATTTGTCACTCCCTCTATTTTCATTCTCTTAATCATAGCCTTAGAATATTAAAATTTGTGTTTGAGTTTTTATTTTTTTAGAGTTGTAACATAATTGTTAAAAAATGAAGAAAAAAATAATTATATAAACTTTAATGAAGAGAAAAATATTTAATAAATTTTGGAATTGACAATTTATAAGGTATATGTTCAAAATTAAGAAGAGTCTATTATTTTGAGTGTTTTTTAATTTCATGAATTGAACTTGTAAAATTATAATTTTAATTCTATATATTACACCAAATATAAAAATTGAAATTGGAGCCTTCAACTCCAATTCCAAACTCAAATTCCATGCTCACTTTCAGATATCAACGAACGTAAATGTTCATCTTCTATACGGTGAGAAATGATTAGTTAGCAAATTAGATATAATTTGATCACAAATGATTTTCTGCTTTCTCATCTCTCAACTCACAAGAGTTATTTAGTTGTTGCCTAATAGATGACTCCATGTTAAATCAGCTAAGTGAGTCACGTAACTCCTTCCTTCTCACATACTTATAAATAAGTACAAAGGACCTTACTAGCTTTCCATTCGCGAATAACTAACAAGAATATGATGGCAACGGTATTTAATTTAACTAAAACACCTCCAAATATATACATACAGCAGAGACAATCATAGAACCAAAATCTCAGTTCTTGCAAAAGCATGAAATGGTTATTGCCACTTGTGACTACTTGTTAAAAAATATAGGTTAATATTATTCTAACACCTAAAGTGGACGTTATTAAACATCCATTTTATAATCATTGGATATAATGGATGTTAAGAATTAGTGTAGACTATCATTACCTCCAATAATGATAAAGTGGGTGACTCAACTAAATGCTAATAACTGAAGCAACGGAGTTAACTAAAGTGGTTGAGATTGATAGGATTGAGCTGAGTACAGCTCTTCCTCCTTTAGCTTTATTTCCTCTTAGACGTCTTCACCTTTCTCAGCGAGCTTTTTTTTCCTTTCCCTTTAGCCTTGATAAGTTGGTCATAGACCTATAATGTCCTATTTTTATAATTGTGAGAATCAATTTAGGTGTTTATAATTTTTAGAAATTAATTTATCCATTAAAAAAATTATCAGAAACCAATTTAGATATTTACCCTTTAAATTTGTTGTGAATTTTCCCCTTGCCATGTTGATAACAAATGGCATAGCTCCTAGTATATTTTTCTCATAGCTTCCCTTTTATGGCTATCAGTTGGAAACTAGGATTTTTTTTTTTTGGTCGATGAACTTAGAAGTTGGAATTTCTCATGACGGCCCAATTAAATTTGCTAACCCGATTCCTGCATTTGTGACCGCACCATCACAGACAGAGAGATTTCTCAGAACTTTTTTTCTTAGCCCGAAAACTCTGAGATTGTCTGTAGAAAGTCTGTCTTGAGTTTGGGTTTCATTTACTACAGCTTAGAGAGCGAGAAATCCCAAAGCAGAACTTTTGTTTTTTTGGTCATGAAAGTGGAACTGTTACACCACGAGGATCTTTCTCCACTGCCACTGTCCCGTCCCGGCATGCTATTAGGCCCATCTGTCACGTGTCATCACCACCTTCCCCACTCAGTTCTCACTCCTCACTTGTGAGTGTTCCGGCCAGGTTCCACTTCACTAACAAAGGCACCAACCCGGGCCACAGGGACACTCAACCCATTCATTCATAACCATTGTTCTGAAAATCGGATTGACAGACAGATCGGACCAAAAATCGATCTGCTGTCCAATTCGCATTAGTTCAAAATCGTTCCAAAAGAACCCCTTAAGAAGGGAAAAACAAATTTCAAAATACAGTTTTAACCATTTTTTTTTGGTAAAAAAATACAAAATTGCATTATTTTGGATTTTTAAGAAAAAGCTTAAAATCTCATATTTTCTAATTTTTTTTTCTTTTCTAATATGGAAAGTAGTAACTTGAGAGATTTGATCTATATGAATAATATTTATTTTGATTAAGAGATAAATTATATTATGTTCTATGAATTTTGTTTAATTTAATTTTTAATTATTTTATTAACATATATTTTATTTTATATTTTTATATATTCATATAAATATATATTTTATTATATATCGATTATATTTGGTTAACTTAATTAAATAGATTGAACCTCTAAACTATTATCCGACCGATTTGATATAAGTCCGATTTCCAGAACCTGTTCATAACTCGCCAGCTACACAGTTGGACAACCCCGTTACTTTCCCATGTTCTTCGCTTACCCCTGTTGCTTCTCAGTTCTCACACTCACTCACAGGTCACAGCTGACACAGCACACACACGAGCCCTCTCCTTATTCTTTTTTTAATTATTAATTATTAATTAATTTTTGACGGAGATTTCAACACCTCCAACTGTGAAAGACGGTCATCACAACGTCAAAACCAAAAAAGTGCACGCAAAATTGACAACAACACCGCTCTACTAAGCTGCACCATCCGCACCAGATCCCACAATGGCCTCCATAGCCCTCAGCACAGCCACCACGACCACCACCCTCCCCTCCCTCCGCCTCCGCTCCTTCTCACCCAAACACCCACCACTCTCCCACTCCCTCCCCTCCACTTTCCCCACTCTCAAACCCCTCACACTAAAACGACACCGTTCCATTTCCCCACTCTCCAATGCTTCTACCTTCAAACCTAATAATTGGAAACACTCCATCGTTAGAGCCTCCGCCGCCGGAACTTCCATCACTCCGGCACCGGCACCGGCACCGGCACCACCTCAGCCATGGCAAGGCGCCGCCATGAAACCACTACTGGCCTCCATAGCCACCGGCGTCATCATCTGGTTCTCCCCAGTCCCCGCCGGTGTCTCCCGAAACGCCTGGCAGCTCCTCGCGATCTTCCTCGGCACCATCGTCGGGATTATCACGCAGCCTCTCCCTCTCGGCGCCGTCGCGATCCTAGGCCTCGGCGTGTCCGTCCTCACCAAAACACTACCCTTCGTGTCGGCGTTCTCCGGGTTCGGCGATCCGATCCCGTGGCTCATCTGCCTCGCCTTCTTCTTTGCCAAGGGATTCATCAAAACAGGGCTCGGTAACCGCGTCGCGTACCAGTTCGTCTCCCTCTTCGGCAGCTCCTCGCTCGGGTTAGGGTACAGCCTCGTCTTCAGCGAGGCTCTCCTGGCGCCGGCGATCCCGTCGGTTTCCGCGCGCTCCGGCGGGATCTTCCTCCCGCTGGTGAAGTCTCTCTGCGTCGCGTGCGGCAGCAACGCCGGCGACGGCACGGAGGAGAGGCTCGGGTCGTGGCTGATGCTGACGTGTTTTCAGACGTCGGTGATATCGTCGGCGATGTTCTTGACGGCGATGGCGGCGAATCCATTGTGTGCTACTCTGACTCAGAATGCGATTAATAAGAGTATTGGCTGGGTGGATTGGGCAAAGGCTGGGATTGTTCCTGGGTTGGTGTCGTTGGTGGTTGTGCCGTTGATATTGTATGTGATTTACCCGCCGAAATTGAAGAGTAGCCCGACGCGCCAAAGCTTGCGAGGGAGAAGTTGGAGAAGATGGGTCCCATGACTGCCAATGAGAAGATCATGACTGGGACCTTGCTTCTTACGGTAATAACAATGAATGAATTGAAGTTGCTGAATTTACCGAGAAATTCTTATATGCTCCGAGATAAATTTTCTCTTGCGAGCACATTGATTTTTCATGCTCTAAATGGAACAGTGCAAGAGAACAATTTTGCTCTTGGAACACAAAAGAATTTTCAAAATTTAGCTTTAGTGTGTCCTATGTAGAGAAAATGAGCAATAGGGTGACTTGACTGTTTCCCATATTCATTTTGGAAGTATACTTGTGGATGGCTTTGGTAGGAAATGTGTTATTTCGTTAGCTAGACAATAACTTGTTTGGTTGTTGGTTCAATATCCGCCAGTCTTAGCTTGTCAATCAATTATAAATGGCTGGGGGTTTCAAATGTCTAAGTGCTGAGTTGGTCTATAGGAACTAGTTTGGCTACTAACTTACAAACTTGTGCTCCTTCTATGTGAATTCTGATTTGAATATATAGTTACCTAAATATATATGAGTTTGATTTGGTTGCTAAAATGCTCTGTTGCATTTCCTGTCCTGGGAATGTGTGTTTGATTTGCACTACTAGGTGATATAAGCCGTGCATTGTGGCTTTGCTTTTCTGCCAAGTAACTATTAAAAATTAGACATCGCTTATGACTAGTGATTCAATCTTTGATTTTGTTTGCTACATTAATTTGTGAATCCTCGTTATTTGCAACTTCTTATTGTTCTGAAGAACTGATGCTTCTGTAGTTGTGTTGTGTTGCTGTACACCTGGGAATCTTCAGTCTGTTAGTAACTTAATCGCACTCTTGCTCTAATTTACCAGGTGGGACTTTGGATATTTGGAGGCCTTCTTAATGTTGATGCCGTAAGTGCTGCCATTCTTGGATTAGCTGTACTCCTTGTCACTGGGGTTGTCACATGGAAGGAGTGCTTGGCTGAGGGAGTTGCCTGGGATACTCTCACATGGTTTGCTGCCCTCATTGCTATGGCTGGGTATTTGAACAAATATGGTCTCATTTCTTGGTTCAGTCAAACTGTAGTTAAGGTATTTTTTTCTGTCTCTGTTCTCATCTATCCAATGATTTATACTTATTGATTTTATATATATAAGACTTGCATTCATTGAGCATTTCATGTTGCTCTAGTTTGTTTGACCAAATCAACCAAACACAGGAAAAGTTATATAGATGCTGAATAAGCTTTAGATCAAGTGTATATGATTATTTGAGATCCTCATCTCTAGTATAAGCTTTAGATCAAGTGTATATGATTTATACTTATTGATTTTATATATATAAGATTTGCATTCATTGAGCATTTCATCTTGCTCTAGTTTGTTTGACCAAATCAACCAAACACAGGAAAAATTATGTAGATGCTGAATAAGCTTTAGATCAAGTGTATATGATTATTTGAGATCCTCATCTCTAGTATAAATTGGTTGATTGGATTGCCTAAGTATTCTCTTGTAATAAAGTCTCCATTAAGCTTCTTGTTTCATTTCTCTGCTTTGTTCCTACTTCTAAATTTATCAGCATCCCTTTTTACTGGAATGTTTATATGGATGTGTTTGATTTCAATTTTGTCCTCTTAAGGTCCAACACAGCAATACCTCCAAGCATTTAATAAACAACAAAGCATATGGCATTGATCATGAGTTCTTAGTATCTAAGTGTGCAAAAGGCTCTTCAGTTATAGTAATAGTTTGCATGCATACTGTTGTTGCCTTCTAAATTTGGGTTGTTACAATTTTACACATTCCAGAAGATGCTCTGCAACATGTGTCATGTGCTCATAAAATTATAAGAACTACATATCATATTCCCTGATGATTCTTATGGACTGATTTGCTAATGTTATTATTTTCATACAGTTTGTTGGTGGATTGGGTCTCTCATGGCAACTATCTTTTGGGATCCTCGTTCTTCTCTACTTCTACTCACATTACTTCTTTGCAAGTGGAGCTGCTCATATTGGGGCCATGTTTACTGCATTCTTGTCTGTTGCTACTGCTCTGGGAACTCCACCATACTTTGGAGCCATGGTGCTTTCCTTCCTCTCCAACCTTATGGGAGGCCTTACTCATTATGGGATTGGGTCAGCTCCTGTATTTTACGGTGCCAACTATGTTCCACTTGCTAAATGGTGGGGTTATGGATTCCTTATTAGTATTGTTAACATTATAATCTGGCTTGGACTTGGAGGAGTTTGGTGGAAAGCCATTGGCTTGTGGTAAAGGGCTTATTAAAGAAATTTGCATACACGACATTTTCACAAAGATTTCTGCACACATCCATGTACGAATTCTTGTTATTATCAGCAGTTGAAGCAAACTGCTAACCTTTTTGCGATTCTTTCTAGAAATAATCTTCGGGAGGTTTTGATGGAGATATAGGTTGGGAACTGGATTAAAGTTGGTCATTTTAGACCTGAGTTAGAACATTTTTACATGATTTTTGAAATTGAAGGACACCCTGCTACTCAGGATATCTTGTAGTTGTATGCCTTGGATGTCTTATACTTCATGGCTTGCATCTAGGTTTGTTTGCCTTGATTTAAGCTTGTCCTTTTGTTGCATGTTTTTATCAATTTTGCTGTATATGAGCGTAGCTTCCAATATTGTTAAGTACTTGATCCGAATGGTTTGAAAAAAAATTTGATACTGAAGGATAACTATTTCCATGATATATACGTTAACATAATATATTAATTTTGTTGATAACGTAATATTTTGAGGAGTAAGGATGGCAAAGGAAAGAGCTTTGACAGCGTTCTTCCCTGAAAAACAGAACCCTACAAATGAAAAATTTTATTAGTCTATAAATTATTAAAATGAAAGTAAGATGAATAGGCATATTCCTTCATTTGGGGTCTCAGATCATAATTATTTGGTTGGGTTCTTTAGGCATAGATTCTGCATTATTGGAACGAGATTGCTCCTGTTCGAGAGCTCTGTCCCACTAACCACGTGGTCGTGACTTGAACTTAAAGATTTGAAACTCTAAAGTCTAAACACAAAGTACAAATCTTTTTATGACAACTTGACAAGCGGTTTTCCTGAATCAGTTTTTTTTTTTTTTGTATAAAAGCATTTCTTCATAAAAGTAAAGCTAAGTTATTGGAAAAGTTGAAATTTTAGCAAATGTAAGAAAGGTTTTTATTTTTGAGTGCATTCATGTCTCCAAGGATGTGAATTCAACTTCCGTTGATAGTTATAAGATTTTCATTTGTGGGTAATCATACAAGAACTCTTATAAGTGTTTGAAGAGCTTGGCTTGCTTTGACCCTAGTGTGATAATTATATCGAATCTATCTAAACTTTATGTCACCAAAAAATAAAAATAGAAAAGAATGTTTAATTAATCTGATAAACATATCCTTTTGACACTTTTATTTTGTTAATTATATAATAAAAGCAAAAACCAATCATGATCCCAGAAACTGAGATATCAAAAACATTAAACTTTCCTTTCTTACATAATAATACCTAAGAATTTCACATCCAGATATACTTTTCAGATTAGCTTTTTTTTTTTTTTGTGCCGTGTACCTTTGAACTTTGAAGGATAGTTACCATCTACTAAGCGTCACTGACATGCACTAACACAATAATAAACCATAAATAATTTTAATGGCAAGTTGGCAATAATGTAACAAGTAACTACTACAAGAGACAACGGAGTTTGGCAGCAGCCGGAATGCCTTACGAATCTCTCCAAAGGACAGACACTCACGGAATGCTTTGCTTCAGTTTACCTTTACGCAACTACGCTTCTGCTATGGGATAAATTATTATGCTAATCTGCCTAGGTTTTGTATTTATTATATCGATATATCAATATTTCAACCCTAATTAATAAATTTATATCCACTCATAATTAATACTGAAATATTAAAGTATAAAATGTGAGCCGAATATGGCCCCTCTAGCATAACTGTTGAGGCGTTGCAACCGCTAGTGAGGATGCTGCCACCGTTGATTGTTGAAGCTTTTGATGTAACTTGGGAGATTCTCTAGAATCTTGTACACTGCCACACCACATGTTCTAGCAGCTATATGTGCATGGCAAACAACACCTACTAATGTAATGTCCCATGATCATGAAGCAGCTTCTATGTTGCATGCATATTGATAATAGTATCAAATACGATACAAAAATATAATATAAATCAAATAAAAAATATGTAAAATATAATCAAAAGTATCTAAAGTATTTGATTTAATACGTATCTAATATAGGTACGTTAATTATCTTGAAGTACTCATGTAACATAGCAGCTTTCATTTCTCATTAGTCATTGCTGGTGGAGCAAGAATATATTTCTCATGTGTTAGCACTATAGCCAGGAACTTAGCTTTGGAGAAGTGTTTTTGAGAAGCTTAGTTAGCATTAATAACGGGCAGATAGGAATTTAAAGGTTGCATTGAATGTCGCAAGTGCAAGAGTTCCAAAGCTGCAACTTTGCCTTTTGTATGATATGACGTACGCCAAGAGTAGTCCTAGTCTGGTAGAGAATCAACGAGGCAGTTTATTTGTCTTATTTGGAAATTGGAATTAGGTGGGTCTCCTACTCCCTTCCTTCCATTCACTCCCAGGCTTCAGTTTCAAAGCTCCAACACAAAATTCTCACCAGCTAAAACCTTTTTTTCCAAGGGAAATTTCTTGTTAGCTTCCTCTCAAAAGTGAGAGGGGTAACTGTCCCCTTTTTCTTCCTCTTTCTTTTTCACTCTATTTTAATGTTTCATTCTAATCATTTCTAAAGTTGTATATATAGGTGATTTCTAAGCACCTTCTTCATCAACTTTTCTTCACTATTCCTTGATACCTATTCCATCATGCCATGATTTTCACGAATTATATATAAATGGAGAATATATAATTTTCTGGGCTCTAGTTTCTGATATCTCAGTAAGTATTCAACTAATCAATGTCATTCAGAAAATCACTGCAGTTCTAAAATCTAGATATTGAAGCCTGTTTCATATGCTTTGACTTTATAGCAGCACACTGAATTTGGCTTCCTAGAGATGGCTGACGAAGATAGTCTGCATTCACATACAGATGGGGGAGATTTCCAATTTCCAGTTTCTTTAGGGATGCCAGGTACTTATTCATTAAACATAGAATACATAGTATCACTTAAAACATAGTTTTCTCTCTGAAAGTTTTCACCTATTACATTTTGATGATATTAATAATTTCTTTGCAATATGGCACGGTAATAACTGATAAATCCAAGCCTACTGATGTAATTCTTGAGTTTTTCTTACTGCAGATCAGTTTTCAAACCAGACAGCCTTGGTAGGGAAATACTGTCGATTGCATTGCCTTCAGCAATGGCTTTAACAGCTGACCCTATTGCTTCACTGGTTGATACAGCATTCATTGGCCAAATAGGTATGTCCTGCTATTAGTTTTTTGAGCATAGTATATACTTCTGTCCCCATCTATGCATACCATATGAAATAGTAGCTGGGCGCGGCTGTTGAAATTGACTGCTGCTTCGGTGGACTAGCTGTGCTACTGCCGAATTTTGAGATTATATTATGAAAGGGAACATAAGAAACAATGTTAATCAAGATGAGTGTGACAGAAAGTTGTCTGATGAAGGATTGAATTAAAATATAGCTCACTTGAAAAAAACAGCATTGATGCCCAAAAAGAAAAGGCATAACGTCTATATAGACGAATGACGTACCTTTGTTGATCCACTTGACAATTGAAGTGAAGAATTCAAGTGACCGACACTAGCTTAAATGTATTTGATTATTTGAATTTTCGTATAATGCATCTATTGTTGAATATCATTGCTCCATACATATACAGGTCCAGTGGAGCTTGCTGCTGTAGGAGTGTCCATAGCTCTCTTCAATCAAATATCAAGGATTGCGATTTTCCCACTTGTCAGTGTGACTACCTCTTTTGTGGCTGAGGAAGATACTCTTGCTGCAGCCAGCCCTCTAGTAGAGGAGAGTGAATACTTGGAAGCAGGTTCAATTATGGATGCTGAAATCAAAGAGCTCATAACAAAAAAAGGTAACATTCTCCCATTCTTTTCTAAGATGGTTTGGTATTAGTCAACTTGTTTTGGGCTCTGCTTATCCTCTTGGAGTAAAATCTTATTGCTCCACAGGGCTGCCAAAAGAAAGTTTTCTACAAGCACATTCAAACCCCCTTTCCTTTTCTTGGTCATATACAGGTGCCAATGTTCACAGATCAGATTTGGTCGATGTCAGCACTAATATGGTTAAGGTTGAGCATAAGAGGAGGCATATCCCTTCTGCATCATCAGCATTAGTTATTGGTGGCATTCTTGGCCTTGTCCAGGCAACATTCCTCATATCTGCAGCAATACCTTTATTGAACTTCATGGGAGTAACTTCAGTAAGTGCTTCCATAGAAATATTGAGAAAATGATGCTCTTACTTTAGCACTTTGGCATTTATTTTAACTTGTCCAGCATGGGATGATTGCCAAATAATAAATGCATAATATTTATGCAGGACTCTCCTATGCTGAAACCTGCGCAGAACTACCTGACATTGAGATCCCTTGGTGCTCCTGCAGTTCTTCTTTCATTAGCGACGCAGGGAGTCTTCCGAGGATTTAAAGACACTAAAACACCTTTATATGCCACTTGTATGCCTTAACAGACTTAAATTTTTATTTACTCTGTGTTGCAGTATCCTGCTATCATCTGATTCTGATGAATTCTGTGATCCAGTGGCAGGAGATTTGACCAACATAGCACTAGATCCTTTGTTCATGTTTGTATTCGGCTTGGGTGTCAGTGGTGCAGCCATTGCTCATGTTATATCTCAGTAAGTCCTAAATTTCCATATTCTCTTACAGTCTTACTATATGTTAGGGAATATGGGTACACCCCAACCCAAATTGTAATAAATACTTTATGAATGAGCGGAAGCACGCCCAAAGTTAGGGAGAGTAACGGATAAATGAAACATAATAAATAGTAATTCAGTGGGACCCACGTGTCACTATTCACGTGAATAGTACCTGCACAATAAAATCGCGATATTGCTTCAGGGCCCCACTATTTATGAATAGTACTATAAAATCGTGAATAGTACTATGTAGTGGCACCCGCTTTACTATTTATGAATAGTCTCGTTACTATTTACTCCATCAAGAGAACAACATACCAACATTTTAACGTGGAAAACTCTCCTATAATTTTGGAAAAACCACGGGCCAAACTTCAAAATATTCCACTATATTTATGAGTCATTACAATATAGTGTATCCCTAGTAGACTTCTTTACTACAATTTGTAGGATTACAGAGATCTAGAGAATATACCCAAAACCCCCAGTGTATACTCACACTACACTCTTGGAATTTTCTTACATACATTCTTTATTTTTTTCTCACTACAAGAAGTTCACTCTACTTCTTTCTAAAACAATTGAGAAATACATTCAGCTTGGATGGTTTTCCTTCGTTTCCATCCCTCTATTTGTAGAGTTTCAAAAGAGTTAATATGCGCATGCAGAGGAACTTCCCATAATTTTGGTAAAGTTCACCTGCGAAGTTATTGTGCATGCACAATAACTCTCGTGGTTTCGAATGGAGTTACTATGTAAGTTACTATACATGTATAGCAACTTTGAAAAATAAAAGCCGCCCGATCACTATATTCTCATTTAAATATGGATGACTCTCCAAACTTATGGAGCACTATCATGTCAGTGTCTCTTATTTTCCTTTTGCTTCCTTTGTCCTTAGTCATCTCTTGTTTTCAAATTAACTGTGAATGTAGGTACCTAATTTCTGCTATACTCCTGTGGAGATTAATGGAAAAGGTTGACCTTATACCTCCAAGCATCAAGCACATGCAATTTGATCGATTTCTTAAAAATGGTAAGGGTATGTTTTTCCTTGACCAAAGAGCTAAAAAGGGGCATATCTGTATTACTTTTTCTATATTGATGATAAATTTATAATTGATTCATTACAGAAATAAGTAGTTAAAATCTTCTTATTCTTTCTAACAAGACTGATTAATAGGTTCAATCAATTTAAATTTTATTCAATAAAATTTTGGTCAGGAGTTATACTAATTAACTTGCAACAGCACAACAATGATGAGGGTCATGCGACCATATATAAATTTCTATCAGTCTCAATTCATTTCATGTTATTTTAATCACAAATTTTGGTGAGTCTAGAATTGCTTACGAAAATTCTTCCTTGCTTTTCTTCTCTCCTTTTCATTCAAGCTGAAACTTCTACAGTTCTATATAAATTGTATCCTTTGGACATTTGTGAACTAGCATTTAGCATTGACACTTGACACTATATTTGTCCTTTCCTGTTTCATTCTTGTCATCCAGGTTTTCTATTATTAATGAGAGTAACTGCTGTCACATTCTGTGTGACTCTGGCTGCATCCCTAGCTGCACGCCAAGGATCAACATCCATGGCTGCATTCCAAGTCTGCCTGCAGGTTTGGCTGGCAGTATCTCTACTTGCCGATGGTCTGGCCGTTGCTGGGCAGGTTAGATATGATTATGTGTTGCCTCATGTTGGTTTCATATTAAAGCATTGGCTAAAGCATAAATGACCTCTGCATGAATACGCTTGCCTGTATGACAAAATTTTGTGTAACACTTCATGGAACATATATTCCTTTTATAAAGCGCATTGTCGTGTGAAAATTTGCAAGCTGGTGATGCTAGAAAAAGCTTGCAGTGGCCAATTTGAATCCTCAGTGCATAATAGTTAGGTCATCTAACTCATTCTCCTATACAATTCTTTGTCCTATGTAGGGATGATTTACTTCTTGTTCTCGGGTTCCCTTCATTAGTGGTTCTACCATAGGTCTAGACATTTTGATGTGGTGCTAATTGCTTCCATTGTCTGATTTCATGACAGCCGTGCTTTAGAAATGAAAGAAAAGGATACTTTTGATTGGAATTTGCTTCTATTGTTCATAGCTTATATGAATTATGTTGGTTTTAGGCAATTCTTGCAGGTGCATTTGCTAGCAAGGACTATGACAAGGTCAGAGGAACCGCATCTCGAGTATTGCAGGTTCTTTACATCGTTAAAAGATTTCCCAATCTTTCTGCAAGAGATTAGCTGTAAATGTAATAAACATTGATACTGCAGATGGGTTTGGTTCTGGGATTGGCTCTTGCATCCATTCTTGGCACAGGACTTCCTTTCGGAGCTAAATTATTTACAAAAGATGTTGATGTCCTCCACCTCATTAAAATTGGGATTCCGGTAAATCTATTTTATGTTCAAATAGGCAAGAGAATGGGCATCCTATCTTCTCAAGCCCTAAAACTGTGGAACTTACATTCAAATTGATTATTTTTTATCAGTTTGTTGCAGCTACTCAACCCCTCAATGCTTTGGCGTTTGTATTTGATGGTATCAACTTCGGAGCATCTGACTTTGCATATTCAGCCTTCTCTTTGGTAGGTATTTTCTTATCAGATGGTGGACCTTGAAGTTTACCCGTTTCATACACCTTGCACAAATAACATAACTCTTTCGAATTTTATTATTTTGACAACATATTGGGGTACCAGCATACTACACTCTCACTTAAAATATACAATATGTTATTTTATCTCAACACTGACATAAGTATCTCAAACACCCTGCCCCAACTCAATGCACTAAATCTTAGGGACTCATTTGTCATTATATAATGGATGGAAACTGATTTACTTCATTATGATCTTCTCTCTCAGGTTGCAGTGGCAGTTGTCAGCATCATTTGCCTACTTATTTTATCCCATGCTGCTGGTTTCATAGGAATTTGGGTTGCTTTGACCATCTATATGGCTCTTAGAGCATTTGCTGGCGTCTTTAGGTAGTAATTTATTCACTCTGATTTTTCCTAATGGTTTCCTTTCTTATTCTTCACCTTTTTTTCCCATCAAATTAACCACTGTCAAGGCACGTGTGATTCTCACCACTACCATGAATTCAAATCAATCAATCACTTTCTGTTAATGAATTACGATGATGCAGGATTGGAACAGGATCAGGACCTTGGGAAATCCTTAGGAGTTGACAGCTAGCACAGACAACAATCATGGCTTCAACTTGAAATGACCTACCTGTGCTTCAAATATGTACAGGAGAAAAATGCATCAGTACTTTGATATGCCCAGAAAAGAAATGACATATAGGATCAAGCTTATATTTGTAACTGTGCATAAAATAATAATATTACATTCATAAACAAGGTGAAAATGAAAGATTCCATGGAACATGTAGTGTTGAACAAAAGACACGGGAGGACTGTGCCTTGTCTTTTTGAGGTTCATGACATATATAAGGAAGCACTAGGAAACCAAGAAATTACTTCACAAGAAGCTGACACAGCTGGAAAATGGAAAATGAACCTGCAAAAGTAACTATACTTCCTGCCTCGGATACTTCTAAAAACCATTGTTGGCTCAAAATGAAGCACAAAGTCTAACTTAATTTGTCATTTTGTCTAAACCAATCAAATATAATCCAAGGACCTACTGAAAAAGCTAAATAATAATGTAGAGCTCGTTTGGATGTGCTTATCAAAAATTATTTTTTAATTGATCTTTTTGATTAAGATTTTTTTTGAAAAAATAAAAGTTGATTTTATGTTTGAATGTAACGTCAATTTATGTTTGGATGTAATATTAAAATATCTTTATTTATTGTCAAACATCTTTTTTATGTTATAAATACTGAAAACTGGAAATTAAAATTAAAACTGAATTTTATAGTTTTACAATTTTCATTATTTTCTTCACACAATTTGAAAATTAAAAATGAAAACTGAAACCAAATATATAGCTTCTAAAAAAATCAATTTTTTCTTTTTATAATGATTCTGCTTTTACTTAAAAGAATTACCCAAACATATCAAAAAATATAAAAAGGTCTGTTTTTTATTAAAAAAAATTATTTATGAGAAAACATATTCAAACAAGCTAATATATACGTACAATACCATCTTTTGGGGACGGTGATCAAGATGTTGATAATTAACTTTGGTTAAGTAACACACTTGGCCATCAACGATCGTCTGTTGTCATTGATTGTTAATCAATGAGAATTTAAGGAATAAAATTCTTTGCAATTTCCACGCTGTTTAGCTCTATTTGTCTATAAAATGTTATTTATATTCATAATGTGTGAAATATTGTTGATTCATATCTTATCTACCATTTGATGTAATATTGAAGCTCATTCAAATAGAATCTACACTTCATCTAATAATGGATGAGAAAAATTAACATAAACATTTGTTGTGAAATTGAGATGGTCCATGGTTAACTCCAAAAATAATTTACCTTCATGTAAATTCTTCAGTTCTAAATAAATAATAATAATCTTTTTGCTTGAGCCAAATTCATCTTGATGTTGTGTTATTTAGTGTAGTGATTAAAGATTGGAAGAATACTAAAATTTAAATGTGCATTTGATTTTATAAAATAATTTTCAATTTTCATTATTTTCTTTAGAAAACCTTGAAAAACTGAAAATTATTTTCTAAAATCAAATGCATCATAAATTTGTTACTAGAATCTGTTTAGAAAGTACATGAGACTGACTTAGTGCATGTGTTTGCACACGAGGTGATTAAAAGTGGGTTATAAAAAGAGTGAAGTTTTTGTTTTGGTTCATAGTGTTTACCTTTAATAAAATTTTACTTTTAAATGTCACATTATTAATCTCTTGAACTCGCCTTTTTAACATCATTTCTAAACAAAAATCAATTAGTTCAAAAGCCATTCTAACAAAGCAATTAGAAATGTGACATCTTTATAAGAAGCTAAGCAATATGAGATTGGCAGCAGCAATTAAGAGTCTGAAGCCAATAGGAGAAGCTAAGAGAAAGATGCATTACGTACAGTAATAATAGTATAAATTAAAAAACTTTAATTGTTAAATGAGGGGGAGGTTGAAGCAAGGAAAAAGACTATACAGTTTCAGTTTCTATGCTTCCTGGTTTCAAGTATTGTGCCATCTTCAAGGCTTTCCTTTGCATCATTGTCCATGCCAAGGCTGAAGAGTGCAGTTGCTTGAAGATAGAATGCAGTGTGCCAAGTGGGAGACAAAGATTGAGTCAGCATGGCATCCCCAAGTGCTTCTTGTGGCATGTCATTCATAATGTAGCACAAGCAGCGCCTTGCATACACAGTTGGTGACACCATGGTCCCACCATCAATGAACTACACAAAAACAAGCATCATAAAAGAAAGTCAAGCACAGTTACATAATAGTCCCTTACCAATCTTCATTCACAATGGTTTGTGTGTAATGGAAGGGGATATATGGTCGAAGTAAAGGTTTAACCAAGCTTTGGTAATACCAAAGCATTAAAACCTTTACCAATTCATCATTCATTGTTCAAGTCAAAATATTCAGTCTAGTGAAGGTGAACTTCTTAGGACATGCCAGAAAGTATTTCATTAAATTGACAATGGAAAATTATTTAATTATTTTGCTGTGTCAAAGGAATGTAGTACTGTGATGTTGCAACAAATTGAGGTATGAATGTTGTTTTGGTGATTTACACTGGATTTCCATTCCCAGGATTTCTAGCTGACTTACTTGTGTGTAATAGTCAATGGCCGAAGAGAAATCTCTAGCCCGAAAAGCAGAATCTCCATGCTTCTTAGAGTTTAGAGTTTCCTGTATTTGGGTTGTCCACATTTGGAAGGAAAGCTGTGATAAAACAAACGGATACAAAACCATAAATGTAACATACAAGGTTAAATTTTCAGCTTGTAAGAAACATAGAAGAATTGCCAAACTATATATATTTTTCTTGTTACAGAATATAGCTTTTACAGAAGTGATAGCAGTGGGGAAAGGCATTCTTCCCTTGAATGAATCCAAATGCTCAAAAACTGTCATTAAGAAAGATTAAAAATGCAATGTGTCCTCAGTTATCTATAATCATATGTTAGCAAAGATCGTGCCTACCTCTAACAAAATGCAGATGGTGTTGCATGAATTATACCATTTTTTAACATGAAGAGTGTCTAGCAGTTCATTAAGCATTGCTCCTCAAAGCAATTCGGCAAATTGAAATATCTTGTTATAAAAATTTGAAGTTAAAACTTTTAAAAGAAACACTCAAAATGTCTAGACCCAGAAATACCTGAAAAATGAGTGATAATTGATGAAACTAACAGCATTGCACTATATACATTAAAGGCAAAGTATCAAGGTTTACAAGCCAGTCTATTTGGCATCAAGCACATTTTAAAATTTTTTGTAGACAGGAAATATAAGATAAGAACAGCCTCTTACAGCAATAAAGGTCCACATTAAAAAAATCCTGAGAAATAATGAATTACCTCATTTGCAACACCTTCATCATCCTTGTAACCCACCTTTTCCAAAATTTCATGAATTGCAATGAGATCTCTTCTTGAACAAGCATCACCAAAAGGTGTCAAGGAAACTGTTTCCTTGCATGATACAGTCCCATCTGGTATGCCCATCAAAACATATGAAGGTACCTGGAAAATAACCACAGGTGTAAACAACAAACCAAATAAATTTCTGTCCTTCCAACAGTCTTCAATGGAAAAAAGGCAGGGAGTGAAAAGGAAGAGCATACTGAAGTTTCTTTCTGAAGAGGAGTTAGAGCAGTCACAAGTGACTTGGCATTTGGTCTCTCACGAGGTTCAAGTTGTAAACAATGCGAAGCTAATCTCACTAACTCGGTTCCATCATCATTTGAAAAATGACCTTCTAAACAGGAGTCCATCAGCAACGAAAAATTTTTGCCTCGTATAAGGTCAAGTGCCTGCATGTAAAAGGATTATGGCACCAACATATTTCCGAGCTTTATGCCTCTATCAATGCTACGATCATTTTAAGCCAAACAATCAGCTATGTTGCTAACATTCTTCAGGTCAATGATTGACTTAACAAAATACCACCTTAAATTAAAATGAAGAGAATAAATGGGAAGGAGGGTGTTTACATGACAGGGTGGGATATGCTTTCCACTCAGAAGATCAAGCAAAAGTGTGCCAAAACTGTAAACTACACTTTCAGGGGTGATTCTTCCTGCCATATATTAAACATGTTTAGGATCAGTAAATTGAACAAGTCAGAATGTGATGAATCACCAAAAGGCCAAGCTTTCATCGAGTTTTGTTGGCTATTACCTGTCCTCAAGTACTCTGGAGGAGTGAAGGCTAAATTGGTGCTATAGCTTCTGCCATCTCTACTGTTCTTCATGAGTCCAAAACAAGAGAGCCTAGGGTTGCCATCCTGTCCACCATTGCAATCATGTGAGAGACAGTCCACAAAACATAATGAGAAGAGGTATACACCTGGCTATAAAAGCTAAAGTACCTCATCAAACAAAATTCTATAAGCATTAAGATCATGGTACAATGCCCTTCCTCTACTGCTGCAGTATTCCAATGCTTGTGCCAAATACAATGCCACCCTCAGCCTCATTGCCCATTTCATGGGCTGGGTCTCCCCTGCCAGAGAGCAATTCATACAAATCACACATTACATAGATAACACTTCACAAACCAAATCAACAAAATGGGTATGACAATGAGGGAGCAGATTACTCAAATTTGGCTTCTAACTTAGCTAAAAAAATGGTTAATCCTTGTAAGACATTGCAGTATAATTAATAATAACAACGAAACTAGATCTTTTCTCCTTTTGATTGCTGCAGAAAATAGAAATGTAAGGCACATGAACCAACGAATGGAAACTCACAGTGAAAAAGATGTTTGGAGAGAGTCTCATTGGGCATGAACTCTGCAACAAGCAATCTCTCTCCTCCTTCACAGCAACATCCAACCAAGTTAGCCAATCTTTCACTCCTTAACTGCCCCACAGCTCTTGCTTCCGCCTGAAAAAAAAAAAAAGAAAAGAAAAACACTCCAACCAAATCAAACAAACAAAGACACACACATCACAAACATGAACTTCCACTCACAACAATAACACACAAATCACACATTCGAGGCAAAATTACAAAAAAAAAAGGTAGAAGAAGCAAAACAGCACGAACTAGGAACTGTCGAGAATCAGGCCAAGCTGACTTGGTGAAGCGCTTCACAGCAACCAGCCTATCATCTTCAAGCCTTCCTAGGTAGACAACATTTGGAGCCTTCTCACCATGTTCTGATACAATGTTGTCTGGTGAGAATCCTGAGGTGGCAACCATAAGTTGATCCCATGTGTACTCAGTGAAACCAATCCATTGATTCTTCTCAGTCCTGGCACCATCATCTGCATACCCAGAATAGAATCCATGTTAAAGACTTCAACTTTAAGCTCAAACTAGCTTCTTCCACCGATTCCACTAATGCTCCTGGAAAATGACATGTAAAGTGAGAAAAAAAATAAAGATAAAAAAGGGGTCACCATTATCAGACAAGTCATGAAGGTTTGACTCGATGTTGGAAGGCCACCAACAAAGAGAGAATTTGGAGCAACGAACTCCCATTGGTGAGAATGCAATGTTGCGAGGAAAAAAGAAAGAGGAAAAGAAATGGGAACAGCTATCTCAGTCTCTGCAACACTTTCTTCTCTTTCTGTTTCTGTGCCTTTCACTTTTATGGAGGGTTGGGCTGGAGAGGAAAAGAAAGTGAAAGAATGAAGAAAGTGAAATTCGGCGGTGTTTGGGAAGAGAGAAAGTGGAGGGATGGGAAAAAGGAATACTTTTTTGGGATCCAAAGGCCGTTTTGGTGTTTGCTGCAGCCAGTGAATGATATCAGTCACTTCTTCTCTTCATCATTCATTCTTTTTCTTCTTCTCTTGCCTTTTCTCTGCACTGCAAACTCTGCATTCTTTGCTTTCTTTTTTTTAACTAGTTTTATTATTTCATGGGATTACTTTTTATAAATTTATAAGCATAAAAAATTTCTATACTGTTGTTTTCTTGATTAGAGTTTTACTCTGATATTAAATAGTATATTACTATCGCTTCTGTTTTTAAATAAATATCTATTTGAATAAATTGATATATTAAAAAGTTATATTTTTTGTGCATTGACTATTTTTTTATGAATAAACTGATATATTCAAACGAATATCTATTAAAAAGTTATATCTGAGTATAATTTATGGTTAAATATATTAATTTTTTTAATATAACAATTTATTGAAATAGATATTTATTTGAAAACGAATACAATAATAAATATATATATTAATGGCTTTTACAGCATTAAAATTAAATTCTTATTTAATATATGTTAACTTATAGTACTAGATTCTATTCAACAAACAAATGCCCTGTGTTTTTGGGCTCGATACCATAACTTAACAAGACATCCCACGCTTTCCTCTCAGACAGCTTTTGCCACGTGTTGCCCCTCTTCATCATTTTGTTTTCATTTTTTAATTTTCTTGTTTTTTTAACTTCTTGTTAATTCTATTTACATTAAACATTTTTTTTGAGTGAACAACTGAACATTAATTATATATTTTGAATTTCATAATTTTTCACAGAAAAAATAAGGCTATATTTCTTTTGCAACTTTGTCTAAGTGGTCCAAATAAGGTCAACATGTCAGAAACATGTGAGGCCGAACATCGCAACTTGCAAGTATGGCATTGTATGTGAAGTTTTATATTAAGGTCAGTTGCTTCTAATATTTTGGAAACTGTAAAATCATTTTAAATGGAACGTTGTTGGAATTGGAATTAGAATTGTAATGTAGAACTTTAATTTTAATAGGTTTAGGATCTTAAGTTTTACCTATTAAAAATTGTAATATGATTATTATAAATGAGAAAAAAATTATATAGATATTAATAAGGAGAGAAATATTTGATAAGTTTTGAATTGACAATTAATATGATGTAGGTTAGGAATTTCAAATGGTTAACTTTAGTTTTTTTTTTTTAATTTCATGGAATTAGATTATTAGATATCATTTTGTCATATTATATTTATGAGGGATCAAAAATGATATTTCTTTTTTGAGAAATTAATTTGTTTGATAATATTTTTATCAAGGGTCAAATTGCGGTTTAATCAAATATAAAAGATAAATAATTTTGAAGCACTAATAATGCAAAAAGAAAAAAAATTATATAGTCATTTAATTAAATCATTGTACTTGCATAATATTTTGAGTAATGAATGTTTTTTTTTTAAATCACATATGTCTTCCTACTAAAATTATGCTCGAACAAAGAAATACAACTATGACCCAAGGTTTTAATGCAACTGCATAACTAGAGCTTGAATTCAGATCACGGATTAAATTAGAACAACTTGTTATTTGTTGATCTATACACTCATCGTCGATAACTCAGTTTGTTTATAATTTTATATTTAAATGACATTATAATTTTTTATATTATCAGTATATTAAAATTAAATCATAAACATGATTAATTGCAGTGCAACGTCCTTTAGCGAGTAAGGTAGAACATTTTTCTTTTAGTATTTACAAACTTCTTGTTGCCCCAAGTCCACTTGCAATTTGTTTTGAGATAATCGTTTTTCTTTAGCTACGGTTGGTTGAGTAGCCATGATATCAATATCAATAATTCTTGTGTCCTACAAAGCTAGTACACACCAATTTGGTGTGTGTCCATGTATCAAACACATGTCAAATTGATACCTATATTATATGTATCGGATATCCGTCCATATATTTTTAATTAAAAAAATAATTTTTTTGAGGAACATGTACCCAATAAACTACACTCTAATTCACAGTGGACAGTTTAGAAGCGTCGTTGTTAATTTTTTTTTCAAATTTTTAATACTAGCATGACCCAAAATCAACTCTAATTGTTTAATTTACTATGTTGTAGGTTATTTTATTTTGAAAATTCAGTTGATAAAAAAAAAAAAAAAAGAGAGGAATTAATTATATGAAAAGAATTATATAAACCCAACAAAAAAATTCAGACCAAAAGAAGACAAAAAAAATCATATAACAAAATAAAAAAATTATATATATATATATATATATATATTTGTGTCTTATAATTTTTTGAGTTTGATATGTCTTTGTGTATGTCATCCCATATCAGAGTGCCTGTGCTTCATAACCGGTGTCAATTTGGTAATTGTGAGTGAGCATAATACGAAAATCACAATCAATTGTTCTGCCCCAAAATAAATCACCATCAATTGCCCATCAAACGAAATCTCTATTGATAACAGGTTAGCGTCAAACAAAATGAAAGTAGCAAGGCCCATTACATGTTATTATGCTCGAGTCATGGGCAAAGATGCACGTATGAGTGGCTTTATAATTGTGAGGTCCCTTTCACCCAAAGAGGTAACTAGAGATTTTTTTTTTCACAAAAAAATTTAGATTAAGAAAAAAGCTCATTGCAATCTAGAATTTAGACACATCTCTTGATTCATCAAGCACTTATAGATCACTCACAAATTTATCTACAATAGCATGCCTAATTGCCCACTTACCATGCTCAATCTTTGCACCTTAGATTTGTATAGTTTGTTTGGATAAGAAGAGAAAATGTAAAGAAAGAAAATAGAGAAAAAGAAAATAAAGAGAAAAATGTATATTTTATTGATGTGTTTGGATGAAGAGAATATGAAGAGAAAGAAAATAAATATTATATTAGAATGACACATATGTCCTTTTTATGATTTTTTTTATTCTTGAAACCTTTTAGTAAAGGGACACTAGTATAATCTACTAGCTTTATCTCTTCAACAACTAGTTTTCTTCGCTTCAATGCGCGAAAAACTTTTAATCATGGCCCCACATTTTTTTTTTAATCTCTTCCCTCCTTTTTTTTTGTGCTAAACCAAACGGGAGAAAAGTACAAATAGCTTCATTTTCTCCCTGTTTGTTTTCTACCCTTTGCTTTTCTTGCATTTCAAATGGACACTTAATGAAGAGTAATGATAGTATAATATTGATTTGATGGTGAATCTTATATATAATAATATATTAATTATTTAAAATATATTTTAAAGTTATAAATATGTAAATTTTATATAAAAATATTAATTGAGATTATATTATGTGTAATGTAAACTCAAGTTTATATTAATATTTTCTATTATTGAAAGCGTGACAAAATGAAACTAACGTGCATTGATAACTTGATATCTGATGTGCTTGATTCTATGTTAGGTAAAATTGATTTTAAAATAAAATGATTTATATTTGATAGTTTTTTAAAAAGTGATTTTTGACATGCTCCTTCATTTTGAAATTATAATAGATTGGAAACAAAATCTGTTTCCACCTCCGACCAAACATGCAACATGTTACATTATTCATTGCGAGCTCAGATCCAAGATCGCACCCACAGCCATACACACTTTCGTGTGTATATGCGTATACATAACGTAATGAGAGCTACTGATATTAATAAACCGAGGCAGAAAAAAGTTATAGAGAAACGAATTGTTGTGATGGAATTTTTTTTATTATTATTATTTTCCAGAGGAATGGGTAAAACAGATTTTGTGGAAGTAACACAAGTCATGAATATACTTTGGTTCTGACACCTAAAATTGTGGGGTCACATAATTATTACTCAACAAAAGCTCCTGTGCCTTTTTATTTTTATTTTTTCCTTTAAAATGGCAATTTGAAGATTCACAAGGTGGACATAACATCCTGATCCAGCTATATCACTCAAGATTGTTCTATAATCCATAATACTTCATAAGTGGCCACTTGACAAGAAGGGTCCATGTTCTAATTCTTATTAACACTTCAACTAATAATGGAGATCTTTGGGGAGACATGCCCTATCTGGTATAAGGAAAATCCATCCTGAATAAAAGGGTCTTTTCTTGATCAGCTTTTCCAGCTTGTTCACTATTACCTGAAGCTGACTCAACCGGGCCTATTTGCCATTCGCAATGTGCACATCAGAACTCTATGCCATTACATACAGAGTGTTTTCCAACTTTTCTTTTCTTTTAAAATAGAATACACTAAAACCTTATGACAAGGAACAAGTATGCATGATTAATAGTGTTAATGTAAAATTTCCCAAGATTTCAGCACAGACACTGAGGATACTCTCAGGGATCTGCTAGGGAAATGTCCAACATGGCTTTGCACAAAATTCTTCCATTTCGGGTGAGCCTGGGAAAAGGGACCCTCTTTCTTTGTCATACCCAAGGGCCAAGCCCAAGTTTGACAAATGTAGAAATTAGGACCGCATTAAAGAAACGAGACAAAACCTGACAAATGTAGAAATTCCGCAAAAAAAAAAAAACGAGACAAACCTAAGGTGCTAAAAAAATTGTTTAAATTAAATTGTCAGAATAATCTAATATATTATTAACTTTTAAATGAATAGTTACATCTTATCATTTTATTTCATCTAATATATATGCGAGTCTCAAGTAATAATGACAAGAGTCATTCCTATGATTGTGTAACAAATTTATATTAACAATGTGTCAAAATAAAATTTATTCTATAAACTATATTTATAAAAGATTTAATTTTAATGCACTTAATATTATCATTTAATTATTTATCATCATATTAAAAATGATAGTTGAAGGTTATGCAAATAAAAATAATTTAATTAAATGATAATAGATAATTTTTAAAACATCAATATATTAAAATTAAATGCATTTATAAATACTATATTTCATATATTTACATAAAATCAAATAACTTTGCATAGAATGATTTTTTTTTTGTCTGCACATAAGATTGTATCCACTTAACAATTGCACGGGAATTGTAAGGTAACATTTATTTATTATCCTAAACAAGAAATATAAGGATAGGGGCAAAAATATAAAGACAATGGAGCACAAAGATGGAGATATAAATAATAAATATGAATAGGGTATTATTGAAAATAAAAATAATAAATTTTTGTCTTCATATCATGTTTCCATATTTAAGGTATAGAAATTGTGTTTTCTCTCCAAAAATAAAAAATTTTTCTATCTTCTATCCCTTCACTATCAAATAGATTTATATCTTAAATATCTTTTATATTTTTGTCTTGAACAGTAAATAAATATTACCTAAGAGCTAAGTGGGAGGAGAAAAGCTGGCTACTTTTTCCATGACTGACGCTGCATCAATGTTTTACCATGGTACTTTTTTTTTCCTTGACAAAAAAAAGGGAAAATTTAATGTTTTTTCTAATACTCTGAAGTATATTTAACACATTTTTTAAAAAAGAAACATATAATCTATTTTAATAAACTTGAATAAATTGTGTCGCTGGGTTAAAAGTTAAAACTAATTATAACAAATTGTTTTAGAATATGCATTACTCTCTTTTAAAAAGATGCAATAATTTTTAACTTGTCTTGGGTTTCACCAAACAGACTCGCAAATCATAATAAAGAAAGGCACACACGCATGTGTAATGATCCTCTGGGTTGACGCCTTTTTTGCATGGATTTTGAGTCTATTATGAACATTGGAAATGTCATGTTGTGAATACAGAGATATTACAGAAAAGGTAAAACAGCAGCTGCTTTTTGATAGGAAAAGTTGGGAAAAGTAAATTTACAATAGAGATGTGAGATGTACTTATTTTATAACAACTATTATTTTATCGTCAAAAATAAATATTTAATTAAGATATTTAAAGATCGATCTGGAGGGGTAAGTAGGGACTTTGACTCCCTCCTCCCTTCTCAATTTCATATACATATAGAATTAATTTAATAATATTATTAATGATATATAATTAGATTAATATTATTTTTATAATATGTTAATATTTTAATATTAAAATTTCAATCTACATCTATTTAATTAGTAATAAATAGCAGAAAATTTCTCATATGTTCTTTAAAATAGGTTAATGAAATAATAAGTTTAAGTTATTTAATAAAGTTTCATTTTAATATGTTAACAATGTAAAATTCTTTTATACATTTATTTAATAACATAGTGTCATATCAATAAAACATGTTTATCTTTCACCTTACTATTTTAAAAGTCATGTGTATGAAAAATATTAATTAGATGATAATATAAAATATTATATTATTACGACATTAAATTAAATCCTTTTAAATAATTTAAAATAAGAATAATTAATTAAATTTTTTATTTTCCTACTACTCTAGCCCCTCCATCATATATTTTCTGGATTCATCACTAGGGACACTCATCCATCACTATTGACTATGATAGATGAGTGGAGAAAGTGAAGACTATCACATTTAATGATGATTAAGTGAGTGTTTATTTGACATCCACTTATGGATGTTAGAATAACAATTTTGTATTTTATTTGAGTTATTATGTTGGTTCTTTGATTATTTATTATTAGATTTTTTATTTTAAATGTTTTATTACTATTTTTAATAGTAAATGATATATGACTTAATGTAATATTATAAATAAAATGAGTTCAAATAATATAATTCAATTACAAGATTGATGTGATGTAACCACAATTGACTTCTATACTATGCATCCTAATTTGCCTACACCATGAGGAGAACTTAAATGGAAGAAAAAGATGTTATTTGAAAAATAAGGACTCAAGGAGTATAACTTTTAGACTATGTTCAGTTGATTGATAAAAATAGGGCTAAATTTTTTATAATTGAACTTTATATGTAATTTTATATATAAAACTTAATTATAAAAAATTTATCTTTATGTTCACACTCCAACCAAACATACCCTAGTATGAAGCATTCACCATGCGTGGAACATCAGAGAAGAATCATTATCGTCAAATTAAATTAAGTTCAATTGCATTATGATACTGCTAGCATGAATTAGCAAAAGTGTGGGTCTCTCTGTTACCATCACTCCTTTCCCCTAACCAGCCAACCCCACCTCCACACCTGAGCAAATCTTTTTTTATTCTTCTATTTTATACATATTTTTTATTTAACTAAAATAGTATATATATATATATATATATATATATATATATATATATATAACTCGAGGGATATTTTCTTCAATGGGCTTTACGCTTAACGCTCAACTAAGGTACGTGAGTTGAGTCTGAAGTGTTTTAATTGTTGACCAAAACAAATAAAAACAGGAACTGTTTTAATCAAATGGGTCCACTACGTTTAGGGGCCCAATTCCAACCGAGGGAGAAGTGGGGCTATCTATGGGATTTCATAATCCCTAATTTATTGAAATGTGAAGAGGAAATGAGAAAAAAAATGAAGAAAAAATGTGTTCCTTTTCATTTGGATGTAGAGAAAATGAAAAGAAAGAAAAATTATAAATTGTAAATGATAAGTGTATCCTCAACAAATATGAATATATTTTTAAATAAAATAATATATGCAGAAGTAAAGTTGATTATGGGAAAAATGTTAAGTTTGCCCCTATTTCTCTTCTGCCTTCCAATTTTGTTCACATTTGAAAAAGAAAATTTCCATGTGGGTCCCACACAATATGTTTTCTTCCCTTAATGGTTTTCTTTACATCCAAACGAAATAAAATCCAGTACTCCTTCCTTTAAATCTCTTTTTATTTGTTTTCTCTTGATCCAAACCATCCCTAAAGGCTACTAAAAGGTTGCTAGATCAAAGTATTTTGACATTTTCCATGAACAAAAGGGAAAGTCTTTTAACATTTTCCTACTATCTTACTCTACATTTCATGAACAATTAATCTCAAAGTAAACATGCTTTTCCAAGTTTCACCCCCTTTTAATTTTGTAAAGTTTCTGGACCATATGACCTTTATGTTATCAATGAATATTAAAAGAGAAAAAGTTGAAATAATTTCCAATATAAGTCACATCAGTCTTCTCGCCCTTAATAATGAGAGCTAAGATGTAGAAGCATATAGCAATTTTAAGTTTTACTTACAGCTTTGTGTGGTTTGTTTACATTTTGCAATTAACTATAGTGATCCTAAAACTTGAACATTGGAAATTTATTTGTGTAATTGTGTACAATGTCCATGCAGCAGAGTCTAAGCATCGTCAATTAATAAACCCATCAAAAGAAGCTCATATTCTTGCAAGCAGGAGCAGTGTAAGTTAAGAGTATCGTCAGCTTTCACAAACCAAAACATTATTTATAGCTAAACTGTTCTAACTGAACATTGTCCGCAGAACAAAAGATACTGTTAACAACAAACATGAACGCGGAACTAGTTATGACATTAACTTTCATCTTGACCCCATAATTTTGATACACACGCACAAAACTACAAACACAAGGGTATATATCATGGTGATGACGAATGAAAATATCAAGTCGCCACAGCCATGTAAAATCCCATGTGGAACTGCAGATTGATATTACGAAAACATCATGCTCTTGAGGCGTGGAGCAGATGGCCAAGTTGGTAGCCTCTGAAGATGTGCACCAAGGTTGGAGCCAACCAGCCCCCGGACCAAAAAAATAAAAAGTAAAAATTGCAACATGCGTGGATTAAATGGAGGACACCAAAATCAGAAACATAGCATCACTTAAGAGTTGATTAAGATCACATCCTCATTGTAAAATCATCCTTCAGTCAATCATAGGAGAAGAAAAGCACTGTTCCCATGTAGGGTCAATTCAACCTTCACAACTTTTTTCCTTAATCTTTGAACATTTATCCCCAAATCCATTGTTGTAAGACTAGCTCTTGAACATTCTCATCACTACAAGGTACATGACACAAACATACCTAGAGTCTCTCTTATTGGCCGTCGGCTAGATACAGTGGTTTCGCAATTTGCATTGATTATTGAATTGCCGCATTGTGACATTACTGTCACCTTTTTAAGCTGTGCTTCCGCCAAAGGATATTTTCTTACCAAAGCATCATCATAAACTTCAGGTCTCATACGCAAAAATATGTTTGATATGATTTTGGCACATTTAAGAGATTGCTGACAAAAGATACAATGCAAGTTAAACGGAACATAGGCCCCCATGGAAACCAGGTTGTACCAAAGTAATTTGACTTTACAGATCCAACCAACCGCGGATATGTCACATGTTTTTATTCAATGTTCAAACAACTGATGAGACAAATATGTAAGCTTTACCAATGATAAAACCAAAAAAAAAAAAAAAAACAATTCACTCATAGTATTCACACTTCAATTGATTGATATTTGCTAATGATGGTTTATCACATGGTACATTTTAACTTCGAATACTTGCCTCTGGTGAAAAACAAAAAGCACAAAAGTTTACAATGATGCTGCTTCAATCTTATGGAAATTCATGACTATGCTTCATGTTAATTTTAGACCCTACCAACAGACGAGAGCGGTGGATAAGAGACATAACCTGCAGGAATGTCCTCCAATTTACCAAAAGCCTTTAGTTCCTCACTTTGCGCCATTAGTGTTTCCCTTGGGTTTTTCTCTTCAATGGAGCTTCTTGATCCTGAAAGTTCATAAGGCATCTTGCTATCCACTAAAGCTATGCACATGGAGAATGCTTGCAACAGCGAGTGCGACGAATCAAAAGTCACTGAATACATTCCATGCCTAAAGGGGGTAAAACTAAATGCAGGCCACTGCTCTTGTTCATTCCCCTGTGGTTAGTGACGAAAAATTGAAGGTTACTAAGTAATAGTAATAAGTGCAAGATAAGTGTAATCAACTTAGTTTAATTGATGAAAAGTACCTGGAGGAAAAGCTCAAATTGATCTGCAAAATAAGCTTTGGATGATCTTGGTTTTCTACTGGCTTGATTTTCATTTGAAAGGACTTTAAGCTTGCAACCCAAATCCCAGCCACCACAGTCACATGATCCACCTGATTTCCAGCGCTCAATCAACGATGAAGGTCCACCTTTACTTGGAAGACTATGAACCCCACTTGGCAGCAAAACTGTTGCATGGACAAGGTCTTGACTATCACTCCGGTAACTGCTGTGATGCCAATCGCTCATGAAACCAATAGCTTTAGGTACTTTAACAACAATGGCAGCAAGTTCATCATTTGGCTGATAGTCAGTGGCCTGAGCATCTCCCTGTTCTAACTTCACAGAAAGTAAGACAAATTCCTTCATGGTAGAGGAGTCCACACAATTTTGGCCAGTTAAATCAGAATAGTGCGAGTCGGAAACCTTCATTTGGGCAACAACATGGGGAATGTAATCAGGACCTTTGCTTCTTCCTGCTTGATTCATCCAACTTCCATTCTTCTTCTTACCCTCCCTAAAGGTGTAAAAGGTGTAGATACAGTTGCATTCATCTTTTCCTGAAGCACTTAAGTTCTTCACCGTTGCTGCAAGAATGTTGCTGTCAGTGTTGTCAACAGCAAATGTGAACAAGGGTGAGCCATTCCTCACAGCAATTCTCAGAAGAGCATGAGTCACTGATGGGGCATGCTTCTTGTCCTTTGATGAATAAATGGCATTAACTGAGCTACAACCAACCCTGTGGTCTCTGTCCACTTCTTTGTCTGGCTTTTGACTGGAAAAGTTCCCATTAACTGAGTTGCTATTCTTATTTATTAACATTGAATCCTTCTGAGATAACTCCATGGAGTGACGGCTCTTTTCTGTCTTTGGTTTCAGCAATGGATCCAATAACCTCCTCAAAGGGCTTGACCTTCTTCTGGCTGTATCACAAGGTTTGTCACTGCCTGAAGTGTTTGAACCAGCATAACCTCTTGCATTTTCTGAATTAGATTTAAGAGCTGGTGTGGAGCTCGGATGTCGCACGTTCCCACCCTCTTTACAGGCAGAACCTTTGTTTGTATAGCTAAGGCTGATGCTTAGTCGACGAAAAGGTGACGAGCTTCTTGACTTTTCAGACATTGCTTTTGGGCCTGATCCCTGGGTATGCCCATTTGCAGATGAAGTTGTGGCTGTGATTGGCTTCTTTTCTTCAGATTTTCTACATCTGGATGGGCTTAATCTCATCTTGATTGACATGGGCGATGAGAAAGTAGACAATGGTGACGAGAAAGTAGAAGCAGGAACCCTGAGACTTTCCAGATCTGTGGAACTGGGATCTGACCCTTCACACTGAGAATAATTACAGCCAAGTTCATCTGGGAGAGGACAAGAGTGTGAAATATCATAATCAAGATCTTTGTGGAAAAGTTCCTTTGGCTTTTCTGAAAAGCTCATTCGACTATAATTTTCTGACTTCTGAACTAAGGATGTTCGCACATCACGAACTCTACAATGACTGTTTCGAGGGCTGTCTCTAGGCAAATGAAGAACAGCTGGCTCGCTTTTCCTGAGTGCATTTTGCACAACAGTATCAATGTTTGGTCTTCTCAAAGTTTCCACTCTTTTCTCCAATCCACCATCTTGAGTGCTTATTCCCATCCTACCACGCGATGCTGCCTCAATCATTCGGTCATTTGGAAACATGTCATTTCCCTTGTCAATATATGGACCCAAAGATTTCCTGTTGCGGCCTTTCAGTCTATTATTAGGATGGTTCTGGGAACGATAATCATTTGCTTTAAGATATTTGCTCTGTGTGTCAATATTACTATGACTTCCTCTAAAGTTCTGACAATTTCTGATACTTTCTCTAGAGGATTTGACAGCTTGGGAGTGGCCTTGCATTGGAGATGCCAAGAAGTGAGTTTGCAGGGATGCATGGTTTATCCTTTGACCAGAAGGGCAACGACCATGACCTTTGCTAGATTGACCAGATAACCCATTTGTTGAAACAGAAGAGGATGCATTACTAGATGTAGAACTCCTGCTACCTCTATGAGGCACATGTTTATGGCTGTACTGCCATTGTTCCAGACGGCCCCAATCAAGAACACCAACATTCAAAACTTTTTCGCGATTTATCATCCCCCTTTCCAAATAAACTGGCAAATTTGACATGTACTTAACCAGCTCATCTTCTTCACTTGCCCTTCCATAATTCCCGTGCTTGTGGTGATTCCAGTAAGATTTTAAAGTGTTGCCTTCCTCACTTTTAGTAATTTCATGATGATGTTCATACGAAGACTTCTCTGACTTCAACTGGTCATAAAGTTTTCTACTCATGCTGGTAGGTAGTTTCCTGAATTTTTCTTCAGATCTGATAGCTATCCATCAGCTGCATAAATTATTCAAGCTCAGCCCATGGACCAATCGACCACCTTCGTGTTTTCAAAAGAGATTGCAATCCAGAAAATACTATGGCTTGTTTCTCTATCGCACAACTATATTGTATTTGAAAAATCAAACTTCCAAAAATAAATATTCCAAGCTAACTGAATTACTGATTATAAAGAAAGAGAAAACATATCAGGGGTGTCTAAGGTGAATCAAATGCAAAAACAAAAAGTCATGTCATAACAGCAGCAAATTAGATTTATGGTGTTAAAGTAGATCAAAGCCATGAAAAGCCTATGCCATTGTAAGAGTTCAAGAGATAGAGAATCTGTCAACTTAAAGATCAGACTAAGGTACCAAGAAAGATTATTATCTTGACAACTATTGCCCCTCCCTTTACTGCCCAACCCTGAGCAGAAATAAAAAAATTAAGGGGTAAAGGTTATGGCTATATGCATGGATGCATAAAAAGTCTTTGTTCTTTGAATTGATTTTAATATGATAACACGTGACTGAGGTGACTTAACACAGCTCAAGATGAGAAAAGCCAGATAAGTTGTACAACACAACTGAATAATATAATGGAGAAAACAAATACAGTGATAGTAAACAAAATAAAAATGCACCAAGGCAATGGGTAATGTATATGTGTAGGAAAGTGAAATCACAGAAGCTAGAGTTTAACACACACAGCACAAGTCACAACCAAGCCGAAGTGGTCCATGCAAATGAGGGGAAAAATCCATTTTGAAAATATTGAAAAAGAGATAAGGGAGCAGAAGGACCCGTCTTGATCCCAAACTCAAAAGTCTATTCCCACAACTAACATAGAGACAAAGATCCCCAGCTATTACAGCTTTAAAATCAAATTACAATAGTAGTAGGGCCTCATTCTGAATCCAAAGGATATAATTGCACATGCCCAGCAAAACACACATCATAATAATAATAATAATAATAATAACAATTAATAACAATAATGATATAATTTTCCCTTTCTTTTTCTACCATCATTCCTTGTTACCAAACATTATGTATCCCCAGACATAGCTACTTAAACATGGTAATAATAATATACTAGAAACTAGAAACTGATGCAAATTCTTGGTCCAACTCTTAAGAGATGAAAACACAAAGCTCTCGCAAATGAAAAGCGAAAAAAGGAAAAAAAAAAGAACATGGGGACAATTAAGAAGCTAAAATGAGAGGGAAGTTGAGATTTTGGAGGTGGGAATGCGTACCTGAGAGGGAGTAAAGAAGAAGAATGGAGGGAAGATGAGAGCTTGGAGGAGAAGCAAGGAGTGTCGGTGTGTGTTGGTAAAAGGACATGGCATGGCATTTGGCAAGAAGCAAAAAGAAGGTTAATAATGATAAAGATAATAATGATGATAATGGCAGTGCAGTGCATATACCAAAGGACTTTCAACTTTTCTTTTTCTTCCTTGAGTTCAGACTCGAGAGTCTTCTTCAGAACCCAAAAATGTCTCAGAGAAGAGAATATAACCTGCAACAAGACACCGAGTTTCAGACACAGGCGCTAAGCGTTACAGAGAGAGAGAGAAAGAGAAGTGAGGTGATTTTTATTGTAGTTATTATCTGTTCATGTGAGTGTGTGCCACTGCTCCTACTACTATCTATACTAGGAGTAGCTGTAATCCTGTAACGTGTGAGATGGGAATCAGGGACCCATCTTTTACATCAATATAAAAAAAATTAACATTTTCTTGTAAGATTTTTAAGAATTTAACTCTGATGGAATCAAATATTGCTAATGTCGAATCTGTAAAATAAGATTGGCTTTTATCTATTTTAAAAGTTATGTAAATTAAAAAAAAATTGATTGAATGATATTGTTAATATATTTAATAAAAAATTTAATTTTAATATATTAATAATATAATTTTTTATATAATTATCTAATCATATATTATTATATTATTCATAAAAATTGATTAAAAGAGTATGTAAATAAAAAATTATGAATATTTTATATTTTTAATATTTTAAAATTAAACTCTTAAATTAAATTAAATTTAAAATATTTATTATAATCATATAAATTTAATTGAAATATACTATTAATATAAAAAAATTTCACCAGAACCATATATTTTCATATCATCATAATATTTTTGACGCACCCATGATTTTTTCAGTCTTCTTAATATTATTCTGAACGTGTTTAAATATAAATAAAGAAGTAAATTTTATATTGAAGAATTCTTTTAAAAATTGAAGTAAATAATCGGACGGTGATGGTGACATCTGAAAGAGACAGGCGCTAAGACCATATAGACAATAGAAAGAGAGAGAGAGAGTATATGTATCCGGGCCCCACATGAAGCCTTATTTTGTTAGTGTTGCCTTTGTGTAAAGTTTTGATTAAAAATACGGGTGGGCCCGTTCTGCTAAATGTAGTTGGTGGGCTCGATGAGGACCCACGAACTCTTCTTCACTCGATTTTGGGCCGTTTATTGGGCTCGAGCTGGGCCACGAGATAGATTGTCGTTTTCTGGTGTCCTTATTGAGATCAATAATTTCGCTTTTACCTCTTTCTGTCATTTTTCTCCAGTTTTGATAATTCGATCTTTGCCTGCTTTTGCCTCTTGTTAGAGAGCTTTCTGTTCTTCGACGTATGCCATCGGGCACTGGAAGAGGTGGCTGGCTTCCATTTTGGACCTAAATAATATCAAGTGGGTTTAAAAAATTTAAAAAGTGACAATATATCATACTATCAATTAATTTAATAATCTTTTCAAATTAAAATTAAGTTTAATTTTGATGTACAGGCAAAAGAGTTTTATACCGTCTTCTAATCAAATTTTTCTATTTATATTTACATAATTTTATAAGTAATAGAGTGAAAGTTAACTATATTTGTTGATATGCCAATACATTATTATATGACTTTGTAAAATTTTTTTATACTATGTTATCAAAATTAAATCCTTTAAAATTTCACTCATAAAATTTTGAGATTTGAGTTATAATTTACGCAACATCCAATATTATTTTAATGATTTAATTGAAATATACCGTTAATATAAAAAAATTTTACACATTTATCTAATTATGTAATGATACATTAGTAAATATAGTTATTTCCACCCTTTCATTATTTGAAAAGTCATATAAAGTGAAAGATTTAATTAGATGACAAATTAAAACTCTTTTACACTCATAGTGTATCAAAATTAATTTTTTTTTAAATATATATAAGTGAAGTTTTAAATTAAAAACATCCCTAGGCACATCAATTGAAAAATATATATCGTTTCTCTTCTAAAAATATTACCTGAAAAAACTCGACACGAAAAACTATTCACTTGTGATAGTGTATAAGCTTATGGTTTAGCATATTACGAGGCTCTTCCATATGCTGTATGTTGGTCAGCTCCAATATATGTCGTTCTCCACCAAAAGATTACTCAAATCTATGTTTGAAAGATTAAAAATAACAGAAGAGAGTAATTTACAATGGAATAGAGTAGATTAGTAGTTTCTTATTTTGCTCACCGAATAAAACAATGGAATAAAAGAGAAATTTGGCCATTTTTTTACTTGATTCTCCCATTTAAAAGGACACAAATGAAAAAGAATTTTGAGTAAAAGATCAATGAAACATTTTTGTTTCTAGCTAGTTCATCACGTCACTATCTGATTATTGGTATACAGACTTTTTTCTTCTTTTCGCTTTAGTATACTAGCATTCTTTACTAGTTTTTGCACACAAAACACAAGTGTGCATTTAAGGCCAAATTGGTCTGAGCAATGCATACCAAATGCACCACATATGCAGGCCTTGCGAATTGGCGAAAATAATATTAATATGTTAGATACTATAGAATGGACTGAAATTTGCACTTTTGGTTGCGAAGTGAAACTGTACCTAATCTAAATTCTAAATTATTGTTAAAGAAATAGAAAGGAAACATATTCTCTTTTCGAAGCCGCGCTTGGGATAATGAGATCAATGTTGTCACAATCCTATGAAGCACAAAGCCGAAAGCCAATAAGAAACACAGGGCGAAATGAAAGAGAAGATTATACTAAAGAAAAGGGCGAGATGACAAGATTGGATTAATTATACAATGAATAAAAGGTGAGGGTTTAAAGCCAGACATCATTATGGCCAATGAGATCCAAGGCTGTAATGATGCTACCTTCACTTGCTTAAAAAAAATTAATCGACCACTTTTCAAATTGAAAAGATAATGCCAGCACGCTGCTCACCAACTCTTCGCATACCATATGATTGACCAGATCATACAATAGTCGTTGTATTATTGATTCCACCACAAAAGAAGAAAAGGCATTCCTCCTCTTCGGCTCGTACTACATGGAATGTTTGACAATGTATACGTGTAGGATAAATTATACAGGCTTTCTTTTTCTTTTTTTAAGATTTAGTAAAATTCAATTTAGCTCCTATTTATTTGTTTGGGTTAAAATGACCTCCCTTTATTGACAATGAAAAATATAATTTTGACTAATACTTTATAGGATATTATTAACAACTCACTTCAATAATAGGTGTGAATTCAAACTAAATGGTTATATCCAATTTAATAATAAATGTGAATGTATCGGTGATTTACAAATTATGAGTTAAAATAAGATTACTTATTGACAATAGAGACAAAACCATTAGATGGGAGAGCGATTTGTCCAATTTATCCCCACTTATTCACACTCCATCTAAACATGATTAATATTCATGCTTCAAACATTTTCTTACATTTCATAGTTTGCAAAAAGAAAAGGATTAAAAAAAAACCTAATCTTACTACCGCGGCCATAATAAGCAAAATTGGAGAAGATTCAGTGACAAAAGTATGTTCTTTCATGTAATTTTGCTTTGATTTTGCATGCTCTTCGCTCTCGATTTTTTGGCCATAATATAGGCATTTGGTTTCAATCTCTTTTTTTTTTTTAAATTTGGTTTTGGCCCCTCAATTTTAAATTTTTTAATCTTAATCTCTGCCATTAGATGAGATCCGTTAACAAAAATTCACTCCAACATTAACAAGTGACACCCATTTTTATTTATCACATTATTAATTGACGGATCTCATCTAATGATTAGGACTGAAATAAAAAGTTTTGCTAAAAAATGACAAAAACCATATCAAAACATTGTGAACATTTTAGTTTGCCCTCACTCGCACTTGAAATCATTGTGATCCTAGGTAGAAAATAAAAGATGTAGGGGTTAAATTTGAGTGTGACATTTTATCAAACATCAGTTGTGCAATTTATTTTCTTGTGTTATCATAAACAAAAAATGGTAATTTTCTATTATTAATGATTAAGAATTCTAAAATGGTGATTATTTTTTTTGGGTGACACTAAAATGGTAATTTTCACATTGAAAATTGTGTTTTTTAAATTTTCAAAGTGTAGAATATATTGAAAAGTTTGCAAACTTATTTTGTTTGAAATATTTAATCGATCAGTATCGATAGGATGCTGATTTAAAAAACCCGTTATTAATTACCTAATTTTTAATGGTTTCTCTGTTGACAGTTGGCGTTCAAACATATTGACAGTTAACAATGCCTGAAATTTGACTAATTAAATCTTTGGCACATGCAATACGCTTAAAACGTTATATTATACATGAAAAGTAGTTCATTAAGCAACACATTAACGGACAACAATCTGAACTAAAGTTTAGAAAAATAACGCGGAAATACCATTATAGTCAGTGGATCCCGCTTTAGTCACAAAGATCCAATACATATGACACTAACAAGTGCTAGTTGCAAATTTCTTCAGTCCAATTATTGACAGCATATTAGCACAATGATTCAGGTCAAAAAATTGTCATGACATGCGAGGTCTGCATGATTTTGATATGACTCTGGAAAACAACAGTCGATTTTTCATTACTGTATATATTGGGTAATCATAGAATGAAAACCCCAGGACATTATGAATGAATCTGTTTTTTACTATATAAAATTAGACATGGTCATTTTTTCAATGAGTACCGCACATTCTCTTTTAAAAAAATGTCACATGAAGCAGCGTTATGGTGTGAACCGCGTCCCTGCAATATTGACTTCTTGACATCATATGTGCATTATTGCACCGTCTAATTGTTCATGAACTTGCCATTTTCTGCTTCATTTGGTGGCACACGTGACGCTTTATGTTTTTCAATGTTTGAAACACCCTAGCTATATCATCTTCCTCCTCCTCCACCTCCATGTAATGAATGTAATGGAATAATACAAAAATGCAATAAAATAAATGTTTCATTTTATTGTTTTGATATTTAAAGATGGAATGAAGTTTGATTTTCATTCCATTGTTCCAAAGCGAATGTAACGATAATTAAGAATTTTATGTTATTTATTATTCTCATTTTATTGTGTTTAGTTGAGGGGTAAATATGAGGAGTCAATTTTCATGTTATTCATGGAGCTTTCCAACCCATTTCCACATAGACTTGGTTTCATCCTATTTCATCCAAATTAGAGGAAAATAACAACTAAGGTATTGAATGAGATAAAATAAATTTCATCTAATTCCATTTCACTCTATTTATTTTAAAGTATCCAAACAATCGAATGTATTATTATTAATTTGTTTTTCTATTTTATTCCACCATCCAAACGTAGTACTTACAGGAAAATCAATCTTTTGAATATGTGAGAATCTCTACTATCCTTCCTTCTGTCAATTCGTGTGTTGAGCATAGGGTAGTTTCCCAAATGCAATCACAGGAGGAACACATGGATGGATCACGGAAATAAAAATGCTGTTACACTCAAGTCCCACAATTTTGGCACCGTGAGAAGGAATGCAAACTGCAAACAAACAAAGGCCAACCCAACCCACCCCTAATCAAGATCCGTTGATCCAATTCATCACTCCAAGGCTTGTTTTCTTGGCCCAATGATTGCTGGGCCTGATCCAACAACATGATACAATGCAGCAAACAGATTTCTGGCCCATGAAAAAAGAGAAGCATTCTGGAACATTCTCATTCGGTCATTCATAAAGGCACTAACCAGTAACCAGTTCCTTCCAGCGTCCGTTTCATTACACTACAGAACTGCACAAACTGTACTAGGTTGCTCCAGAACCTGTCCGAGGATGTCGATAGTTCCGATCAACCAGGGCGATAAGGGCCGCAATGCCTCCAACTCCGATAACCCCTCTCAAGACTTGTGGGATCCCAGTGCATTGGCTTTCAATCTGGACTTGTGGGATCCATTCTGGACTTCCCCTTGTTCCCTTCTTCTTCTTCTTCTTCTTCTTCTTCTCCCGTTTCCAGCTTCCTCTCCGATTTCGGGTTCGGTTCGTCGGTGAACACCCGTTTGGACTGGAGGGAGACGCCGAGAGCCCACGTTTGGAAGGTGGTGCTTCCTGGGTTCACCAACGAGGACGTGCTGGTTGAGCTCCAAGATGAGAGGGTTTTGCAGGTAAGCGTCGAGAGTGGCAACTTCATGAGCAGGTTCAAGGTCCCTTCTGATGGTAACCTTCAAGAGCTCAAGGCTAATATGCATAATGGGGTTCTTGTTGTCACTGTTCCAAAGTATGAGCAAGCCGCTCGGGATAGGAACATCAGGGTCATTGAGATTGATGGCTCTGGCTGAATCAAGTCTCTTTCTGATGCCTGTTAATTAAATCCGAATATCTCTAAAAGTGAACAAAATTAACTAAAGTTGTGTTTTTGGTTGTCATCTTTATGTTGTAATTAATCGTACCATATTATGCCTATGTTTCATGTTGTGGGATAGGACTTATATGGGAGTGTGTGATTATGTAATGTGCTATGAAGCTCTGTTAGTCTAATGCATAGTATAATATAATATTATGTGTGTTTCTATGTTCAAAAATGGATGCTGTGGCGGCTTTGATTTTGACTTTTGAGTGTGTAATTGGGATGATGAATATGTGATATGTCTTATTCAGTGTTTGGTGTGTGCGTGCTTGCTATTACATTGCCAAGATTGAGATATACGTATTCCAAGACATTCGGTAACCGTAATCGTTCACAATGTTGGGCCAATTCCGGTCCATCACCAGAGTATTAATGAAACTGTAAAAAGGAAAAAAATTGAAAACTGGGATTCATTATCATTCACCTTGAAAAAGCAGAGATTCACTAAGAATCATATTAGTATTAAAAAAGAAAAAAAGAACTGAGGTTCATGACCCTCTGCTTTCTCTCTATTTTATCGTCTCACTCTAATTGTACTTTCCATAATTTGCTCAAAATACCTTGCATGCCCAATTTAGTCTCCAAAAGTTGATGGCATGCATACACCATGTGAGATACCTTAGTTTGAATGGTTGAATTACAACATCAGTGATGTGGCACCAGAATTCCCTATTCATCTGTGAGCCCATCCATTTGTTAAACCAGCCCCTTTTCCCAGTAGTTTTCTTAAAGTAAATAGATAAAGTTAACGGTGGATATAATACCTTGAGACTTTAAAAAACACATATTTTCAATGAAAACTTGTTATTTTAAAACTCTTAACCATATGGCAATGACTAGCAAAACCCTTCTTTGAATGCCTTTTGAATGAGGCAGCGGTTTTAGACTTAATAGGCCATCTATTCTTCGTTGACTAGTTGAGGTTAACTACACTGTTAATTGAGTTTTGGGAAGGGTTGTGCTACTGGCCCGAGTCCAATGACCGAATTCGAACTGACCGACACTGTTGGCACCATACCGGTTTAGTTCCTAGGCCACGTCACTTTCAATTAAGGATTATTGTATTAGCCAATAATATATAAACAGATCAATAATCTACCTCCAGTTTCTAATGTCCACCACAAATAGGGCATCAGGTTCAACAACAAAAATGGCAAAAAAAGAAGATGTGGCACCAGTGCACCACTATTGCAGAGATAACAGCGGAGACAGTGAGGCTTAAGGACACCATACAATGGTTGAAGTTTCCTTTTTATTGTGGGTTACAAAGGAGATGAGAAGATGGGCTAAAAATGATGATTGCACTGTCCAGTTTAATTTACTTGATATTTCAATCATGATGCACTTTCTCCAAGTTTCCATCCCCAAATTTTGACCTTCTGCCATGGAAGCCCAAAGAACTCTTAATTGAAAGAAAGTTGAGAAATAAAATTTCAATTGAGTTTTAGGGTCTTTTGTTGACTCTAACCGATGGAATTCAAATTATTTCTCTTGTGAAGTCCGACCAAAGTTAGTGCCTTAACGTGGGTAGTAGAAATGGATAGATAGATGGTGTTTGTTTGATTGATGATAGATTCATTGCGGGCTAAATGTGTTTCTCCTAGAGATGGAATAGGAGGAGAAATTAAAATAAAGAGAGAGAAACTAACTAAAGAAAAAATAAAACAAAAGTTAATAAGAAGAAAAAATCTAACATGCAACATGCCAAATCAGTCGGGCTGGTCACTTTGTCGTAATTATAATTCTTCTATAGATCATTATAGTTTTTTTTTTCTTAAGGTATGTTTGGTTAGGAGATAAAAATAGAGGGTAAATTTTCATAGATGAGCTCTATGTATAAAATTACACATGAACCTCATTCATAAAAAATTTATCTCCATTTTTACTCTCCAACCAAATATATTTATAGTTTTATTTTACCCTTAAGAAAAGTATTTAAAATAAAGAGCAAATTTGGTTTCAACTTTGATTTTATGTTTTCAGTTTCTATATTTTCTATTTATTTGATTTTATGAAAAACATAGTAGAACGATAAAACTAATTTTATTTTTATTTTTTCTGTAAAATTTTGAAAATAGAAAAAATAAGAAATAAAATTGAAAACCAAACCCACACCTTAAGTGTGTGATAGATCTCGGGAAATATATCATTTTGTTTTAAATTTTCACATAACCTTATTATTTGTTATTGAATTCCATGGTAACAAAGAAAGTGTTATATAGAATCTCGAGAATTGAGAGAAATATTCAATAGCAAATTTTACTAAATGATGAAAAGTGATGTAATACAAATGGTATGTAATCTTATATATAGTAATTAAGGAGTATAACAAACAAGTAACTAATATCTATTAAACTCAATCAACTCTAACTAATTTCTAATAACACACACACATACACATATGGATGGGATCTGTTTAAATTAGGTGTAAGTCTTGGTATATTTACATATTTCCATAACTCTTTATGGAAATAAAATTTTATCAAACCAACCATTGAATTCAAAGTTTGTAAGTATATTAAATATATAAAATTTCATAAGTTTTGAAAATAATTTGATATTTTATCATATCATTTTATTTTGATGGATAATATGTTTTTGAAAATACTAGTAAATATAGTCATTAGAATATATGCCTATTGTTTTATGTTTTTTCTGAAATTTGACATGATCACCAACATAATATTATATAATTTAATGGTCGAATTAATAACATTTAGTTTCTATGAAGAGTTATTAAAGGATGTAGGTGTATAAGACTTACATTGTAAACAACCCATATATGTATATATAGGGACATATCACATGAGATGAGTGATTTATATGAGAGTAAAAGGAGCAAATTAAGGTATAATCATACATGAATGATTAGGATTGAAAGTTGATTAATGATAATTAATGCTCACATACTCATTTAAAAAAGTCATATAACTTTATGTTTTATCTTGACCATTTATGTAAGATCCAAGAAAGATTTACTCTTCTACTTAACAATAAATTATTTTTCTCATATGATACGTTATATATATATATGCACACACTTCGCCCCTTCAAATTTTTTTATACTTATACTATAATAAAAAGGACTCAATTTTAATTTGATACATTGATAATGTAAAAAAGTTTAACATATTCATTCAATCATATAATAGCACATCAACAAATGTGGTTAGCTTTCATCCTACTATTTGAAAGCATTCAAATGGAGAGATTGGTTAGATGACAATGTAAAATTCTTTTATATTGACAATGCATCAAAATTGAATTCTAATAAAAATAGAAGAACTTAGATACATCCAATATCTCAATGACACAATTTTATCATCCACTATTTCATTTTTCTTTATCTCTTGTTTTATTTTTTAATTGCTTGTTTCTATCTAAATTATAAAATATGTTTAAAATATTTGAGGTTAATTCTTATAAATCTTTGATGTTTAAATACTATAATAAATTATGTGTTTTTGCATATATTTGCTTCTTGAATTTGATTACTTTTACAATAAATTTCCAATTAGTTCTTGGCAAAAATAATGTCAAGCAAAATGGTCCTTAAAAAAATCGTGATCATTCAGATTAAAAATATAAGATAAACTAGTCCCTCCCTAGTATTTTCGAAGGATTAATTTGTTGGACAAATTGATCTATAATGATTTATGAAATAGTTCAAATTTATTGCTAATAAAAACATAAATAGAACATAAAGTTCATAATCAAAATATTGAAACGAGACTAACTTGTTATGAATAAGATGTCAAAATGGGTTTGGCTCTCAGGTTGATCCATCAACGTCGCCATTTTTAGTACACTAGCTAAACTTTTGAGCCCTCCAGAAAATTCTAACTTGCCTAACTAGCCCCACTTAGCTTGGAGGTTTAGGCGTTGTCCACCTGCCTTAGCCAAGCTTTTTTTTTATAAGAATAAAAATTTCCTAATTTATTGGTCTTTGTTTTACAAATACCCCAAAAACCCAAACCAAAGAGACATGATACCAAGCTCAAATCAAATTTAGCATGTTTCTTACCCAAGAATAAGGACAAAATATGTACATTTTATATAATAAATTATAGGGTTAAATGCATTTTACTCATTGAATTTTAGGTCATGCAATTTGTTCTTACTTTCAAACGTGCATTATGATATCATGAACTTTCCAAACCATGCAAAAACCCTACTTTTCAAACAGTGCAAAACCTTAAGTTATAAAATAGTCGGTTGCACACAATAAAAAAAATCAAGTTAATTGTACATAGTATTCTTAGACAATGTGTAAGTTGCACCAATTTGAAATATCATGGAGGTTAAGTGCACATAAATCTTACCTTTATTAGTTATCAAAATTATACTTATGTGTGTTTTATAATTTAAAAGTTTTGAATGTTAATAATATTTTGAAAAGTCATATTAAATTGCATATTACTAAAAAGAGGTAAAATGTATTTATCCCTAAATTATAATCTACTATATGTAGATAATTAAATTTAATGAGTTGATGTATAGTTATAGATCTTAAAAATTTGGGTATTCATCAATTAATAAGTTTTTAAAAAGTTTTTTTTAAAACAAAATCATCAAACTATTAAAAAGTTTTTTTTACAATTTCTTATTTTTGGACAACCCGTCACTTATTTATTATCAAAATTGCTTTAAAACTATTTTACCATTTACTTTTGATCAGGGACAACCCATTATAATATCTCTAATTCTGCATTTTTAATTGTAAAGAATCACAAAATGTATTTTTTCTTATGTGACCAATATGTCCAACGTTTTTTTTTTGAGAACCAACTTATGATTTATTCTTTTTATATATTTTTTGGTAACGAAATTCTTTCTATATATGATGATTTTGTTTTAATTTTGTAGGTTAGTAAAACTTAGAAAATATATTATTATTTCCTATTATCTCTTATTACTGGCTCCCTATAAAAACGAGTCTAGCTTCACCATAATTATATACTCTACCATATGTAATATTCTATCATTTATTTATTGTCTCTTGTCATATATCATGCTTCAACCCGACCTTAAAATTAACCATAGAAGTCACACATGATAAGGATCAAATGAAAAACTAGCTTAAGAGGATCCACTCCTGTTGTTTAATTGTAATTTCAGCCATTGGATCATCATTTCAATGGCTTTTTGTCACCATCACCAAACTTAAAAGTCTCCAACTAAGAACCCGCCCCAAAAGTGATTACATGATGAGGCCATAGACTGATGTGTCAAACTCGTGGAGTTTTGCCGAATCCACAATCAATTTCTTCCTTATTGGTCCATTACTTGCGTGTACCAGAAAACACTGTTCAATACCTAGCTGTTTTACATGAGAAAGGAGAAACCCGGCCTGGTCAACAGATCCAACAGAACAACATTCTAGTGAATTTTTATACAAATAAATTAATTATAACACTGACGAAATAGCAGGCGCCGAGGAAATAAAAGAGGTGATTCACGTTTCATGGCCGCACAAGCCTATAAGAATTTTCTTGCCATCACCTTTTTTTTTTTTTTTGAATCTTTTCCTATGGTCCCCACAACATAAAATATAAAAGAAAACTAACTAAAAATTTTCAATTTTGTCTTTAAATTTTCTAATCGTAATAGAATTTGTCTACCCAAGATAAGACTTCTGACTCTGAAGTGCTAACAATATACTATCTACCAGTCCATTTAAGGCATCGTAGGAAAAACCACCTTCTCTAACAGCTACCCTAATCTTATCCTTCAATTCCACCGCGCTCTTCCCAATCTCCTTCCCTTCTGTACTCACCATAAGCCTCCTCACTGCACCCTCTATCTCATCCCTTTTTATCACATTAGACCATTCTAGACCCACTTTCCACACATGGCTCAACAGCCTCGCATTCACCCTCTGATCACCAAAACAAGGCTGGCACATAATTGGCACACCTTCACACAAACCCTCCAATGTGGAGTTCCAACCACAGTGGCTCCAGAACCCTCCAATTGCACGGTGTGCCAGGACTTCCCTCTGGGGTGCCCACTTCACAATATGGCCCCTCTCTCTTGCAGCTTTTTTCACATCTTGTGGCAATGATTCTATCCAAGTTGAGACATCTTTGGTAATGGTCCCGGGCCTTATGACCCATAGGAAATGTTGTTTGCTATTGGCTAAGCCACAAGCAACCTCGATTAACTCGTTCTCGTTCCAGCTAACTATGCTTCCCAAACTCACATAAATCACCGACCGTGTTTCTTGGTTGTTGAGCCATGCTATGCAGCTGTAATCTTGTGTGAGGAAGCTGCTGCTAGTGGAGGAATCTTGGGACATCATGTGCAAGGGACCTATAGGGAAGACCCTGTTTTGGTAAAGGTTTTTGAGTTTCTTCAGGGATGAGTCTTCAAGGCATTCCACGGTGTTGAAGATTACGCTCAATGGTTTTACGGAGAGTGATTCGGCCGCTTGTCTCAGCATAACGTTAAAAGTTGCCAAATTGAAAATGGGTAGATCTTTGAATCGCAAGGGTTCAAGTTCTGGTACCATCTCCAACGACCAAGAATCTGCATCTGCATGCAATAATTGCTAGCTAGTCATTTCATTTAAATAGCTCAGTTTTTCTAGTGTGTTTTTGCTGTGTTTCTGTTTGGTAGAATTAATTTTGAGTGAAATTGATTCTATCATAATGAATTTAGATAAAATTAAATCTAAAGTAAAAAGATTTATATTTGTTAATTTCTCTGAAATTTGTTCTTATCAAAAGTAAAGAAATACCATTTCCATCAAAATAAATTCTGGACACTAGAATTTATTTTGAAACCTAACAATGAAATAACATAAAATTGCCAAAATCAATTTTGGGATTCTAACTCCCCAAACAGAAACCAAACACACTACTTGTTTCTCTTCTTGAACTGTAAACCTAGAATCTAGAAAGTGAACAGATTTTGGGATAATGTTGTATACTCTACAATAGTAAGAAATTTTTACAATTTTTTTAAAAAAAAACATGTAACTTATTCATTCGTTTAAAGAGTCAACATTTGCAACACGTAATTGACAAAGAAATTTGAGATAAGCTATAGTTAACAATACCAATAGTTAAATAAGAAATAATTAATTAATTAGAGAATATTTTCATGCTAATTACTTATAAATTAAATTCAAATGAAAATACTACGTACTGTCATTTTGTAATAATAATTGAATAAGAATATTGTGGAGTTTTGTCTAACTCTACTACTTCTATAATATTTCTCTTCATTTTTGTTTTGTTTTCCATGTGCGTATTTCTAACCTTTCTTTCGATAATTAAACAATGCTGGATTCTCTGAAAAGAAAAGCAAAATTTTGTTTTAAAAGAAACATTAAGTGTTTGATAATACAACAAGACAAGAAAACAAAACAATAGCTTGAAATTAAACCAATCAAAACCGATGCATAACAAAGCTTCATATATGCCTCTAATGCACAAACATGGCTACAAAAGAAAACACTTGGCAAAGATATAACCTGGATATATATAGTACCTTGCACAGGAAGATAACCGTTGCTTCGTAGCTCACGAAACGAGTGGTAAGCTAGAAAATTGGTAGCACTGGTGCTACGGAAGAGCACACTTGGAAGCTTGAGTTCTTTGGCCACGGAATCCGTGAAGTACATTAACCCATCATAGATGATACAAGCAATCTTTTCTTGATTTGCATTATTTTCCTTCATCGTCCTTACCAACACCTCCTTAAGTGGTGTCACACAGTTGGTATTTAAGGTAGCGGTAATCTCAGTGAAATTCTTGGAGGAGACCATATAGGAATCGGATAAACCATCGGAGAATGGTAGGAAAGTGAAGTTAGGGTGATTACTTGGGTCTGGGGAGTTGAACTTGGTGTGTGCCACAGTGATGGAGAACCCTTTTGAGTGAAGGATGGTAGCTAACTGAAGCATCGGAGTTATGTGGCCCTGAAGTGGTGGTGGTATTAGAACTAAGCGGTGCCTTTGATTTTCCATCATCTTCTTGCTAGTTTCTACTATTGCCTAGACAAAGGTACTGTGAATGTGTGGGGTTTTCTTTGGTAGTGGCTAGAGTCTCCTTAAGAAGAAGAACCTTTATTAGTTCCTAGATGCACGTAACTTATCGGGGAGCTACTGGCTAATATTTATATATAGAAAAATATTAATAATATATTGTCTTAAAAGAGTTATATTCTAAATCACACAGCATTGATAAGATGGGAATCTTTCCTCTCATATTTATCATGACTGCAATGGTTATCCGAATAATTTATTGATGGTCAAATCAAGTTGGAGACCAATAATGTTTTTATCAGTTCTTAAAGAATTGTAGTCTCAACTCTCTTTCATAAACCGCCTTGCCCCGTCAATCGCTGTCCATATGATCACGAGTAAAGGATGACTTTAATTCATGAAATTATATGTATAATTTATTTTAATTTTTAAAATTAAAAAATTATTTTAGCCTTTAAAATTTTAAAAAATAATTTAAATTAATTCTTATATTATTATTTTTTAGGATTAATTTAAATTATTAAAAGAATTAAATTGAATATTTTTTAAAATTTTAGAAATTAAAGTAATATTTTCTTAATTTCAAAGACTAAAGTAATATTTTCTTAATTTTATGAACTAAAATAAATCATACATATAATTTCAGAAATCAAAATAAACATTTACTCATAATTCACATTCAACTAGTTTTTCTCTTCTTCAATTAAATATAAATATAGTAAATAATACTCCATCGGTCTATAAATAACAATCTTTTTAATAAAAAATATTTAATATTATTTATTATTTGATAATCTTAATAAAATATTAGTTATACTTTTCGTCTTAATTCTATACATATTCTCTCTACAGATAAATACTTACATATTTCTGAAACACATTTAATGTGTGTTTCAGGAACAATTACAATCACATATTTTTTATTTTTATATAAGTTTTAAATATTTTAAATAAAGATTGAATAGTTATGGTTATTCTTAGAGCACACATTAAATATGTTTTAGGAGCATGAAAGTATTTCTCCTATAAGTATTTATTCTCTCTACACATATAAATTTCTTTTGTAATAATTATTGTGCAATTTCTTATAAAGGTAACTTTGTGATATTTATGAGTATTTGTGTACTTTGAATGGTTTCTTAATTCATATGGCAAACCATTAAAGGACACATATTCATGAATAGAGAGAGTTATGCTTAATGTTTCACCCAAAATAAAACAATTGCTTAATGTATATATCAACATCACTGGTATACAAATTCAAATGTCATACCTGCACATTCAGGATATAATGGGTCCAATATTCACGAGTCTCCGATATAAAGATATATAAAATGAACACAAGTTGAGAGTTCAGACCCCAATCTCCTAATATTACAGCTAAAACAATTTCTGCTCCTTCATCGGGTTAAAATATAGGTTTACTTTTAAAATGGAAGTTAAGGCCTTAAGGATAAGAGAGGCTATTTCCTTCTAAGGCTAAGGCATGTATGTTAGAACGCTACCCGATTAAGGGCAGTTTGTTTCCTGTTTCGCTACTTCGTGTTGAAATTCTTTATAAAATAAAAAAATAAAATGCTTGATTTATTTGGAAATGAAATATTACTTTATCCTAACAATCCCTAGTACCTACGCCAGATGAATATCAATTCTTTATTTCTAAACAGTTATGACTAAGTCAAGTTTTATTTTCATAGGCTTTGCTCAAATATATAATCCATAAAGAATAAAATGAAGTCAATGGTAAGAAGGAACTAGCAAATTATGGATTTTCAAATCATGTCTCTCATTTTTTGATCCATAAATTATTTATTATCAAGAACAAAATAAATAATTTATATTTAATGACTATTTTATTTTTTTTAAGTCTTATTTTTTAATGTAACAATAAATATTTGATGAAAAAAAAAGGATAGAATTTTAGTGCAGGTGATCCCCCATTCAAGAACTAATGGATCTTTCACCGTCAAGAAAGGCAGTGTTGTCTATAATAATATAAAATAGCTTTATGACGAACCTAACATCAACATGGGCCCACCTTTACTACTGGCTATGCAGGTTCATCTGTGATCTCTATATACCAATCAAATCAAGAAGAAAAATTAATTAGAAGAAGAAGAAGAAGTGAAACCAATTCAAATGATGTTGACAAGTGCCCAATTGTCTCCCCACGGTTTACAATAACTCGCTGAACAATTGCTTAAGCAGAGAATAACTGGGACAGACGGCTGACTTTTGATACCGTACTAATTAGTCTGCTTGTTGTTTTCTTTTGGCCGGTGTTAACTGCTTCGGCCACAGGAATTAATCCATCCCGTGACTTGGGATTGGAAAATTGTGTCTTGAAATTGAAAGAGTTAGGGATATGATGCCAATTTATATCCTTCCTATTATTGGATTTGATATAAATTTTATTTAAATAAAATTCATATTCCATTTAATAATAAATAATTGTAAGTTAATATGACATTTCATATTTATAAATATATATAACATTTTTTGAAAACGAAAGCTAATGGAGGTAATGTTCTTCATAGCATACTGTAAACCCATGTCATTAGAAATGTCAAGTGAGGGAGGAAGGTGGAAATCCACCACGTCCATCGTATTAGTAGGTTGCTTATAGAGTAAGGGAAATTGTTTGACCTTTACCATTCCTGTTTAACACGATAAATAGGATAAAGGTTGATTATATGAGATTTGATGGGATAAAATTTGATAGTATAAGGTATGATAAATTTTTAATTCTATATAATATTTGATGTAACATTATATAAAATATTATATTTTACATTTTATAGTATTATCATTTTTTTGATAATTTGATACGCTCAACCCCCAAAATGGAAAAGAGCAAAAGATACAATAAGAAAAGAGAAGAAGATGCATGTGCTACTCCATATACAACAACCTCTAAAAAGGCCTCAAATACCTTGCAAAAAGGCACAACTGAAAAAAGACAAGCAAAACTCCACAGCCAAAAGTCATCAAATGGTGCAGCCTAACTAAAGAAGGCACTAGCAGGTACCCTATCATAACCAAGCCACCATTCTCGATTAATTATGCGCCACCTACAAAGACCACACATACAAGTGAATGAATCTCTCACCATGGAAGCTAATGGATTTAATATAGGGGCAAACACCATGGAACAAATTCTGTAACAACTGAGACAGTCTTGAGGCGCTAGCCATATCTTGAGGCGCTACAAATGCAGAAACGCAGAAGCAACTATTATAAAAAGGAAAGAGTTGGAAAATCCCCTAGCAAATATTCAAAATCAACTCCATGACACTTTCCTCCCTGAATTAGATTGTGCTTGATCAAACTATCCTTGAAAAATTCTATTAATTTTTGTCAGAACACCAAAGAAAAATTTTGCAACTTTTCCAATAAACCTCAATAAAGAGTTGTGCAAGAAATGTTGGTCCCAGAAACCCTTTGTTCACCTTTAAACCAAGCATTTAGTAACAAGGAATTAGTCTTAATTTCCACTTGAGAAGTTGCATACCCTAGATCAAACAGAATAAAATCTAGGACCAAATTTAGAGCCTTAACTTCAACTTCAGATTTTGTGTTGGCTACAATATAATTAGAGAAATAGCAACAACAAATATTCGTAATGGCCAATAACATTCCTCTTATCATATACATATCTCTATCCAGACAATAATTCACAAGCCACCAATAATATTCCCTCAAGGGACCCTTATTGCTGAAATGTTATTAGACTTGGAGATCACCTTTTTGATAGGTTTCATTTTCCTTTACTTGGAATAATGCCTTAGACCAACTAGACCAATGGAAATGAATTTTCTAAATCAACACCTCCTTGTTGACAAATTCATTCTCAAATATAGTTTTATTTTTGTAGCCCTAGATGAACCAAATTATAGCAAAAAATAGTCTAATCCACCCTTTTTATGACTCCCTTTACTAGCAATTCACTCCAACAGTTAAAAAAAGTTTTGATGTTGGGGAGATTACCCAGGAAATATCACCTCTACAAAGAAAGAAACACCAAATTGCCCATGTGACATTACAATGAAGAAAAAGATGAGAGGTGGTTTCAACTTCAGAATCACACAACACACAGTTCAACAAATCTCCCTACAAAATACCAATTTTGTGAAGGTTATCCTTGGCCTCAATCTACCAAGAAAAGCAAACAAAGCCATCAACTCCACTCTAGGAGGCACAAGTCCCCTCCAAATATTACTAAAGATTTGGATTCCAAGCCCCGTACCCAACTCCTCTACAAAAGATTTAACTGAGAAGGCACCACTTTGGTGATGCCTCCAAATCCATTTATCTAGCGTACCAGCATGAAGAACAACCTGCAAGAGCAAAGAATTAAAATAATCTACTAAGTGTTTCTCCCACTCAAAAAATTGCCTCCTCTATTGGAGATTCCATACCCATTCCAGAAACCACATTCAGATATGACACAATTTTGTTGGACGAAACAACATAGAGCCTAGAGAATTCATCCTTAAGGCACAAATTTCCAATCTAAGGGTCCTTCCAAAATAAGGTCTTTTTTCCATCAGGACAAGAATCCACAGGCTATTAGAAACAATTTTTTCCATCCCTTTATCCATCTTCCAAATGTTACAAATGGCATGCCATGTGCTTCCTTTCACCTTACACACTTGACCCAAAATGGGTTTCACGAGAGATAACTTATTACACGAGCTTACAACCCTTTTCACAAAGGTTGGTCTTCCTCAACAAACCGCCACCACCATTTAAATAGCATAGCAAGTTCTCTTTAGAACTCTCCAACACCAAGTCCAATTGCTTTCTTTGGAAGTTGAATAACACTCTCGTTTTACAATTGGAATAGATTTGCCCCAATTACCACTGGCCCAAAAGAACCTTGCCTGCAATGAGATAATATTCTTAACCATTGATTTAGGCATTTGGAATAGTCAGATAACAACGGAAGACCATTAAGCATAACTTTAATGAGAACTAGCCTACCTATTTTTTATAGTAAACTCGCCTCCAGCTACCAAGTTTTAGCTCTCCTTGGGTTAGCACCAAAAGGGATACCCAAGTATTTAATTGGTATAGAAGCTATTGAGCACCTGAGAAAGCGCTAAACTTTCCTGATCCAATCATCCGTGCAACCAAAAGGAATTAAGGTTGATTTCCCGTAGTTGATACTTAACCCTGACATAAGCCCAAAGTAATTAAAACCGTCTTATAGTTATCGATGACCTCCTCATTGGCTGGGCAAAAGAATAATATCATCTCGAATTGCAAATGAGATAGCTCTACCAGATTCTTACCAACTATGATACTTTCAATAAGGCCAATCTCCTTAGCCTTTGCTAGTAATCTGTTAAGAACTTTAGCTACAAGAACAAATAGGAAAGGGGATAAGGGATCCTTTTGTCTAAGGTGATGTTCCATTTTAAAAGGTTTTGATAGAGATCCATTTATAATAACCGACATGGATGTTGTAGAAATACACTCCATAATCCACCTTCTCCATTTCATACCAAACCCCATCATCTCTAACATATGCTCTACAAAACACCACCTCACCGAGTCACATGCTTTCTTAGAATTCAGCTTTACAAGCACTTCTTTTTCCTTTTTTTCTTTAGCCAATGAACAGTCTCATTTGCAATGAGGGCTTTATCAAGAATTTGTCATCCTTGAACAAAAGCGGATTGTCTTCTCTAACAACCTTCTGCATTACTCCTTTATGTTTACCTGACAAAACCTAGCTATAACTTTATATATGCATCACACCATAATAATTGGACGCAAATCTTTTATCTCCTTACTTCCATCAAAATTTTGAATAAGTGTTACCCATGCCATATTCAAGATAGTGGAAGAGACCCAATATGAAAAAATCTCAAACCGTATTACCAAAATCCAAACCAACTGGATCCCACATTTTCTGAACAAAGTTTAGGTTGAAACCATCATATCCAGGGGCTCTAGATGGGTCGCACTTTACGGTCTTTATCTCAGCCATTGTCGGTAACACCTCTAGGTTATTCACCTCCGCTTATGAAATTCTTTCTACTAGCCCCTCTGGAAAGAAAATGTAAGGGTAGTTCTGTTGTTCATACAACTTTTTAAAGAACATTCTCAGCTCTATTTATATTCTCCTTTGACTTTTGATTGTTCTTCCATCAATGTTCAACTCACGGATAGCTTTTTCCTCTTCTTAATAGTGGCAATAGTGTGAAAATATTTGGAATTTTTATCTATGTCTTTGATGTACTTCTCTTTGGACAATTGCTTCAGAAAAGCCCTTTTCTTTCATACCAAATGTCTAATTGGCTCTTGATGGTTTGCTGTCTTGCAAGATGTGCACCCAATTTTTAATTGAGTTTTTTCTAAACTAAATAAATAAACCCATTTCATTTAAAAAAAAAAAGAACTAAGCCTATCTTGTTTTGAATTGTGAACAAAAAATATATATATTTCATCCTATTTTGTTATTTATTTTTATTTTTTATTTTTTATTTTTGAGTAAAAATAAAAAAAATAATAAAAAATAAAAAAGAAAGGGATGGGTGCAATTCTTTTGACCACCATTTTCCCTTTAATCTTTTTAAAATAAAAAAGAGGAGAAAGGAGCTTACATCTCCTTTTGTCATTTTAGGAAAAATGAAAACAAATGAAGTCAAGCGGAATGTGCAACAGAAAAAGAATCGCGAACACAGAGAAGGAAAATTAAAAAACAATGGTGCTAGATCTGAAATCAAGCAACAATCTGGGATAAAAAATTTTCAACTATCACAAGTGTCACCTACAGTGTCTAAGAAAATCAATCCACAATGGTGTATAAAGAGGATCAAAATTCAGAAAAAGGGGGAAGGGACATCATCAATATTCAGTCTTTGATTTCCATTTTCATTTTCTAAAGTAGAAAGAGAGAGCTCTTTTTTTCGAGATTTTAATAGAGTTGGAAGAAAGTTACAAAGACTAAAAAAGAAAGAGATACGCACAGAGAGAAAAAGCAAGAATACATGGACTCAAAGATGGCAGTGGATCTTCTCCTTCACCATTTTTCACTTGAGCTTTGAACTACCATTCCCATCATGAACACACCAACTTCTAGGCATCCACCTCCATCATCAACAAACAAGTTTTTTTAGAAATAAAATCAATCAACCCATAATTATTTTTTTAGAGAACTACATGGTTTTGAGTTTCTCATTATACTAGAGGATACGTAGGAGGAATTCCTGTCAAGCCAAACTTTGAATTTTCATAATTTTGTCCCTAATTATTATTATTTTATTTCCTCTATCTGGAAATATTTTAATTTGATTTTTCCATTTATTTGTAAATATTATATTTATTTATCTTTTTGGGTAAATTTTATATGTTTTAAGTTATTCTACTTGCAAAATTAACTTTTGGGTAACCGTTTTAGGATGGATGTATCAAGGGTATTGTGGGATTTAGTCTCCACCATTCCCTGCATAAACAAACTCTAGACCTAACTCGTTTTGGTAGACTGGTTTAAAATATTTTTTTTACAAAAAGATTTCCCAACGGTTTTCCTTAATAAGTTTTGGTGGCGATTCCATAAAAATATTTTCAATAATATTTTTCACCGTCCCGTTTTCTGCGACACAAGGATTCTTTATCTAACCCTTCCTTTTCATACTCCAATTTCTTGATTCTAAAATCAATATTTCCAAAAACCTCTTTATTCCATTTTCTCAATGGTTCTTTGAGCTCCTTCAACTTCTTCCCAAAATCTAATCCATCCAACCTCTTCCACTCATTTTTAATCATCTTCTTGAATTTAGGATGCAAAAACCATACATCTAAGGACCTAAATGGCTTTGGTCCCCAGTTAATATGATCCACATCAACTAACAAAGGGATATGATCAAATCTTGAACATTTAAGGCAAACAATTTTCATATCAGGGAAAATCTGATTCCACTCAGCTTCAATGAAAATTCTGTCTAATTTGCTACACGATGCTCCCTGCTCCATGTGTACTTTCTACCAGATAGAGGCAAGTCAATCATACAAAAATCATTGATACCTGGTTAAGGCTGAACCTCCTTTTCTTCTTCAAATGCAGGACCTCATTGAAATCCCCTATCAGCATAATTGGGACACCACATTAAATTCTGGCTTCCTATAGCTCTTCCTAAACTAGTTGTTTTTCTCTTCTGCTATGCTTTCCATACACCAATCACGAGCAAAGTTTTTATCAATTAAAATTCCTTTGATGCAAATCCATCTGTTACCCTTCAATATCAATTCCTCTTTGAAAATTCCAGGATCCTATATACACAACAAAGACCACTCGAGTTTATTGCATTCACCACTGCCCATTTACTCTGATTGCTACCCTAGGACGGCAACCAGACTATTAGACATTCTTCCAGTTTTAGTGTCAACTAACTCTATAAACAACACCTTATGCTCCTGGACCAATTTCCTCATAACACCCATCTTATCTCTCCCCAAAGCCCTTATGTTCCAACTTAGAAAATTCATGGGTAACCGATACATTCACCTGTCTTCCGGCACTTCTAGACTTCTTCCTAGATTTTTCTTTCTTCCTCTTCTTTGATTTTGTTGATTCATTCTTCTCCATGAAATCATTAGCCAAAGCTTGAATGACATCCTTTTCATTATTAGTAGAGAGACCCATCATTCTACCTTTACTCCACATCTCCATTACTTTCTTCACTTGGTCACCGTCATAACTGAATTCTTCTTAATCTGATCTTCGATAGCTTCGCTTTATTTCTGAAAGTGGGGTTTCAGCCAATTGGGCGCAATCATACTCACGTGATACGACTTCCTCTGTAATTTTCACGTTATCTGCCTTTACACAGCCTGTTGTGATTAGGCTTAGTCAAATCCAATTTGTCTATACCAAACCCAGGTGAAAATCTGGCTCTACATCATTAACCATCCAAAGGTTCGAAGGCCCAATATTGGGACCATATTCAACATGCTTATTTATTGGGCAGTATATAGTTTGGCCTAACTTGGAGTTCAATTATTGTGAGAACTTAATTGAGTTGACCAACTCTTCAGTTTTCCTATCATCTTCAATAGCTATGGTCGTACTACAGCTATCCTCCTTATCATTAACTAACTCTTTTTTTCCCTTCGATGCACGTGCCATAATAGCCCTCACTGTTACACCTTCCTGCCTCGAAACTTACGCAACCCCTTTTGGCTTCCCCTTAATCTTTCCATCTTCCTCATTCACGTGTTATGACTTCTCATCTTTTTATTGTCAGGATCAAAGGAACTCCAATAATCTTCTTGGTTACTAACTCTAGAAAGAACTTTATGTTGATGCGCCCTATCAATGTTCCAGAGATTAATACACTCCATTCCAACTTCTTTGACATAAACATCATAACATTTTCCATCAACTAATAAAACAATCAACCTTTGAATAATTTGAATGAATTTAGTGTCAATAAGCATTCTTGCAACACAAAACTCCATTGCATCTCTTGTTTTATTATCTAAACATACAAAAGTACCCTAGATTTCACCTATCTTCTAAAGGGAATTCAGGCTCCATGCATGTAGAGGAACCCCCAAGCATTCAATCCATACTCTATAAGTTTAGCTCCATTCATCAGTAGACCATGCTCTTATCTAGTTGAAATGATTTCTCAAACCATCTGCCCAGTTGAAGAGTAACCTCCATATCAACTTTAGTAGCAAAAGTTATGAGCGTTTTAACGACCCTATTGACGTAATTTTTTCTATTGATCCCAATTCTTTATATAGCTTTTCTACAACAAATCTCCATTAATTGGGTACTGAAATATCAACAATGCTCTGACAATTGTTCCATCCTCTCCTTATCGCCTTCCACACTAACAACAATAGAATTTTCAGGATTATTAGTCTCATTGAAGTGATTTACAAGGCCACCCAGGACTTTTACTTATTGTATCCTCATTTTGAGTTGTATCAGGAGATAAAGCTTGGCGGTATGATCTCCTATATATCAACTTGATTTGAACTCAAATCCCATGGCTTGCGTCCATTGCACCACTCCTTAGATGAATAATGTTGTTTCCTTTATCATTAAATCTCCCATGCATAGCAACTTTCACCACAATATTTATCCCATCCAATTTAATGCCGTGCAACTTATCTATTGCCTTATGCATATCCCTTTAAAAGCAAACTGCACAAATGCAAATAGGGTTTTTGCTCCAGCCTCCTTTATGCAACAGATACACATCGATAACGTAACCTTTTCTTCCAAACACCTCCAAAGCCAGGAATTTGTTATTGATGGGTTACATTTATGTATCCATTCTCCATCCTAACTCTAGACATTTTACATCTTAATTGTACTTAATTGATGGTTAATTGGTAGATTTACATTTAGTCCTCATTGGGTATCATTGAATAAAATCATGGTTCTTTGCACCCTTTTGATAAATAAATATATTTTGGAGCTTCCTATACTTTTAATCCTCTTTTGTGAGTGTTATTTGCTTGCAGAGACTTCCCATATTGGTGAATGGTGACCATAGAAGTTTTGGAGTTTGTAGCAGTGATCAATTTGGAAGAATTTGGGGAGCTAAATAGAAGAGTTCTGAAGCTCATTTCAGGAAGTATTGCAATAGAAGATTTGTATCTTTCTCGTCAGGGATCAGATTTAGACAAATAAAGATGTTTTGGAAAGATCAAGAAGTCCTCTATAACTTTCATGTTTATCTCAAAACCCAGTTCTAATTACCTCTTGGTGAAAATTGAGTTGTAAGAGTAAAGATTGTTGATATTCTGATGCTGTCTAATTTGACCCTCAATTAGTATTTTGCCAATATCTAGAGCTACAGATGTCCAATTGAAGTGATTCTTGTGGCATTGGAAAGCTTATTCAATGAGCTATAATTCTATTTCTAGGCCGAGGAGCTAATTCAAATTTTTTGGGAGTCAAATTGGCTTGGAAATGTTTGGCTGCCCTGGCAATGGACAAAGACGTGAGTTCCAGATTTTCTTAATTGACCGCCCCAGTTGACGACCGCTGAGGCGGTCATACGCATGTAGGTAGCATCAAAACGATATGATTTTATGAGCTGAGCCCAAACTTTGTGTTATTTTTTTCTGCATTATAAATAGGAATAGGTCAACAATAGTAAGGACCTTTTGACTTATTGTTATTGTTTTTAGCATCAAACACTTTCCCTCTCTACTCTCTTTCTAGGTTTTGGGAGCTTTCAGTCCTTATTTTGGCTCTCGTTTGAGATTGCAATTTGCATTCTTCCTTAATAACGATTGTGATCCTCCCCTTATGGAGGAGTAATCCTTTTACCGTGTGCAAGAATAACTGAAGATTAAGATTGTTCTTGAGGTTCCTGTTTTTAATTGCAGTTTATGGTTGATTTTTCTCTCCATTTGTTCTTTCTTTCTAATATTAGTTGTGAGAATTATTGCAATTATATTTTTTAGGGTTGTTTGATTGTGTGTTCATCTGCATGCATGATTGGGATTCCATTGGGATATTTGGTCAACTGATTAAATTACATCTAATTGATAAGGAATTGGAATTAACTCTATCTAAGAATTAGGTTGCTACAATTGATAATTAAATTGGCATAGGTTCATAGAACCATGATCATGGATTACTAGTGCATGTGTTAGTCAAACCCTTAGTGGGAGTGCGATTGTGAGACCACTAAGTAAAATTGCATCATTGTTGTGTGGTAGCATGACTAATGAAAGTAACCACCACCATGAATTTATCTACTGAACCAATGATTGAACAATTTTAATTTGAGGGAATCCTTGTGTAGGTAATTCTTCCAATAGTATTCTCTCAATTTTATTTTGCTTCCAAATAATTTCAAAACCCCGTAATTTTTAATTAGCTAGTAATACTTCTTTGTGAGACGACATGAGTTATGTCATTTACTATATTTTTTGTGTAACTTGACACTTTATAAATTTTAATTTATTTGTGAGTCACGACAACTCGCATTAGTCATAGTAAATGGTATATTATCTACAAACACCGTATGTCTTAACTCTTTAATTTTCTGGATTGCATGACTAATGCGCCTCCTTTGGCCCGCTAAGGTTGCCGCACTCTAAAAAATGATTTGCTGTTGTTGAAGTAAAAATTGGCCTTGGGGATAAACCCTAGACTCATAGCTAATTGTCCCTTTGGAAACCATGGTTGCTCACTCGCTCTCCTCCCTCCACCCTCTCACGCCAGTGCACTCTCTTCGCACCTCTCATACTCTTATTCACCTGTCATAATTTTATATGATTATCATTTATTTATAAATAATTCAAATATTTTAGTTAAATATTAAATGAAACAAAAAATTTTATTAATTATTTAAATATAATTTTTAAATATCATATTTATGCAAATATTTATTAATTAAAAGTTAATTTATTTTAAATATTATTATTTATTTCAATATTTTATATAAATATTAAATAAATTTTTTTATATATTTTTAATATTTTCTATTTTTAATTATGATTATTTAAAGTTTAATTTTAAAATAAATATTAACTCAAAATATTTTTATTATTGATCCTTAGTTTTATATATTACATATTATTTATTATTTATTTAAATATTTATTTCTAATTAATATTTGTAATTTTATTTTATTTAATATTTATTAATTATAATTAAATTTTTATTTTTATTGCATATAGCTAGATTGATATCATATATTATTTGTTAACAATATTTATTTATTATGAAATAATTTTATTTATAAATTTTTAATTATTATTATTTATTTAAGAATTATTTTTTAATAAAATATTAAAAAATAAAAGTAACCTTATACATTAAAAGCTAATTAGGTCTAATACGACCTCCTCATGCTATATTAAATTATACACCATTTTAAAGTATAAGGGGTTATGATGTATAACCTTATATAATACATTATTTGTACCAAATAATGTATAAGAGTATAGTATATAGTATAATTTTATACTATCAAGCCTAATACAACATATCTAACATACCCAAAGCTTATATATAAATTACTAAGTAAATGATATATAAGTTATTATATTAAAAATATAGAAAAGTGAAAATCAATAATGATCCATACAAATTAATGTGTCAATTGATAAATGGATTGAAATAAGTTTTTTTTCCTTCCAAAGCATCTAAGTATTTATCATGTAAACACATTATACTATATGATTACGGACCATATTGGTCCATATCGCCAAGACGCCAACATTCGCTGCGCAACAAAGATAGATTACTATCACATTTAACAAAGGAAAAATATTCATATCGATTTGAGTTTAAATTTATAGTATACTTTATATGTTGTACAATATTAATTAATAATTTTATAATTTTCATATATTTATAATTTTAAATGGGTAGAGATTTGTTTGTTTCAGGTTTAAGTCTTGTATACTTACACTTTTCAATGACTTTTCATAAAAATTTAATTTAATTGATCCACCTTTAAATTATGTAATATTATATTGACGATCAAACATGTCAAATTTTAAAAAAATTAAACAACAATATACATTTTTTCTAATTATTGATATTTACTTGTATTTTAAAAAATACATTATCTGTTAAAATAAAGTGGCATGATAAAATATCAAATTATTTTTAAATTATATAAAATTTGATATATTTGATCTGTTTAATATAAACTTTGATAAACTCTACAATTGGATTGATAAAATTTTATTCCCATAAAAGGTTATTAAAAAATATAAGCATACAAAGATTTACTAAACGGATGGCTACCCATTTTAAATTAAGTCTTAATTAATTGATATACTATCACATGTAAAATAAATTTGAAACTATAGTAACGTTCTACAATTTTGAGCGAAAAGAAAACTAGAAAATATAATAGAATAGAAAAAAATTTGATGAGAATTTCTCACCTTAGTCATGGCCAATTTTGCAATGCTCCTGTCAAGTTTGATGTACCACACATCAGGTTATCTAATGGTGAGTGGTACATTAAATCCTACGTATTGAATCACTTTGTGCATGGTACATCAAACTTTGGTTGGTGTACCACTGCCACGCCCTTAGTCATATATATGCCATTCAAACTTTGACATGAGCAAAGTTATACTAATAAAAATAATAGAAGAGAAAACGATTGGTTCGGGTTAACCAAACGGTTCGCCCTGGCCCTCAAGCACCCAAACCGATGGACTAGAAGGGAAAACAAAAACGGAAAGCGTAACCAGTTTTCTCAGTTTGGTTCATGTATTTGACTTAAAAAAAGAAAAAAAGAAAAACCAGCAACATTCAGATTTAGATCTTCATCTTCTTCTCTGACTGCTCCATCTCTGGTCCTCGCGCTCTTCGAGCAATGCTCCACACCACTCCGCCTTGCCATCCGCGATACTACCCACCGCCGTCCACCTTCGCAACGTGATGTGGCCTGCCTTCGCGCTTCCCTATCTCCGCCTCTCCTGAGTAGACACAATAACAAACATATACCAAGAGAGGATTAAGGAGAAGAAAGAATCGATGGTGGACATTAGAACCTTCTCCTTTTGCAATAATCCAGCCAAACTTTTCACAACAAAGAACAGGGACAATGGAGTGGTATGAGATGGCAATGGTAAGTGATGCAAGATGAAGTTTGCAACTTGAGACAGTGAGACCCACCTTCTTGCTTGGCATTGAGATCCCCTTGTTTGCAAATCTTCTTGGCACTTTTCCTTTGTGCAGCGGCGCATGCAGTAGCGCACAAATGACAAAACACAAACCCTTGCTTAGTGTGTGTGAGTGGCTCGTGGGTTTTTTCCTTTTGGATTAATTTTTCCTTTTGCTCGTTGGTTTTGGCTCGTGGCTGATATTGGGCTTTCACTATGGGTCATTAGTTAATGACCAGCATCAACCCATCTTATCTCTCTCTCTTTTTTTATTATGTACTAATATTTATTATACACTATGAATAATATTATTTTGTATTGGTTATATTAATATTGATGACTTAATATAAATTTTTAACTTTTAAATTTATATATATATATATATATTTTATTATATTTTTTAATCATTTAACTGATTAAACATCTAAACCTTTAACTAGTATCCTTGGTTCAATACCCTTTAATTTTCTCTTCCTTGATAAAAATGGCGCATTCTGTGTACCATACAGCGGGTCATTTAAGAGTCCAGTGTACCTTAATGGTATTGGTAGACTATGCTTGGCCAAAGCACCCTAGAATCCTCTTCATCCTCGATATGGGACTGCCCCTCTCACTCCGCCCCCACCTGTTACACCACTACTCACCGAGGGGGTGGACGACGAGGTGTCACATGAAGGGGTGTGGGGACGGATTTCGATAGCACAGGAAACAACTCCTACAGCTCATGGTAGCTGGGGAAGTCGTCGTTGTCAGGGTAGCTGCATCTAAACGGGTAGCTACACTAGCAACAGTGGAGGAAGACACAACTTGTTGACGCCGATGTCCAACAATGTTGGAAAGTTGAACTGCCCTGTGCTTAGGTTCAGATTCGTGAGAAAGTGGTGGTGGAGCTCTTTCGTCTATTTAATGGAAAATTGATAGAGCATTGGCTCGACTAGGCACAAACTAAACAATTAACAAAAATTGATAGTAGAACTCTCAAACCTCACCTAAATGGAAGAAATAGCTATGGTACAGCAATTCCCTTTAAAGCAAGCATGACATTATTCCTTAGAGGAAATGAATTTACCTGCGACCGTAATTAACCAGGTGATGGAGCTCGACGGCTGTGGAATGTGATTACTGATTAGTGAGTGGGGTTGAGTTGATAGAGCTTCTAAGGTGTTTTGTCATATTGGTATATCCATAGTCTTAATGAATTAAAATCTTAGATCTAATATGGTGTGCGGTGCACCCAACTTTAGTTGGTGTAACAGAATGCGCCAATAGAAATAGAGCATTGCTATTGTAACATAAAAAAGTGGATGTCCATTATCATTGAATGTAATGGATAAATAGAGAAAGTTAAGCCACCATTACATTTAACAATGATAAGTAAGTGTCCCAATTAAACACCTACTTTTAGGCTTTGAAATAGCATTTTTGATAAAAATAAATAAAATTTTGTCAAAGTTCTCATAACACATGTCAAATATCGATTTTTATGCTTAAAGAGCAAGCTTTAACCTAAAGATTTCTCCATATTATGGGGTGTATTTGTTTGAAATTCTAGAACCCAAATTATCTTTTCACCAATTTTTTTTTTCGTATATTTAGATAATTTTTTTTATAAATTATTAGAATTTCAAAAAAGACTAATTTTCAATTTTTTTTTATAAAAGCTAAAACGAGTAATTTTTGAAAAAACTCAATTTTCAACCTTTTCAATTATGTATAAATTTAAATTTAATAATAATTTTTTTTCAAATTAAAGCTTGTCACTTTCTTATCCAACCACTCAAACTTTGCCAACTAGAATATAATGCCCGCATAATCTTTCAAAAAAGATTAAAAAACTTTAGATATCCATGCCCTTTTAATCGCAAAACGTGAATAAATTGTGATATATGTACAACTCATTTGTATAACTTTTATACAACTCAACTAAATTTAAGGATGGAAAATAACACCTTTTGTTTTTAAATGTGAGTTTTACGAGATTTAATGATGATATATTAAATGTAAAAACACTGTACAAGCTAAAAGTTGTTCAGATAACATTCGGCAAGAATTGTGGAATAGAAAGCCATTCTTTTGAGACGCATGATTTGCATCCACTAATAACAAGATGCCATTCACCAACCCATTAGAAGCATCAATGGAAGAACCATCACTTGCAGCAACCTTAATCCGTAGAAACTTTAATCTATAAATAACAAAAGTTCCAAAATTTATATTATTTATTATTGATCTAATTCTTAATATGACATATGATAAATAACTATTATAATTGAGATTAGGTGCTAGAATTACTTGGAAAGTAGAGTTTGATAAGTATATGACTATCTATTTCCTTTGACCTGGAAAGAAAACCAAGAAGAAGAGAGAATTCTCCTCCTATTGCCATTGCAGTTTCAATATATGTCATGTCTCAATAGGACAATATCACAATAGCCACACCAAAGTGATTAGAAGTAAGGACTCCTTAGTAACAGAATGGGTCAAACCTACCCATTATGGCAGTTCCATTTATAATAACCAAAACATATCCACTAACAGCAAAAATAACATAGATAAGCCCAATAACAAAAAAATTAAATCATAAAATGGGCTAAATAATATGGTCCAATATTTTGGTATCCAATTAATCTGAATCAAATTAAAATTATAACAAAATATGATTTATGGCAATCCACACACATAAAATATCCAACATCATTCTCCCACTTGAACATCATAAATCAAAACTAAACAAGCACTTCTAACCAAATGGTTCAGAATGGGATAACAAACATCTCAACAATGTAGAAAATCATATGCAAAGGAGTACTGACATCATACATGTAAGATGCTCATTTCCCGATGACCCAACAAAATGTGGTACACAGGTAAATGAGATGCATAACAAAATTTGCATAACAATATGGGATCCAACCAATTCCCAATCAAATGACCCAGCATCTGTCCAAGATACTAAATGAGATCTAACAAATCTCCACAATAACAAAATGAGACTGGATTCAAAATGTCCCATAATGTGCTATATTAACATAAGAGTGTGCACAACACCACCAATAGCAAATAATAACAACACAACAGGAGCAGTAACATCATCAACAATAACAACGATAAATATGACAGTATAAGCATTTAGCCAAGATGCTCTCTGAGATTCAATAAAATATCTCAAGATGATAATAAATTGAAAATGTGTCCAAAATATTTCAACAATTTGCTATTATACCAATTATACCGACAACTCTTGCGTAGGCTTAAATGGAGAAACATATAAGGTCACAATAAATATACAGAACTAACTCCCACTAACCCAAAATACTAAAGAGACCTCAATATACCCATACGGGTTAACAATAAACTTTAATGACTAACATTTGGTTAAGGGATCAACAACAATAGGTTCTGCAATAACTCAAAATAGTTTATCACAACTTGCTAAATTAAACAACATAATGATAATAAAGTGCACACTTCTCTCACTAATCCAATATATCAAAACATCATAAACATTCCCATTAGGGGTCACAAAATTTCAAAATACTCTAATGGTACAATAAATAGTAGTGGGATCAGTGACAATTCTAGTAGAGTACTCAATGTAAGTTTGAATTTATCATTATTCTTTCTAGTAACAAAAGTACAAAATAGAAAGGTATAAGAGTGTAGAGTCATTTCTATTTATAACAAAATCTCACAAAATTATTTAACATACTCTGTCTAAGCGATTTGAGAAGATCATCATTGTCCAATTGATATTGTACAACAAATATCTCCTTTCTGTCATCACAAACTAATAATCAAATTATCATTTGAGCACAAAAGTAAGTTGCAGCGGAAGCATTTTATCTACAAACCAACAGTAATAACATAACAAAACATAAAGTCTCTAACTCCCACTATAATAAAATTTTAACGTTAATGGGAGCAACATCATGAGATAATCCAAGAAACTCAATAATGTCTTTTATATAGGTCTTACACAATACAACGATCACAAAACAACAAGGGAAAAAGAAAACCATACAATAAAATATTATAATGAGCATAAAATTAATTTGGCTTTCTCATATTAAGTTAATTGGACAATTAATTGAACTAGAGTTCTTGTATCATTACAATCCATCCAAGAGTCCCAAATCACAATATACAAGACTCTCCAACATGAAAAAAATAATAACAATAATATAAAATCCTTAAATAATTTAATTCAATTTATTTTCTCCTTAGTCATCCATTGATTATGTCAAATAATATCACACCAAAGGGTATGTCCATTATTTGCATAACTCAATAACATTTACAATCCAATAAAAAAATTATATCAATAAGATCACGCGAAAGGTATATCCATTATCTACATAATCCAACAATATTTGTGAAAGATTTACAAAATATTGGATTGCTACAAAATTGCCCAACAAACAAATAATTACTCTCAATATTATTTAGGAGTTAATGTTCAAATACAACAAAATCATGGCCTTAGCTTTAGTACCGAGAGGATTTGAAAACTCCAAAATCATTATTATCAACTCATTAAGAATTATATTAATAAAGACAAACCGGAAGGAAATTTCATTACCTATATAACTCTTAATGCCACAATCATAAAATATCACATAATCTCATCCTTCGATTCCACTGCTCTCTTTAGCATCTCCTTCCCTTCTTGACTCACCATAAGCCTCACAGCACCTTCAATCTCATCCCTTTTGATCACATTGGACCATTCTAGACCAACCGTCCACGCATGGCTCACCAACCTTGCATTCACCCTCTGATCCGCAAAACAAGGTTGGCAAATCATTGGAACCCTTCCCACAGCACAATGTGCCAAAACTTCCCTCTGGGGTGCTCATTTCACAATGCAACCCCTCTCAGCCACTGCCACTTTCACATCTTCTGGCAATGATTGTAGCCACTCCGATACATCATCAACTACTGTTCCAGGTCGAATAACCCAAAGGAAGTGTTGTTTGCTATTGGCTAAGCCACAAGCCACTTCAGTTAGCTCTTTCTCTTCCCAGCTAGCTATGCTTCCTCATCTCACATATAGCACAGAACTTTTTGCTTGGCTGTCGAGCCAAGTTATGCAGCTATAGTCTTCTGTGAGGAGGCTACTAGTGGAGGAATCTTCGGCAATCACGTGTAAGGGTTCTATGGGGTAGAAATTGACCTTGTAGAGTTGTTGGAGCCTATTCAGGGATGGTGCTTCTAGGCAATCCACTGTGTTGCAGATAATTCCGAGAGATGGTGTCACCGGGCAATTGCGTCAGCTATGTGCTGCAGATAAGGATCCAGATTTGGTAGCTTGAAAATGGGTAGGTCCATGAATCTTAGTGGTTAAAGCTCTGGCACCAATTCCCACGACATAGAATCTGTCATGCAAAATAGCATCTTAATCAGATCATCAGTTATTCAACCCTTCTTTCCTATGTTCACGTTTTTTGTGCATGGTACCAAGTCAAAATTTTCAAACCATGTTATTTGTTAAATGAAATTTAATGCTGAATAAATTACCTTGTCATACAAACATACAATATATCCATAATATTTCTAATTGTAATGCTACACATAAAAAAAAATATGTATAGAATTTTGATAAAAATCATAGTGATGGTTGGATAGTGATTGTTGGATGAAACAAAGTAATATATTTTACCAATTCATCAAAAGGCTAATACTTATGTCATATCATTATGAATACAAAATTTGAATAAGTTTCTGATTGTATAGCATTTTCTCATTTCCATAGTCACTTGCACGCATATCGGGATATATGAGATATTGATATGCTGTCTATATAGTATAAGTTAAAAAAAATAAGTTTTACATAAGTAAATAAGGCTATAATTATATTGAATTTTAGTTTTGATTTTTATAATGCATTTCATTGAGAATTGGTTGTTACATGTTTTACCATTTAAGTCTTCATAATTTACGGGTCAAAAACAAAATACATAATTTATAAGAAAAATATTATTTGTACTCATAAGACATTAGACACTGTTAACTACATCATCCACTATTAGATAAAATGTAAATCCTACTTGAATGAAGTCCACACCACATCCAATAGTAGATGAGTTGTGTCGGATTCCATATATTGTGAATACAAATAACATAACTAAATTTATAATGATTGAATTGTTGTGAAAAATGGAGATTATTGTTTCTCTATTAAAAAATAATAATTATTGAACTCAAAATCTGAAATATAATAATCGATAATAAATCATAAGGATAAAAAAACTAAATGTTATTATAATTAAGGATAAATACCAAAAACATACAGCGAACAAAACTAATAAGAGTCTAAGATTAGTGAAAGTTATAGGAATCAAAACCTCATTTTAAACTTAAACACAATGTGGTTTCTATGGAGTCCTCTAAAATAAAGGGTACTAAACCCTCTATTAGTTGACCCAGTGTGGTTTAACTATGTATTTAATTTTGTCCACCACAGCATTTATTTGTTAAGATTTTAAATTTTATTTATAGACCCCATTATTTTTGTTTGGTTATAATTTAACCCCAACTCTAATAACCCTTATCCCAAAACTTGAAATCTGATTATGAAATCCAAACCCAGAACTTGATTATCCAAGAGAGAGTGTTTTGATCATAACAAATTTTGTAAAGAAAAAATGATTATCCAGGAGTTGGGATTAATCTACAACTACAAGATCTCCTTTTTCCTCACAATTAGCCATTACTCTTTCATATAGCCTCCGTTCGGTCTGGAAGTTCGACCCTGCCACGGCCTCATTCTCTGCCTCCAGCTGCTTTGAAGCGATGGGGATGGAGGGCGAGAGAGAGGAGCTTGGTTTTCCATGTGATAAAGGTGATTTGCGGAAGTAGGTGGCGGGTGGGATATGTGGCCAAGGTGGTGGTGGCGGCACAATTCATACCTTTTGGATTTCAAGTTCTGGGATTGGATTTCATGATGAGATCTCAAGTCCTAGGGACTAGGATAAGTGTGTGTTATTAGAGTTGAGGTTAAACTATAACAAAATAAAAATAATTGGGTCTTAAAAATCTTAGCAAATGATGCTTAGATGGACAAAATCAATTGGGCCTACAAATAGAGGGTTTAGTATGCCCTTTATTTTAGCGAGGGTTCCATAGAAACAACCTTGTTATTTTTCCTTAATTAACCACAACCCGGTCCCTTTTAAATAATATATATTGCTAAAATTTATAAACCAGGATTTAATTTTGAAAATTTTAATATTTGTAACGCTCTCATGCATAAAGATTATGAGGAATTGTGTAACTATTACTTGGCAAAATATTGCAAATTTTATTTTGTTATTACCTTGCAAGCGAAGACAGGCGTTGCTTTGTAGCTTAGGAAACACATGATGAGTGAGCAAATTTGTAGCATTGGTGATTCGCAACACTGCGGTCGGCAACTCGATTTCTCTGGCCACAGAATCGATGAAGTGCAAACACGCATCGTAGATGATGCAAGCAATCTTTTCATTGCTTTCATTTGCTTTTGCCATGTGATCAACCAACAATTCCTTAAGCGGGGTTCCACTATTGGCATTTATGGCTGAAACAATACCCATCAAATTGTTGGTGTCGACTTGACTATTTGATATGGGTAATGTTAGGTGAATAATAAAATTTCACAATAAATGCACATCACACACCTTATCATTGTTAGATGTAATGAATGAGTGGTAGGAACCACTTATCACATCTAATGGTTATAATATGTGTGGTATAAATTTATTATGTAATTTTATTGTACAACAAATATTTTTCATTTGATATACCATCGGAGAATGGTAGGAAAGTGAGGTTGGGGTATTTGGTAGGGTCAAGGGAGTTGAAATGCGTGTGTGCCGCAGTAATGGGGAACCCTTTTGGATGAAGGATTGTGCCTAGTTGAAGCATCGGGTTTATGTAATTATGTGGCCTTGGAATGGTGGTGGTATTAGAACCAAGCGGTATTGGCTTTTGATTTTCCATGAACCTCCTACTTCTCTAACAGTGTTTTGTGCTGACTGTGTATATGAATCAAGGTTGAAATTAAGATCACCCGAATGAGTATATTTGTTTCCAATATGCATGTGTTTATATATAGAGTATATATATTTCACGTACTAGGCAAGGAAACTGCTTAATATGGAACCCTTGCATTTTTCTATTGGTCACTATTGATTAATGGTCAACCAATGACTTAATGGTTATATCTGGTTAGAAAACAATATTATAGTCACCTTTTAAAAATCAAACTTTCTTGGTGTAAAAAAATATATTGAATGAATAGAATAAAGTAAAATAAATTGCTTATTACTCGTTGCATAATTCTAGGAAATAAATTTTGAAACGACCAAAGAAAAAACGAAAATAAATTTTGACTAATGACGTAATTTATAATAGGTTACTATGATGTCATTTGGTTTAGGCGGTTCATCCACCACTTACTGAGACAAAATTTGGTTATTGTTATATAGTGATTTCTAAGTTATATGAATAAAAGGTGCACCAATAAGGGTCGTTTATTTTCTAACAATCATGTTACACAGTTATTTAGTAAACCTAAAGATAAAATTTAAAATTCTAAGTCAATTCCAACATCCAAATGGATCATAATTGAAATGTGTTTGCATCCATTTTATTTATGACAAAAATTATATAATTATATCAAAGTTATAACTTATTTTTTATAGTTTTATTCATTTAATCTCTTTTACCAAAACCTTAATTATAGTTTTGCATTAATTAGTGGTTTGTATTAGCTCATTTGAAGATACTAGAGAACAATATATTTTAATTTTAAAAAATAAAGACAATATTTGACTTGGTTTTTTTTTAATGACAAGTTGTAATATATAATAGTAAATTTTATTTTGCTGTCAACTTTTGGTTATTACTTTTTACATTAAAAATATATATATATATATATATATATATATATATATATATTTATTGTTATAGTTTTTATTGAATTATCTTTGGTTTCACACGAAAGTGGCAACTCGGTTGTCGTATCCAGGATTCACGTGATACTATGCCATTCAACAACATTTAACATCTTAAGTTGTAAATTGAATACTTTGATTTAAAACTGATTTTCACAAATAACTTGCAAATTTAAGGAACTATAACAAAGATTTAAAAGGTGGATTGTAACAATAATAAATAAGAGTTGGGATTAGACTTCATCAATCTTTTCTTAGTATTCTATTGATCATATACATATAATCCCTCTATGTATCTCTATCATCATCATCAAATCAGTCAACATTAATTCCTTCATGAACCTTAGATATCAATCTCCACTCCTAAACATTGATTCCTCTAATGATTAACAGTGAGATTGAGTTAAGCTTAGATGATTTAATGACTAATGAATTAAACTCTATCCCTAGATATCAAATTCATTAGATGATTCATTCTAAACAAGGATTCAAAGATTATTTTCCAACAAACTTCAAATCAGAAAACAGGTTATAGTTAATCAATCCATAACATGCATGAAGAACAAGAATGAATCATTGATATTGATACATAACAGGAATATAAATATATATATATATATAAATCAAAAGAGATACATTAGAGTTGATTGATTACATCTAATCCCAACAAAGGTAGAGATTAGCTACTCATGATTATGAGAGCTATTCAAGAGACACCATAATAGGTTGAAAGATCAAGATGAATCCCTTTGCTTTACTCCCAAAATGGCTTGCTCAGCTTCTCTTGGTTTCCTCCTTTTTTTCGTGTTCTATTCTCAAAATAACTTGTCATTCCTTTTATATCAGCGTTTTCAAAAAAAGGGAGTTTTGATATTTACATATTCGCTTAGCGCATATAAATTTGCTTAGCAATTTGCTTTCTTCATGTTGAAGAAAGCTAATTCGCTTAGCTAAACACAATTCGCTTAGCTAATTTCTGGCAGTAAAGCTTTGTTTTCCAGTGTGATATTCGCTTAGTGAATTTTTCCAAGCGAAGTGAATTTTTGATAGAAGCCCAAACTTTCTTGACTCTTGATCAATTCAACCTACACAAAATAAGAGGGAATTTTAGATGAAATCTCATATAAAATTATTACTACTATTGTTCTAATAAGAATATTTACAAATGCTAACTTGTGGTAAGAAAACACATTTTAAATCAAGAAATTGAGTTATTAAGTACCCTATTAAGTTCCAAAATTATAAGAAAATATGGCACTTATCATATATATATATATACACACACACAAAATATTTTTACCTAAACTACTTGCGCCCGAGTAATCTATAAATTAAAAATGGGGATATATATAAACTTGTTTCTTAGAATCCCTTAAGGCTCGTCCAATTATATCTCAAGAAATTAATTTCTCTTGTCTATTATGTGAGAGATACTCTGAAAAACAAAAATAAATGTCATTTTGTTTAATTCAAGTCATTAAAGCTCTTTAATCAAAATCAAACTTTGAATTTTGCATTAATTTATTGGAAAAATAAGCTCATTAATTAAGTAAGAGAATTAAAAAAAAATTTCCTATTGTCCTCTGTACTCAATTTATTATAAAATAATTTAACAAAAATAAAACTTACAAGTACTTAAATAATACATAGAAAATAAAAAAATAGGTTGTTGTCTATTCTGCTTAACTTTGTGACATTGGAAACTTAGTTTTTATTGTTTTATATGTCATTCCTTTTTAATTAATGAAAAATTCATATATATATATATATATATTAATATTTTAACATTTTTTATTTAATAATGAAAGGATTAAATGTAATGAATAGAGTTAAAAATAATAGATTTGGTCTTTTTAACTCAAATTAAATTTAAGTATTCTCTCTTTTCTTTAAAATAAACTTTTATCATTCTCTTTCTTTATTATATTTGATAATCCAATACTACAAAAAAGACTAAATTATATTCTTCATCGGCGGACGCCGTTTACTTTCACACCTTGACAATAATATTGATGACTTACATCTCATAAAATGGCTCATCATTGCGGCTAGGGCATGTGTGGTGGTGGTGGTGGTGTTTTTGTTTGGGGGTGGTGGGACAGTAAAAGAAATGGGCTACGCATAATTCAGTTTTGCCGGGGGGAGGAGGAGGGGGAGACAGTGAAAGAAATGGGCTACACACAACTCAGTCTACAGGCCGAGTGTTAATTTGTAATGGATTATTAGAACGCTTCTTAACCTATTACAACACCTGGCCCAACAACATCGAATCCAATAGTATCAGCCGTAATTATTTTAATTAGTTAGTTTGTTAATCTTGGTTGTCGTGAATTAGTTGACCGTAACGATAGTTAATTTGTATTTTGAAACCTGTATCAATTGATGGAGCTTGTCCTCATCAAATTACATATCAATTCATTTGTTCATCGTTCTAGAGGGTTCATACACATGATTCAAGTATTGTCTCTTTGGTTTCTTTATAGTCTTCTTATCTCATACCATTTTTAATAAGGTATTAGAGCTATGTTGGGTATAGAAGCGTCACTATTCATCAAACATTCTCTACGATTATAATAGAATTAAGATGCTGCTAGTGGCCGCATGTTAGGAAAAAATCGTCGTTCTCATTGAGAACTACCGTAAACATAGATAAATAAAATAGGAATATAATTAGAAAACGGTATTCAACATATAAAACTCTAAAATCAGATAAAAATCACATCTGCTATCAAACAACAATTAGAAAATAATATTATGTGAAAAATTTTATAACACATAAATTTTACTCTCAAACACCACATAGCCCAGGACACCACACTCTCCAAAGTAAATATCTAAACTACATCTCATAACATCTAAGACAAGTATACAGAGAAAAGAATAAAGTTAACACAAGCTTAAAGTATTTTTACTATATAAAATAACTAACAATTTTCATCTTGATTGAAATGAGCACATCTTCAGCTTCCATTGTTTACACCAATAATCCTTTGCAATCATTGTCTATACCAACAATTATATTTCAAAGAACTATCATACTCCAACATAAAAAGTATACTCACTTGGAATGGGACAATTCCAAGAATTTCATCTTGACACATATCAAAACTTTGCTGAAAAATTTATGGTGCAACTTACATGTTGGCTCTCTCAGAAGTTCTCATATTTGCATAATCACCACACACTTGCATCAACGCCAACCAATGCTCATGTGCAACTATAAATCCACTAGTCGCACCTTCATAATCTCACCACACACCTTGCATAAACATTAATGCACGTGTGCAATCGTGAACTTGCCGTAACATATTATTTTTCCTGTGTAATCTTGATTGTATCACGACATCCTTACTTGTATTTCCCATAAGCCAAAATCAATCATTCCATCAATTTCTCTATCCAACCAGGCTGGAACAATGTTTGTCAACTTAAAATCGTGTACTAGGAGGGTTCCAGGAAGAGGTGGATCACAACGGACACACTTAAGTGCCAAGTTTTCCTAGCCATAACCTTTCCAAAACAACACTCATATCAGACAATGTTGCAACTATAGAGTATACTAAAAAGTATCCTACTAAACCATACCTCTGATATCGTTTATTGGGAAAAAATCGTCATTTCCATTGAGAACTACCTTAAACATAGAGAAATAAAATAGAAACATAATCACAACACGGTATTTAACGTGTAAAACTCTAAAACCAAAGAAAAACACGCTGCCAAACAACAACCAAAGAATAACATTATGTGAAAATTTTTACAACACACAGACTTCACTTTTAAACACCTCATTGGCTCCCAATACACCTACACTCTTCAAAGCAAATATCTAAATTACATTTCACAACACTCTAAGACAAGAGAGAGAGAAAATAAGAAAGTCAAACACAAGCTTAAAGTGCTTTGAAGTGCGAGTTGAAACAAAAAACTTAGCTCCATATATAGTCTTGACCTCTCCTCTACTTGCAATCATGGACAATGGGGGACTTGTTATAAGAAGCTTCCTTCTCCTTTTTCATTGCTAGGCGATGTGAGATTTTAATATGTTTTATTTTAATCAAAATCAACACTGCATAAACTCTTATACACTCATGCTAATTCATAATTGAATTAAAAGAAAAAATTTAATTACCATACACTGTTATAAGAAGTATTTTATACGAATATCTTTGTATGTATTATCATTGTCACTAAAAATATTTTGCTATTATATTTATTATTTTAAAATTCTCATACATAGTGAGAAATGATTGAATGACAATAATATAAAATTATATTACAAGACTAAGGTTTATATACTTTTAGTACATAATTTTTTTATTCTCGAAATTTCCGTAGCATTTTCTGAAAATTTTTTTTTTTTTGGCTGCTTGATGCTGATTTTTTCGCTACTAAAAAATTAATTTGATTTGAAAGTTAAAGCATCCTAAATGGATGAAAGATTGTCTGAAAAAAATAATAAAATAATTATTGTGTTGATATAGTCAACAAGATAAAAAAAAAAAACCTTAAATATATCCCATCACGTTTAAGATATCTAAAGTGTGAAATTTGCATCTTTGAAAATTTGTGAGTTTTCCAACATTAGAATAGGGATAGGCTATGATACTTGTCCATCAAAGTAAGGGCTTCCACCTTACATTAATCAAGTAAAGAACTAACTTGAGTACTTGACTCATATTTTACAATTTCATACACTAAATGACTAATTTTTAAATTTTAGAGAATAAAATGACTCATTAATACATTATTAAGAATTAAAATTAATATTTACTCTTAAAATATTACAATTAACTTCTGAAATTTATCAAAAAGAAAAATCGAAATTTATGAAAGGAAAAGAAATGAAAGACATGGAGGGTCGAGCTGCATATATGCCTTGAAAAGTTACGTAGAATGTCCCATGATAAATTGATAATGGCGAGAGAGTTTGATCTTTCATTTTTTTAATAGTTTTATTATACAAGTAGGCAATGTTATCATGCCATTTGGATAATTATGATAGAATTTAATTTAAATACATTATCTATATAAAAAGTATTATATGAATATTGAAAATACATTGCTATATCAATAAAGGTATTTTGACTTAATTATTTTTTATGATCTTATAATTAAAAAATATGATTAAATGATTAAATAAAACTATTTACACTTATTAGAGGGTTCAATTCTCACCTTAGGAAAGTAGCTTTAAAATCTATAATCAACATTAATCCCTATAAATAAACTTATTGTGCATAAAGGGATTAGTCATTATATCTGATAAGTTGGTATTTTGGAGGAAAAAAATTAATCTCAGTACAATACATTATTTAATTATTTATTTTCATACCGTTGACTGCACAAAATTTATTAGCGCTTTACACATCAAAGAAATTATTAACGTTTAAAATAAATTAAATGAATCATGCCTAGTACTTAACTCAATGTGCTATACGTGTAAACAACCAATGACAGTACGAGTACGACAGCCATCACAGGAGTGCATTGCTAAGATTGGAGGAGATGACCGAAAAAATAGAACAGAGATGCAAATGGCAAGATACACAAATCCATAATTATGAAAATGCATTATGTATTTTGGGATCATAACTGCATTTATACTCACAACGCCATATTCGCACCAATTGCGGCATTCTTTGACGATGCCCTAATTCCACACGGCACCTAGCCACCTACATTTATGCAAAATACTAAAGAGGATGAGAAATTTTCTTTCAAGACTAAAACCCAATTTGATTCCAATAAAAAACACATCATGGCCCTTCATGATTAAATTAAGATAAAATGAGTCTAACAATTTACAAAAATATAGTAGATCAAATTGGTTATTGATAAAAATGTAAATTGAATAAATAAGTTTGTTAAAATATTAAGAAAAGACTGCAATTGAATCTATAATCTAATAGTTGCCTTATTACATATCTCATATAAAATTGGGATGTCTCATATTTGATTTTCATCTCCCTCTTCCTAACAATAATTCATAACCTCAATGGCTTCGGTATATATATATATATATATAGTAAGAAAAGACTAATTTATTCATGTTTTTATCGTGAGGGATTACCTAATGTATTTTTTCTATTTAGAGACCATTTTGTCCCAATTTGGGTTTATTCTTTTTCCAAATGAAACTTATTCCAAATCATACGTTTCTCTTTGAGTCTTTGTGGTTGCTTTTTACTCAGTTTCTACAATTATTTTTTTGGAAAATCTATTATTACTTAATAACTTGAGTGATGTTTATAAAATTTAACTTTAATGTATATGAGAGGATTAAAATTCACTCTACAATTCTGAGCTCGTGTCATCCGGCACTCACCATACTTTTTTTATATATATGAAAAAGCACTCACCATAGTTAAAATCACATATCAAGGGGAGAATTCAGTAAATGAATCCAAGGCATAATAATATACAAATGAAGCAATTAAATCCAAGTCATAATTAATACATGAACAAAGGTATGTGATATAAGCCCGAACCCCATTTGGCATATTATTAAAATATTTGACTTTTTTATAATAACCCAAGTTATACAATATTTGACTTTTATACATTATTATCCAATTATGTATTGCCATCAGTAAAAGTAGTTAAGTTTCACACCAATTAATTAGAAAATAATGCAAATGAGATTATTTAATTAGATGATAATGTAAAAAAATTTTACACTGTCAATACATAGTAATTAAACTAAAAAATAACTAGATAATTAGATAAAAACGTAAACTAAAAGTACTTTGCTATCCCAATGCCATTGTTATCAAAATCAAAATATTATCTATACCATGAAAAGTGGATATCCATTAAGACACTCATACTATTATTATTAGATGTGATAGATGATTAGGACTACTATTCATCCAATGATGATAGTCTGAGTTTCTCAATGGAGCACTCAAAGTGGTACAAATAATATTGTTGATCAAGAAAACTTACCCTCATTTTAAAACTTCCAAATAAAGATAACCTAAGGGGCATAGGGGCATTTGGTGCATTACTTACAAGATTACCGGAATTGGATTACCCTTAAAAAGATTATCATTTTTTAAACTTCTGGTAATGTTAGAATATAGCGTTTGATATATGTAGGTAATCTAATTGACAATATGAATAATACCTTATTTGGTTTATCATAAGGATTACTAGGTAATATATATTTTCCAAATAAATTAATAATAGTAGTAGTAGTAATATTTATTAATATTATTAATTATTATTTAATAATAGCAATGTTATTATTAATAAAACTTAATTATTATTATAACTAGATAATAATAGTAATAATAATATTAAATTATGTAATAATAGTTATTAATTATTTATTAATAATAATAATAATAGAGGGAGTTACTAAAGGCAATTCAAGAGGCAATCCATATAGACACTAATTTGCATTACCACCAAGATGGCAATGTAGATTATCTTGGTGAATTGTTAGTCACTTGATGTAACCAAACAAAACAATATTATGTCCAAGTAATTTTAAGTCATATTACTAATAATTCAGATAGATTCACTTATACCAAATGCCCCTTTTGTATCGAAAGTTGACAAATAAAAAACGAATGTGTGCTCTTCTTAAATGATGAAATAAACATAGTTTTTTTAAATCTTCATAGACTATATTGCCTTCACAATTTTAGCCGGAACTAAAATGAGATTTTTATTTTATTTTTAAAGATTAATTGGTATATACTGATGGTGTAAATGCATTTTACACCATCAATGACACAAGCGAATTGATGAGAAAAGCTAGGAGAAAAAGTTGTAGTTACTAAAATTATAGTAATGTGTAAAATTGAGTATACGAGTCACGATTTGTCATAGTTTAACTCGCAATCCGCATGAAAATGGACAAAAAAATTTTAGTCCGCCAATCCATGAATTTTTTTATCTACTTAAACAGGAGCTAAATGGGCCTAGCCCATGGTTTTGCGTACCAGTCCGCTAACCTACATAGAATGCTCTAGTCAATGCTTGGTAGTTTGGCACTAGTCCACGCACCATTCCAATACTAAGCTTGAAGCGTCTAAGCCTAAGCCCAAGGGGACGTTTATAGGGCATTTGGAAACCTTTAATGAGATGGAATTGGATTGAATTCCATTAGGAATTGAATTGAATTATTATGTTTGGAATTAGTCAGTAAATTAAAGAATTGAATTCAATTTCTTATTTGGAATAAGTCTAAAATTGAATTGATTTGATTGTTTTTATTGTTTTATTCGTCATTAATAGGTTAGGAACAAAACATTATATTCAAGTATGGTTATTTTAGCATTTTCATTTGTTGGAATTTAATTCTCATATCAAATCACATCCATTTGGGTCTGATTTCAATTCCTTAGTTTTGTTGAATTTCAATTCTCATGAAAATTCAATTCTTTCACTTAAGTTGCTTCCAAAGCATGGAATTCAATTCAATTCCTTAATACTTGATAAAATTGAATTCAGGAGTTTCCAAACGCCTTGTTAGTGACCCAGTCTTCAATCTTCATAACATAAGTAGTGGAACACTAGGGTTTCCTTAATTCCTCTCTTAAGTCTTATAGAGTTCCAGTCTTCATTCTTCTTCAAGTCTTCATAAGCGACGATGTCGCCCTACTCACCCACTCACCTCTCTAACTCAACCACCATCTCCCATCTCCTCAGCCGCCAAGCCCTCTCTCAATCTCGTCTCTCAACTCTTTATCTCTCTCACTCAAGCAATCAAGCCATCACCCCTCAATCTTAAATCTCACCCTCTCACTCTTGTCTCTTAACTCATAGACACAGTGAGCCGCCACCAAGCCACTTCGCTAGTCTACTCCGGGTTGCTACCAAGAACCTTTACATCTCCGTGAGACACTATGTTGCCTGTTGCTAGGAGACCTCCACAAGACACCTCTAATGCTGCTTAGAGAAGCAAGTTCACACCTTTGTCTCTCAGTATAAGAGTATTATTATTTTTTTCACCTTTTTTTTTAAAAAAAAATGCTTTGTTTAGTTGAACTTGAATCAGTTCTAACTTTTGAGAATCAAGTTCATTTGTATGTAAAATTTGTATCTTGAAATTTAAAATGTTTTTATTGTAATTGTTTAGTTTGATTTAGATTGAAAATTAAATATGAATGTGTCAAAGTCAAATGGGGGTTCTTCTCCTGCTGAAGCAAGTCTCACGAATTATCATCAACATGTTGATGCTAGTGTTATAGTAGTGGTATGGGTGAAGATAGTCAATCTTTGCTCCCTGTTAATCTGAAGCACCCATTCCAAATAAGAGGACTAGAAGTCTTTCATCTAGTGTTTGGCAACATTTTTGATAAAATTGAGGTTAGTGAGGATGGGAAAAGAAAGCACAATGCAAAGCTTGTAGGAATTCATATGTCAGCCATTGTAATAGGTATGGAACTTCAACATTGTTGCGTCATTTGAATAAATGTGAGAAAATGCCTAAGTTTCCAGATAGTGAGGTTGGAAAATTAATACTTGATCATGATAGAAAACTAAGATCTAGAAAGGTTGATTACAAACTTGTGCATGACGTGGTTGCTATGTGTATCATAGAGCATGACCTTCTATTTAATTTTGATGAATATAGGAGGGTTAGGGAGTTGTGGAACTATCTAAATCCTGAAGCCAAGATTTACTCTAGGCGTATGGTAACTTTGGATGTGATTTTTATGTATGAGAGTGAAAGAAGAAGTTGAAGGAAGTGTTGTATCACATTCCAAGTAGGGTATGCTTGACTTCTAATGTTTGGACTTCTTGTACAATTGAGGGCTATATCACATTGACAGCTCATTTAGTTGATGAGAATTGGAAGCTTAATAGCAAAATTCTGAATTTCTCTCATATGCCTCCTCCTCACATTGGACATGAATTATCTAAGGTTGTGTTAATTTTTTGCAAGAGTGGGGTATTGATGAAAAAGTTTTTCATTAACTTTGAACAATGCTAGTTCTAATGATAATATGCAAGAAGTGTTGAAAGATAGGATTCGTGATATGACTAATGGTTTGTTATGTCATGGTGAGTTTTTTCGCATCTAATGTTGTGCTCATATTTTAAACTTAATTGTTCAAGAGGGTTTGAAAGATACTAGTGATGCTTTATACAAAATTAAAGAGAGTATCAAGTTTGTCAAGGGATCAGAGGCAAGAATGAATGCTTTCAAAGAAATTATAAAAAAAATATGGTGGTGCTAGTGTTGGCTTGTGTTTAGATGTATCTACTAGGTGGAACTCCACTTTTCTTATGCTTGAAAGTGCACTTCCATATTGGTCTTTTTGGCAATATGCTTTGAATGAACCAAACTATAAGCATTGCCCTTTTGAGGAAGAATGGATAAGAGCTGGAAAATGTGTGAATTTTTGCATCCCTTTTATCTGATCACTAACTTGATATTTAGATCATCCTATCCAAGATCAAATATGTATTTCAAACAAGTGTAGAGGATTGAATGTTTGCTCATTCAAAATGTGAGCAATGAAGATGCAATCATTAGGGATATGACTTCTAGGATGAAAGTGAAGTTTGACAAGTATTGGAGTGATTATAGTACCATGCTTGCACTTGGATCTGTTCTTGATCCTCGCATGAAGGTCACATTTTTGGAGTTTTTCTATTGAAAGCTCGGTCTTGACTCAATAGCTTGTCAAGAAACTTGATTTTCGTGAGAGATAAATTGACTACTCTTTTCAATGAGTATGTGCACATGTCTTCTAGCGAATCGAGTAATTCTTAAGTTCAAAGTAGTCACCTCACGCATCAAGCAACTAGTGGAATTTTTGTTCTAGATCCATCAATTTCACCGTGGGTTGATATAGATGTAAGTTTCTATTTTTCACTTGTTATGTTTTTATTTTTGTGTTTGCTTATTAGAATTCTAATTCTTCTTATAATTTGAAAATGATATAGGAGTATATTGAATATGAGAATTAAAATGCTACTGAAGTTGGAAAGTCACAATTGGATATTTATTTGGATGAGCAAAAATGGAGTTCAAATCTCATAAAAATCTTAATATATTGTATTACTGGAAGGACAATAGACATCGATTTCCAGATTTAGCACTGATGGCTTGTGATATTTTTAGCATTCCTATAACAACGTGGCATCTAAATATGCATTTAGTATTGGTTCTTCGTTTTCAACAAATTCAGAAGTTTTTTCTTTCTAAAAATGTGCAAGCTCCGATATGTACTAGAAATTGGTTGCTTGGCTGTCACAACCCGACCTGAATGTGACCCACATTAGAATTTCATCCCACGTAAGCCTACCTGGATGACATATCTCTCTAAATGCATATAATATATATAATATTATACTTAAAATATGATCTTTCTTCTAAATCATTATCATTTTCTCTAATTAAAACATAATATTTAAATTCATAAAAACAGAGATATTTAGAATACATAATTCTGAAAGCATTTTGACCAAATTTGTTATTTATAAAAGGGTAAACTATTTCGCCTTCTAATCATGGTCATAAACTGAAAATCAATTTAAATTCTTGAAAGCTAAAACACTAATACATTTTCAGCTTACTACATAAATCCTTAGGCACAGTCTACATTTCAAAATACATACTTAAACCTTGAAAACATACAGGGAAGTGCATAAATCCTAAACTAAATGCATCTCGAATCCTGCCTAACACATTTAAGCTCTAAAACTAACAAAATCCTAAACTAAGCATTACAACAATGTAAAGCTCACCAAAGGCATTGTTGCAGCTCCTGGATTGATGAAGAAATTGGATTTGCACCTACAACTATGAGGGAGGGGAGGGGTGAGTCAATAAACTAAGTGAGACTCTCACCCATTACCTATATGGGACAACCATGTATAACACCCCAATTTTTACTACGTTGAAATTATAAATTACCCTAGGTAATTCTTACATGAAATTCAGGTCAAGGAATCCTCAATAAAGGAATATAACATTAGAGAAGATGTTACGAGAAATTTGAATAGCCAATTTCAAGAGTCGCAAACCCCAATTTTTCTGGACGTGTAAAATGACTAAATGCCCTTTGAGGTCATTTTACCCAGGAAGACGAGGAACGTCCTGGCCATCCTCAGGGACGTTTTGATAATGATAGGGGATTATATGTATTATGTGTGTTAATAAAGCAGAAGAATATCATTTTTGAGTTTCTAAAATTACCAAAACGCCCACGTGGTTAATTAACACTTATTTACGTCCCTTAGCGAACTTCACCAAAAGGTTTTAAATGATATTTTAAGTAAATGTTTAACAACACTTAAGTCTGGGTAGCCCTGGAGGTTTTTGTGAAAAATTACCGTTTTATGTATTAACTTTACATGAAATGATGTAACCTTTGAATTCATTTTCACCCAAAAGTTCAGAAAGACCATTTGAAGTATAATTAGAGGATATCCAGGAATTACAGGAAGTTTTTACATGAAATTACCTTTTTGCCCCTAGTGAATGCTTAATGAGTTTTACTTAAGTAATTAAGGCAATTTTAACTCTTGATTCAATTCGAGTTGATTTCAATCATTAACTTAGAGTTAAAAAATAATTACCTAAGGTTAAAAATAATTACTTGAGGTAATTAAAATATTTACTTAAGGAAAAATTATATTTTCTTTTCCTTAATTACAAGAATGTATTATATCAAGTTTACGGTTAGGGTTTTGTTTAGGTAAAATCTAGTAAAACTATATTTTCTTATCTTAAGTTTTGAATTTTTGTTACAAATTGTTTTTTATCTACTTGAAATTAACTTCATTTACTAATGTATGACTATTTACTTTACCTTGTCTTGAATTAACCTAAACACCTAGCATTTTACCCTTTTTCACTAACCTATTGATTCCTAACCTTTTACCTAAGTAATTAAACATCTAATACATGATTTCCCACTAAAAAATAAAAGCCAATCTGATCCTAATGCAATCAAAATGGCACCACTTCATGATCCATAATCAGCCATGTTTTTATGTTTTTCAACAACCATACACTTGCAAACATATCCAACCAAAATACCATTTCTTTAAGTATTCTTTTCCACCAATTAAGGCCATATTTAATCAAAAGAAATCCCACTCAATTCCACTATAGGGTAATCAGCCACCTTTGTCCCCCATTAGTACCAAATTTTGGAGTTTTTCATCCATTATACATAAATAAAACTATTACCACTAATTATGCTTTCTTTCTTTAATGTTTCCTATAATTAAAAATTGAAATAAAACTCCATTTTTCCAGCCTGATTAGCACGTCCATATAGCCCCCAAATGGCTATAAATAGGTGCTCTTCCATGGCCAAAATGTATACACAAACTCTCTTAGCCTTAGCACTTGCTTTCTTGATAGTTTTCTCACTCAAAGTTTGCTCAAAGTTCTCTAATTCTCTCAATATTTCCAGCTTCTTCTTCTCATTCATATTAAGAGACTCCATTCCCAACCTCTAACCAAGCTCTAAACCTCAAGCATATACAATCCAACCATAAATCAACTCCTAAACACATAACCTTTCCATTGCCAAACACAAAAACACAAGAAAAATCCTTCCTCCACCCAAACCTCCTTGATTCGAATCTATCACCCTCATTAGCATTAGATTTTTATTGTTCTCACTTCTTATAAGTTCAAGCTTAATCTTTTGGAAACAAGAAACAACTTGGTAGGGAGTTTATTTCATGTTCTCTCTTGATTCTTTGCTTAAAGTTTCAGTTTCTATGGCTTGTTAGTAACCATGGTTTGATGATGAGGAATCATGATGGTGTTTATGAATCCATCACTTAATGAACCTCTAAAGCCCAAGGTTTAGTTTTTGTTATCAAAAGTTTTATGGAAAAATCGTTAGTTTCTCTAAACAAATTCTTTTTGAGCTTGATGATGAGTTCAAGAAATAAGGTTCTTGGAACCATAATAATAAGAACTCTAAAGCTCACTTTCAATTTCCTTAAGATTATTGGAGTCAAAGAATTCATTCTTTAAGAAGTCTTGAGATTGGACCTTAAAAAGATGTAATAATAATTATCTTCTCCCTCCACTTGTCCAATGCGGATTCCCCGCTCCTTTCTAAGATTCCCTTCTCCCTCCACTGGTCCTGGGACTACGCGCTCCAGTTCTTGCATCATGTTTATATTTCAAGCTCTTGCATCATGTTTAATTTTCAAGTCATCACCTTAAATCTTAAAGATAAAGAAATGGATTTGCATATCATGTTTATAATTCCAAGTTATCACCTTCTAATTACAAGATTAAAATGAGGTTGCATAGCATGTTTATGATTCTAAGATATCACATAAATCTCTTAAGATCAAGACTTGCTCTTTTTATCTTAAGTGAGAATTTTAATCATGAAGATTCTTTCAAGTTTAGCAAAAAGAATTAGTTTCTAAAGAAATTTGAGGCCTTGCAAAGACTTTACAAGAAACTAGTATTCCATGTACACTTAAAATGTGATTATGATAGGTTCATGATTCAGCCACTAATCTGAGTTTATTACCAATGTATGATGATGATTAAATATGTTTAAAGTTGTGATTATTATGTTTATTGATGAGGGAACAATTATATGCAAGTTATAAGAGAAACTAGCTATATAAAACAACTAATGCAAGATTTCTAGAACTCTAGATAATGAAATTTATGCAATCTTCCAGAACCTTTAGTGGCCTTAAAAACCAGATTTTATTATGTTTAGATAAGGGAGAATGATTCATAATTGGGTTAGTAATTAATTTTGGCATCGTAGGAAAGACGTAACGAGAAAGGGTTAAAAACGCAACTTCTAACACACTAAAACCTTAAGAATGACTTACTGCCTATGCTGCCCCATATAGTCTAATAATGTTCCTAAGGCTTATAATTAATGGTAATTATGGTAATGAATCCCTTAGATGCATAATTAATTAGTTCAATAATTGAGGTTGCCCGATTCTAGAGTTTTGTTTAGACAGCTTTTGGTAAGAATTGATGATGATGCCTCCTTGATGTTTTAAATGATAAGTCTATGTAGAGATTTGATACTTATTAAGTATTTGATAATATTAAATGATTTTATGGCTTGCATGTTATAGTTACTATTGCAAACAATGAGAATACTTACGCATGAAATAAAGAAATATTTTTTGTTACCTAAGAAAGTGTACTACTTAAAAGTGTAATTTGGAAAGGTTCTGGCTAGGAAAACTTGGTATTTAAGCATGTCCATTTGTGACCCACCTCTCTTTACTTGGAATCTCAATGCATGATTACAGTTGTATATATTATTTGCATAAGACTATAAATGAGAAAATATTATGATGATTATGAATGAAGAATTGTATTATGATATAACATACAAAGATTTAATGGTGACTTAAGCTTATGAGAAAATGATCCTTTGGACCCATCAGACTATAGGTGGTGAAAAGGTGATTCTTGCCCCTAGCCGTTCTCTCAAAAGGGTAGAGTTGGATTTTAACTTATCAAAATGGATAAGTATATGCTAGTGACGACTAGTAAGGTATGAGCTCATAACCTAGATGACTCCCAAAAGAGTGGAGTATAGGGTGGCCCAGAAAAATGATGATGAAAGTAACTTTAAGTCACCTAAGAAACTAAGTAAATGCATTATGTGAATATGATGTTCTGCTATGCATAGTATTTGTGAGATGATGATGAGAAATATGATGTTCTGCTATGCATAGTATTATGAAATGATGATGAGGAATATGATGTGATTTTATGCATAACTATGTTATTATATATGAAAGGAAAAGTTCATTATAAACATGACATGTTAAGTTTATGATGCATTATAAGACGCATGATTAAAACCGATGAACCTCGGTAAAGTATATTTTCGAACTTAATAAATCAATCTTAGCATGCTCACTATTTCATAATAACCCCGAGGTCCTGGGGACGATGATGATGACACAATGCATCATGAGGTGAGTACCCTACTGAGATTCTTTTTATAAGTTTCTCACTCCCTCTATTTTTCTTTCCATCTCGTCTTCAGAAGAGAAGGAAGCGTTCGTGAATCACATTGAGGCTTTCATTGGTAGTGAACTTGATCCGCTAGTTTCACTCGTATATTTCAGATATCTATCCTATCCTTGGAGTGTTATTACTAGGTGCCATTAATGGATGTTCTTTCATCCATATATTATTTATGTTTTGTTAGATTGCCTACACCTAGTCTTATTCTGTTGGTAAGCAAACTATCTATGTGTTACGTAATTACGATGTTATCTGATGGAGCCAATATGATGTGTTTTTCATGCTATATCTGAATTATTCGCTTTATTTCGATTATTGTTCACGTTATGTGCGGCACACGTTTTCAATTATGTTTAAAAAAAACATGGCTCGTAATTTCACTAAGTATTTTCAAAGTATGATGAAGAATTGAAGCAAAGAGTAAAGTCTAGTAATTAATACAACCTAGGTGTATTCGGTTAATTATTAGGGTGTTACACCATGGATATACATGATACAATATATATGCAACAAACATAAACCATTTGATATTTACATATATAGCTATATAAGAAAACACACTTCATTCCACGTGATCATACAAAGAAAACATTTCTAAATTTAAAATATATCATAAAATCATTTTAACTAAGAGTGTGGCAGAGCTTGGGAAACAGGTTTGCCAAGCTGAATAAATACATATATAATAATAGCGTAAAATCAAATAGTCCCTGTTGAACAAATGAAGGCATCTAACTAAGTCCCGTTTCTATGTATGCTAGGGTGATATTGTCCTTTGACCCAAAGGTACCAAGGTTAACGACTCAAAATAGCCAACTAACTTCGTCCCTGCTTTACGTTAAACTAATTTGACAAAAAGAAAACCATAGTTGAAAAGTGAGTACTCTGTCCCGCGAAGTAGAGCCCCAAATTCTTAGTACACTAAGAGTCTGGATTCATATAACTCTAACAGCTGACTTTAGCATAACTATGGCTGTGAAAATCGTGCTCAAGGGATCACCGCTTGTAGATATTTTGATTTCAAGCCCACAGAACACGTATAACAGTGCTACGAATCATACAAAATTTCGTACCTCTTGATACCTTAAAACTGAAATTCTAAATTTATATCTTAAGCTAACATATTTTTATATACTTGATAATTTTAATATTATAGTTTAAGTCATTGGGGTTTAAATCATGCAAACTCTAAAATCATAATATTACTTTTGTTCACGAAACTAATTCATACTTTGTTTAATATTTTCCAATATATCTCAACGAGATAAATAAAAAGACATAACTTGAAATATGAAATTATAGCGATATCATAACTTATAAAACACATTTGCTAAGTAGTAAACTTACTACAATATATATTTTATATTATAGATTATTTCTAAACATATAAAATATTTCCATAACACACAACATAATAATCATAGTCTCATAATTTTCAAAAATACACTTTTCATGCCAAGAATCAAAATCATAAACTTACTAGCTTTATCATCACTTGTAATGCATACCTAAATCACATTTTCATCTTAGATTTTCATATTTGACAATCATTATGCAAGAAACATATTCATAGTGATAAAATTAAGACTATGAGATCAAACCCACTCACCTTAAATGTAAAGGAAAGTATGACATCAACACCAATATAACTCCGTTGTAGCGATTACACCAACAACTGCCATAAACAACCATAAACTCTAGATTAAACTCTAACAATCTCTAGAGAACTCTAATCAAACTTTCACAACATTAGGAGAGCACCTCCACTTGATAACAATAGAGAAAATCACAACTCAAACCAAAAACATAAAAGAATGGGAAGAACGAAGACAAAATCTAGCAATATAAACATACCTTGATGACTTGGGGGAGCTAAACTTGAATGGGATTGAGAAAAGAGGTGGGATGAGGGTTTGAGAGTGAAGGGAAATGGGATTTAGAGAAGAAATCCGAAGGAAAGGGGTTTTAGAAGGGGGGGGTGTCCTGCAAATGAAACACTGCCCACCGTCGCACTCCAAGGGGACCGTATAGCCGAGGAGTCGCGCGTCCTCGAGTTGGTCACTGATGACCGCTATAGTGGTCCTTAGACCACCAAACCTGAAACCAATCCTAAACCGGAGAGCCTGATAAAAACCCCCAACTTCTGAGTTCTGCCATTTGGACTTACTCACTTATTTACATTTACTCTCCATTAACTTTAAAACATAAATATAAATAAGAAAATACCCCTCATTTAGATTCAAATAAAATATCATAAAAATCAAAATCACAACAAATTAAAATCCAAATTTTGGGTTTAGTTCATATATGAAAATCTTCAAAATCTTCTAAACTCGTGGGCAAAAAACAAAACATTTAAAAGTTTCATAAAATTCATTAAAAATCACTTTTTAGCTTTTTTTTTCCCCTCTAGGAACAATTACGGAACTTTTCCAAGAATGTGGCTCTAACATATAGCCTTCCAACGAGGTGTACCATTAAGACTTGGTGAAATTTAGGACCCAACATGGGTAGGTAAAGAACTTGAACCCATACAAACTGCTGACTAAATATACTGGGATTATATAGATTTAATTGAAATACACCATAATTAAAAATATTATATTATCCAATTATATACGTCATATCAGTAAATATAAACTTCCACCTATATTATTTGAAAAGTCATGTAAAATTAGAGGATATATTGGATGAGAATGTAAAACTCTTTTCTACTGTCAAAATTAAACTCTCTTATATTTTGGTTATACCTATTTATGTTTCGCGATTAGCTGTTTCTTCACCGCAGCTTCGCCCAATTGAGATCATCGTTTAACTGCAGCATTGCAGTACAATACAACCCATTTCCTTATACGTCAATACTTGTACTACACAACCGATTAATACTACTGCTATACTATCCTTTCCCTTTATGTGCGCAACAAACAAGAAAACGTGTACGTACGCTTTGCATAACACAACACCCTGTTCAGATCTACCCATAAATAAAAACCAAACCCCAGAAGAAAAAAGAGGCTCATTCCATTGCTTGTGATCAAATTACCCTAGCCGAATAACAAAAGCACAACAACAACAACGACATGGAACATCATCATGACATGGGCATGCCTGGCATGGGAGGGATGGGGGCAGCACCACCATCCATGAATGGAACCATGCCGATGAAGCGCCGCCATTTCATGCACATGACATTCTTCTGGGGGACAGAGTCCGAGGTTCTTTTCGACCAGTGGCCTGGTGACAGGGGTGGCATGTACGCGCTCGCCTTGGTCTTTGTCTTCGTTATGGCATTCCTCGTCGAGTTCCTCTCCCACACGCGGTTCATCAAACCCGGTTCCAACAACAACGTCGTATCCGGTCTGGTTCAGACCGTGTTGCACCTCCTAAGGGTTGGTCTCGCTTACATGGTTATGCTTGCGCTCATGTCGTTCAATGGGGGTGTGTTGGTCGCTGTGATCGGTCACGCTCTTGGGTTCTTCTTATTTGGTAGCAGGGCTTTCGCAAAACCGCAAAACGAAAAGGGTTTGATCTTCCTCCAATGTCTTGTTAATTACTAATTAATTAGTTTTGTTTGGTGTGTTTCTTTTTCGGTTCTAGAGTTCTAATTTGAAATAATTGGAAACTGTATTTGTCATTTGTAATTCCTGTTTTGGGTTTGATGGGAATAAAATTGGATATGGAATTGTAGCTCCCGGGGTTTAAGATCCAGATACATATTTTAGTTTATGCGAGTTCAGTGGGGTTTTTTTTCTCTTGACATGGAGTTTTTGGTGATTTAATATGGCTGACAAAAGTACCATGAATATATATCAGTATATCTTGTTTGCGTATTTACTTTCAACCAAACACATCTACATGAGTTATGATGCTTTTTTTTTTCTGTGAAAAAGCTTGATGGCTCCAAATTGTTTTCAGTTAAATCAGATAAGAACCATGTATTACTCACCTATGATACTACTACTTGCACCTCGCATTTTCAAAGCGTGAAGGAATGTTTTGTTAGTGCACAATATATTTCTTAAAATAAATTTTAAGGATTTAATTTTTTTTTTAATGAATACATTGAATCCCCGTGTTCTATCACTTAAAAATCCCATAATCCGATTTGACCCATAGTCCAATTGACCTTGAATTTAAATTTCTAGTTTTCACTTTCATTTTTAATTTTGAATTTGTAAAAAAAAAAAACTAAACTATCTGCCTATTGTTACATTTCCAGTTTCAGCCTTTTAACTTTTAAGAATTTGTAAGGAAAACTGAAAATTAAAATAAAAAATCTTAAATTCTAGTTTTCAGAATTTTCAGTTTTTTCCTTCACAAAATTTCGAAAAATTGAAAATAAAACTGAAAACTTAAAAAACTACACTCTTAGCTTCCCAATAAATACTCACAGAATTTTCTTTTCTTGGTTGCTGAAACACAGCCATGGATATGTCTAACCACATAATGAAATGGGGATAAATTTTAATCATAAGATTTACTTATAATTTTACATATAAAACTTATTAATAAAAATTTACATCATATGTTTACGCTAACCACATATATCTCATGTGTGTAAAAGTTGTTGACACCATTTAATTCATCATTCATTATTACATTAAAAGTATTTGACTTTTGACATAGTCATTTTAAAATTCATACATGTGATTAATTGATAATATAAAATAGAGCTGCGTTATTTATACCACTTATCGCGACACGCGCCAACTCATACCTCATTCATCATGAGACGTTGAAATCTATTTGAAAACCCTGCATTTATTCAAAATTAGTTGAATGAAATGGAACTTTATACGATATTTCACATCCTATGAATACAAATAACACAACTCAATATTATACATAATAATGCCACAAAATATGGTGTTTTGTAAATAGAAGTCCCCAAAAGATTTCTTTCAATCATTTTAAATGAAACATTAGAATATAAATTTTTTTATTCTAGTGGACCTTGTCGGTTTGGGTTGATAAAACGGAATCTGCGACTTCTAGTGGGCCCATTGGGTCACGTCTCTGCAATAGAATCGGCCATTATGCCCACCAGTGACTTTTCTTTTGGTCTAAACCATGGAATCCACTAGTGCAGGTCTCGTGACTAGTCCCATCATGGTGGTTATTACATCGCATTTTTGTAAATTGTTCTGTAATCCCATGTCCGAGTAAATCATCATTCAAAACGTCATATAGAAAGCACATAAAAATTATTTATCCTTGCATATCATCATATCATTAAACTTATTTGATTTTTAAAATAATTATCCATATTATTCGTATAATGTTGTATGATTGGTTGAAACAAAAAACAGTGAGCTTAATTTGAATATATTATCACTGGGAAATAATTTTAGACAATATATTATCACTGAGTAAATCATTATTAACTAGAAAATCTTACAAATAGAATCATATATAATTATTTGACAATATAAAACTATTTTATATTGTATATTGGGAATCAAAATTAACCAAAAAACAACTTAACAATGATGTGTATTATTTAATCAAAAGGGAAATTCTCCTTTTGGCCTTCGACGTTGTTTTCTAATATTATCTGCCTTTAAAAAATATTTAATTTTATTTGTTATTTGAAAGGTTGAATCCAGCATTATTTAGTTTTATATATACTTCAGCCACAACTTCAATATGTGCGATAAAAGTATTATTGAAAAGTGTGATTGTTATATTTTAAGGTGTGAGGTGTGCTGGAAAACTTTTAAATCTATCTATGGTGAAAAAGTGTTGCTACACAGCCCAATCCTAAAGCCCAAATTGAGGCTGAACGACACTATTGTCATTAAAAAATTAGTTGGCATGCCACGTCTCTTTCAATTAGTTTTTGTAACAGAGGAAAAAGGACGCGGCACAGCCATCATCCCAAAGCTCAACAGCACCACCAAAAGTGCAAACCAATCATAATTAACACCACCTAAATGTAGCCAAAACACAACACAGGTTTATTCAGATTCCCAAAAGGCTTAATACTACCCAAAGTGAGGAGATCGACCCCAAAGTGATGATCTTTCAAAATGGTGTCCAAAATCGATGTAAGTTAAGACCTTTATAGGTTGGTACCCATGTTTAGATTCTGTAGGCAACAGATTGAAGGTTATCGATAGTAGCATTGTGGAACAAACGGTGACTTTGGCCTTGGCTTTGACTTGCGGTCCCATTATGAGGGCTCGGGTTCTACAGAACGTGATGGTGCTGCGAGGAGTTGACTGGGGCAGGGCTAGGGCTGGTTCTTGCGTCTGAGCACTTGACACTGATTTTGCCATTAAAACAAATGTGATGACAGGTTACTGCCCCGTAATTCTGTCCGGTCAATATTTCTAGTCGCTGAGCGTTTTTCTTGTGAAAATTTTAACCATTGTCTTTGGATATTGGTTAGACAAACCCAAGTAATAATGGTGCCTACTCCCCTGCATTGGGCGGTCAATGCCTTCAGCTGGAGTTGTCACGCGTGTATGGATGTGAACGCTGTAAACATTGGGATGATTTTAATCACATTTCTAGAATGTGGTAAAAGTGAAATTAAAGTGTGGCTAAATGACAACATTTGGATGATTTTTATTTTTATTTTATTAAATTAAAGTGAAACAATTACAGATTAGAAATTAAAAAATTAAAAAAATTAAGTATTAAAAATAAAGACTTTAAAATAAAAAAATTTACAACATAATTATTAAAATCAATTAAAATTTAATAAAATAAAATAAATATAAAATGAAAGAAAACACTGTACTAACAAGGAATTCTATTACCAAAATTCACTATAAAAAACAATATAAAATAATTAAATAAATAATATTTAAATAACAAATAAAATCAAAAAGCATTTTATATTAGATACAATTCGAACCAACCAAATTTTTTAAAATTTAGAAATTAGAGATTAAAAAAATAAAATATTAAATATTAAAAATAATGACATTTAAAATTTGAAAATTTTACAGGCATATATATTAAAATCAATTAAAATTTAAAAAAATCAAATAAATATGAAATGAAATATAAAAAAATACTATACAATACATGAAATTTTGAAAAACTGGATTGAAAAAAAAATACTTGCCAACAAGGAATTTACAAGCCAATTTCATAAAAAAATAATATAAATTAATTAATTAAAAAATATTTATACAATAAATTAAATAAACAAGCATTTTACACCACATACAATTAGGACAAACCAACTTTTTTACAAATTACAAATTAAAAAATTAAAAAAAATAAGTATTAAAAATAAAGACATTTAAAATTAAAAAAATTTACAACATAAATATTAAAATAAATTAAAATTTAAAAAAATCAAATAAATATAAAATAAAATATAAAAAACATTGTACATTACATACGATTTGAACACCTTAACTCCCTCCTCTTCAAGAGCATCATGCACAAATTCATCAAGGCCAATGACGGAGAAAACCTTAGCCATAGGTATGCAAGTAAGCATTGTTATCTTTCATTTATTTGTTTGCTTTTTTTTTTATTTATTTTGTTGTTGTTTTGCTTTGAAGCGTTCATAACGTTTGGGTTTTTTTCATCGGAAGTGAGGGGAGGACTGGGGAAGGGGTAGTGGTGGAGGTGGGGGAGTGGGAGAGAGATTGTGAGGGGAGTAGAGATTGTGTTATTATTTAGCCACACTTTAATTTCACTTTTACCACATTCTAAAATGTGGTTAAAAGCATCCCAATGTATAGCGCGTCGCAGCCATACGCGCCCACGTAGACGACTTCAGCTGAAGGCATTGACCGCCCAATGTAGGGGAGTAATCGCCAGGAATAATTATCATTTTGTGATTTTAAATGCCTTCAGAAAAAGTCAAATATATTTTATTTACTTGATCTGATAGTGTATTTATATGATAATATATAATTATATAATTATATAAAAATAATTTTATGATCATTAAAATTAGATATTTTGTGAAAAAAATAATTTATTCAAATAAAGTTAATCTTCCTTACGCATAAGAAAAAAGTTAATTTTGCTTGTTATTAAAGCTATTTAATGTTTATAACGTTTGGAGTTTCATTCTTCTATTTGAAATTGTGTGAATAGTTTGTAAGATCGAAAAAAAAATTGGATATAATTTTATTTTCTCATCTAATTATATAATTTTATGTGTAAAACTTTTAAGACGTGAATAGTTGAGTCAATTATTTTTATTAATATGTCAATATATTATTAAATATTATATGTAAATTTTTTTACATTGACGATACATCTAAATGAAATTACAACAAAAATTACTTAATGACATTTTAAAGATCTTGCTTGATATTTCTTAAAAATATATTTCAGGTTTTCAAATACATGACATCATTCTTAAAATATCCCTTTATTTAAAAAAAGTATCGAATTTGTCCTTTCGAATACAAGATTGAAGGACTAAACCTATATATATAAAGGAGGGATCCTATCATGACCTGATTTGGACATGTGGGGCATGTGAAATCTCATTCTCACGTAAGCCTCGTGACCTCGACTGTCTCTATATGCATTCTCGTCATAAAAGTCTATTTTAAACGTAAATTCATTTTCTGGACAATTCATCTATTCTTCAAGATAATCATATCTAAAATCTCATAATAAGCCTTTACAGTTCAAAATCACAAAATCGTTCATACATACGTAAGTTAATATATGTGTTTCCAAATGTTCAAATCATTAAAATACAAATCAAAATTTAATCATAATATGCCAAATGCAAAACAACACATGCTTTAGGTTCTGATCCCTACTTGTATTGGAGCACTCTAGATCAAACAATAAACACTTCACCTAAGTGAAGCTCACCATGGAATTCTAGTGCTACTGAGTTAAGGGTGCTGGAATGACTCACAGTCGCTTTTGTATTTGTAAGAGAAAAAAAAAGAAAGAGGGGTGAGTTTTGATACCAAAACTCAATAAGTAGGACTCACTGAATCCCCTTTTATGGGACATTTAGGAAACAATACATGAAAAGAATCATAATAACATTAATAATGCTCAAGTCTCACATAATTACGTGTACATACATATGTATATATTCAAATCATCAGCTATAAACTCAATAAAAGTAATTTCTTCAATTTACTTTCCTATTTGAAATCACATAAAATCATAGTGTAGTAGCTCCTATAGAAACAGTAATGTCTAGTTTGATACTATGGGGTCGATGGGTGCCAGACACGGCTCCATCCTCAAAACTTCGTTCCTTCACCCAACACGGGCCAAGGGAAGAACACGCATCGGGCACCTAACTAGGTCTCATATCTGCTCGCCTCTGTGAGAACTTGGTACCAAGGTTAACGATCGTTTCAACTATTAACTCGCTAGCTATTTCTCTATAGCTACCTTCTAAACTAGCTAAATAATTCCATTTAAATCTAAAAACCCTTACAACTCTTTTAGTTCTCTGAGCTCTAAATCTATCGATTCTAATAGTTTGACCTTAGCATAACTATGACTATGAAATCATGTTCAAAGTATCACCCTTTGTAGATATTTGTGATTTCTAAAGTAGAATATGTAACCTCAACTGTTCAGAATCTTATGAAGATTCAGTCTTAAAACATTTTGATTCAATATCTAAAACACATTTCATCTTCAGACTCTTCATAAACTAGAAACTCAATATCATATTTTGAAATTACGAAGTCTAAAACCATATTTGCAATCCTTTTCTCTAAACTTGGTTATAAAACTATATCATATAAATAAACCAGTTCTAAAATTCATTGAAATAATCATAAAAATCTTTACTAATCACATATATCATCAATTCTGCATAAAATCAGTTCAACAAACATGGTCTCATGAGTTTCATCAAAAATATATTTCATGCTCTAAAATTCGGAGTTAAAACATATAATCCAATAGTAATCTTCAAATTCTTATAGGAATATTAAATCACGCAATAAATCATATTTTTCTAAAAATAACTCTAATACAGATATAGAGATCACATATAGAATCCACTCACCTAGAGGGTGAACGTGAAGAATCTACACAACAACACATTAAGAAAGGAATAACATTGTATCCGCTAACAACTATAATATGTTAGATTAACACCTAAAACCTCTAAGTAAGTCAAGTTTAACTCTAACAATGGTAGGATAGCATCATGGCATGAAAACCATGAGGACATAAGGCCAAAACCTCAAGAGCATGAGAGATTGAAGGAATAAAGGAAGAAAAACCACTAGAATAGCATACCTTTAAGCTTAGAAGATGAAAATCCAAGTTAAACTTGAAGAAATTGGAAGGAAATGGAGTTTGATGGTGAGATAGGGAGGAGCGAAGTTCTCGAGCTTGGGGTGAAAAATCGTGTTTCTTGTGTTGGAACCCCAAATTGGAGTTTTAAAATCCTGTTGACCACCTGCGCCCAGAGAACATAAAATCGTCCCTGCACCGCCACCGTTTATGAGCGTTAAGGACTCTCAGAATGGTCACTTATTTACATTTTTAATAAAAATATAAATAAGAGAAATACCCCATTTGGAGTCAAATAAAATATTAGAAAAATCAAAATCCCAACAAATCAAAATCTAATTTTTGGGTTTTAGTTCAAATTCAAGAATCTTACGATTTTACAAACTTGTGAACTAAAAATCGAATGGTTAAATATTTCATAAAATTAATTAAAAATCAATCTTTAACTTATTTTTCTCTAAGGAACAATTATCAGAATTTTTGATCCCAAGAAAATGGTTCTATCATATAGCCCTCTAAAGGAGTGTAGGTTCAGACTTAGTGAAATTTAGGACCTGGAACGACAATAAGGGTAACTAGCACCCTTCTTGGTTTGAAAAAAAAATTTCTGACCTTTTTATTAAAATTAGGATTATAGAATTTTATCTAGGAGTAAGTCTTGATATACTTACTATGTTGAATAGCTTTTTATAGATATTGAATTTCATTAATTGAATTATTGAATTGTAAGCTCCTACAACATAGATTAAGTGTATAAAATTTCAAAATAGTTTGATACTCCATCATTTCTTTTTATCTGGATGCACAATATAGTTTTGAAAATATATGTAAATCTTGAATATTAGATAACATACCTATCTATGTCCATTTTTAAAAAAAGTTGGTATGCTTGATTATCAAGATAATATCACATGATTCAACAGTTGGATTAATAAAATATGTTGTTAATAAAGAGATATTCAATAGAGTAAGTGCAGTACACTTACTCTTTGAGTAACGAATCCTTTCTCATATATAATAATAATAATAATAATAATAATACAATTAAAAATCCATTCCAAAAGTTTTGACACTAGTGTACATTTGGATGGAGCAATTATAGAGGAAAATATAATTTTTAGAAGGATTTAAAATTCATCACAATAAAATATCTTGTTTGAATATTCACTTAAAAGAAATTACAAAATTCAAGGGATTTTAAAGAAAGATTATATCTACCTAAAATAGAGAATTTTAATTTCCACCTAGAGAGAATTTTGGAAATCCTTTCACATACGAATATATGTTTTTCTCATTTTGATAAGTCTCACTTTATTATATTTCATTATAATTTCTTTATATTTATGGGATTTTTATTTAATGTCATTTTTAATTCATTTTGTTGCATTTTAAATTTTTTAGTATTCTTATATTGCATGGTTTTGTATTTATATATCATTTCATTTTATTTATATAACAATTAAATTTTATAATTCAAATTCAAAATATTTTGTAAATGAAATTTAAGATAATTTATGAAATATGAACTCATTAGAATTGATTTTAGATTGGTTGAATTTTTATTATTAATAAAAATATTTTTTAATATATATTATGTTTTTCAAATAAAATATATTAAAATCAAGGTAATGTAATTACCTCACCAAAAAAAGTATTTTACAAATGAAAAAAATATAATTATCTATCAAAAAAATTAAAAATTGAAGGAAATTTAATTGAAGTATTTTTGTAATTTTCTAACATTTTAAATTCTCTTATATTTTAGAAATACTCTATCCAAACACACACTAGGTGAATTTTCCTTTAATAAGAATGCTCCTTCACTGAGAATCTAATAAATAATTATTTTTTAAATCTAAATATCATATCAATTTATTATAATATTTTATTAGATCATTTTATTATGACATAAAATATTATCATAATTAATATCATATCAATTTATTATAATATTTTATCAAATTCTTTTACTATGGCATAATATTATCATAATTAAGAAATCAAATCATCAAATTATCAAAATAACAAATAATTATATTTAAATAAATCATTGAATGACACAACATTATTTTCCTATGACTTATTTGTCATATATTATTTTTCTTTATCACTATATATATACATTCATATAATGCATCTAGTTGGTATCCCTCTTTTTTTTTAGTATTGCAATTATGGGCTCAACTTATGATAATCCATTAGGATGATGGAAAAGAAAATAAAACATCAAGTCTCAGTGAGAATGATTCATCCCTTTCACTTTTTTATTATTTTATTATATATAATCATATTGTCTTATTTTATTCTCATTTGATGATAAGATTATCATTAATATCCTACTAATATGAGTTTCTAAATCATAGTTTCATTTTGTTCTAATATATATTATCTCTCTTTGTCTCATCACTTTAATCTTCATTAGTTGTAAATAAATGTTACCTTACATTATCTCACCACTATTGATAACATGTGTTATTCGAAATACAATGAGTGAAAGGATATGATGAACTTTTGCTTAGTATTCTTCAGACAATGGTTGCCAATAAATGGAATTATGTTATTTTATTGTAAATGATTTTCCTTATTAGAAAATTCTTTTAGAACAATATATTTTTGACCTTTTAGGTTTAGGCGATTATATCATTTCTAAGATAAATAGTTTGTATTGACATTGTAATTGTCTTTCTATACACTAAACAAAATGAAAGAATAGTAATTATTTTTTCAATAATGTTATGAATTTCATTTATATTATCTTGAAGTTTATCTATTGCTCATTCATCATTCTTCCAAACAAGGATGATTAGTAATATTTAATTCAAAACTAAAATGATTCACACTAATCAATTAAACAAAATTTGAAGAAAAGTGCCAAGCAAAAAAAATGTAATTAGTGCTTAAATAACTTTGAGCAAAACATATGATGATAGACATTAATATAATTTAGAATATGTAGATATTAATAAAATTTAAAATATATGACTTAAAAATTAATATATGATTTTTCGCTTAAAAAAACCAATATATGATTTTTTTACTTTAATTCTCAAATGTTTCTTTCTCTTGATTTTCAATAATTATTATATTAACTATTAAATGATATTTTAAAATTTTCTCTCATACTTTCTATGATATAATCTAGATTTTTTTATGGGGATCGTTCATATTTTATTCAAATTAATGTTGTACATATTTATTCATATGATGATGACTTAGTTACATCCTATCTTATATTTGAAATATAAATTTTTATTTTAATATATATAATGTCATTAAAAAAATAATGCATGATTCAAAAATTTAATAAGTAAATTTTTTACTTTAATTCTTAAATGCTTCTCTCTATTGATTTCCAATAATTATTATATTCACTATTAAATTATATAGACATCAATAAAGTTAGAGTATATCATTTGAAAATCTAATATAAGATGTTTATTTTAATTATTAAATGTTTCTGTCTTATTTCCAATAATTAGCGTATTAACTATTAAATGATATTTTAAATGTTTTCCTTTTATTATTTCCATGCTATCATCTAGATTTTTCTATGGGGATAATCTATATTTTACTCAAATCAATAGTGTACATATATATTTTTTTTATTTTATTTCTTTTAGTAGAAGAATTTCTATATATACACTTAGTTAAATCCCATCTAATTTTGAAATCTAAATTTTGTTTTAATATATATATATTGTCATTACCTTACTTAGATCGTGACTTACACGAACTCATTCCCATATAAGCCTTATGATCGCTTAGTCATACTATATGCATATATTTATTATAAAATCCATTTCTAAATACACTTTAACTTGCAATTTTCAAATCATAACAATAACCTTGAATAATCCATTTCATAACTCAAATTGAAGTTATAAATGCAATACAAAGCATACCGAGTTGCTCAATTACAAGGGAGCCATGAAAGCCATATCATTTTAAATACAAAAGGAATCATGATAAATCAAAAAGCTATATCATGCATGGTCCAAGACCTTGCCGCACAACCACTGGAACACTATATATCAAAACAAAACTCTTCATGACAATGTGAAACTCACCCAACTGAAAGCTAGTGCTATAGAGGAAGAGGAGGATCTATGCTGACTATATCTTTAAGGAAAAAGAGAAAGAGGGGTGAGTTTTATCATAAAACACAATGAGTGGATCCTCACCCATCACCATATAGGGGACAAGAAGAATATACATAAATAATAATGCAACATTCGTAAAACATTTTCTATTTACTTTACATAATAATTACAAAATCGTAAATTTGCTAGAACATAAGATAATGTCATTTTTATCTTTCTCTAAAATTACTAAAGAGAACAGACGATCCATAAACTATAAGGTGGTGCTCAGTCCCTCACGAATAAGAGTACTTAACTAAGATCTTAATGGTTCCTTGCGAACCGCGTCCTCGTGGACAGATTTGAAATAAGGATAATTGCCCCTCATGAGTCTTGGTATACCAAGGTTAACAATTTGATCGTTAACTCACAGCTCTATTCCTCTGAGTAATTCCATAACCTAAATCATAGAGAAATCATAAAAGAGGTGTTTTATGTTTCTAAGTTCAACATCTCTCATTACTTGAGAATAAACATAAAGATTTTCATCAGTCATAACAAATTCTCATTTTCTTAAACAAACCAAGTCATAAATTGAATCATTTAAATAATTCATTGTTCAGTTATAGTCCCATAAATTTTCATAATCATAGATTTTCATGAGAATTTCAATATTTTTCCTAGTCTTCACAAGAATACATATAAATCTTGTTTCAGATCAAAATTCAAATTTTAATTTGCTATGTACTCAAATAAGCTAGACAACATATTCATAATGACCAAAATAGGGCCATGATATCAAACTCACTCACTTGGAAGGGTGAAGTGTGATGTACCAACACCAAGGGAGCTCTAAGGAATGGGGATGGCACTAATGTCTGCCATAACAACCATAAACTTAAGATTAATCTATGGGTATCACTAGATTAGCCTAAATTAACTCTAACAATATTGGGAGAGCACTCCAACTTAACAACAATGAGATAACAATGACACCTAAACCAAGAACATAAAAGAATGGAGAGAAAGAAGACAAAATCTATCAACAAATACATACCTTGAAACTTGGGAGATAGATCTAAGCGGGGTTGAGAGTGGAGGGAGTGGAAGAGAGATTAGGAGTGTTGGGGTTCAGAAATAGGGAGTGGAACTCGAGTTTGGGAGTATATATAGGGTGAAAGACATCACTTAACGAAACTGCATTACTTACACTGTTCATGGATCAGGGCACGCTATAGCGCCTGGGTCAAGGCGCCCGAGCTGACCGCATCAATATGGGACTGCCATAGGGGTTGGCAAAGTGGCAAAACTCTGCCAGCCCATCCCCTGACTGGGCCACTATAGCGGTGATAACAATGCTTAATTCTGATAAACGGGTCACTTGGCACTTGGGACCTTATTGGCAACACAGGAGGCCTCTGGGGACCCTGAGGCCATATCGAACTTGTCTATGAACAAGTGTACTAGAGGCATTGTATATATATATATATATATAAAAATTGATTCAAAAAATTAATATATGATTTTTTTTTACTTTAATTCTTAAATGACTCTCTCTTGATTTTTAATATTTATCATATTAACTATTAAATAAGATATTTTAAAATTTTATCTTTCATAATTTCTATGATATCATTTAGATATTTTTTATAAGAATCATCCAAGTTTTATTCATAATTGATTTTGCACATATTTGTTCATATGCTAATATAATATATTATAGTCTATTTATATTGATATAATGATTTATTAATTTTATATCTTTTGATAGAATAATATATATACACACACACATATTTTTATGGTGTTCATATGATACAAATACCAAAAATTGGTTTTCCAATTTGAAATGGATGAGTTTCAAATATAATACACTTGTCCTATTTATGCAATTTATACTACTAGTAAAGTTGAAGAAATAACATATAAAATTTTTCATAGTTAGCAACCAAATGAAATTTATATCAAATGCATTCATTTGAAAAGAAATAAAAGAGAAATGCTAAAGTTTAAAAAAAGACAAAAATTAATGCATTTATTTTTTTTATCGAACCACCATAAAAATAATGAAATAAACAAAAATTTTAAAATTTATTTCTCAATTTAAATCTTGGGGAGTTTCTTCAATATGTTACTTTCAAAAATTATTTGCCTGCTTAGTTCAATTTTATCATTTAAAATTCTCTCAAAAATTACCATTTAAAAAGTAACTATTTAGATTTTTTAAAAAGTAATTTTTAAAAATTTCCACAATAGCCTTCAATGCATATTTTTTCCCCAATATACCATAATAAACAACAATTACTAATACAAGAAAAATTAATTATTCCAATTACTGCTCTTCCCATAAAATATCTAAATTAAAACAACAGCTTTTAAAAATATCAAAAAAAAATCAATAAGTATTATATTCCACAATTATTTCTTGAAAATTTTAAGTTTATGAAAACTCCAATGTCTTTTCAAAATAAGAATTCATTTATGCAAATAGCAAAAGAGAATGAATATCTAAATTAACTTATTCTTTCATTCTCTCAACATTCTTTGTACATTCTCTATTTAAGCTTTGTTGTTCCTAAGAGCATTTTGTTTTCAACATTAAATAAATCTGTCATAAATTTAGATTTTGATACTCAAATTATATATTTCGGAGCAAAGTTTGTCATGCTAAATTTTTTTATCAATATAATTTCTTACCATCATTGTAATTAACAATTTCTTTTAACTTCGTGTATCACACAGGTTAAAAATACTAGTATACATATATTTGTTATGATCGAGGAATCAATTAATTGATGATAGTATTTTTTTGTATAATTGAAGGTTTACTTTAACTGATTTCATTTTATAATTATTAATATTATATAAGATAACTTATTTATTTTTTTTGGCAAAAGATCTTTTTTTATGGATTTAATTGCTATACATTGATAGTGTAATTTTTTTTGCATAATTATCCAATAATGTATTACGACATAAGTCATGATAGTTTGCCTTGTACATCCACTACTTGAAAAGTTATCCAAATGAAATATTTTGATTGACGATGATATAAAATAGTTTTACACTGCCACTACATCAAAATTAAACTCATTTTTTTTATTATTAGATATATGTTTTACTTAAAATAACTTTTATTTTTAACATAATTGTTTCATCTAACATCTACCCTAGGCCCGAAATTGCAGATACAGTTATCAAAACCCAAAAAAAATATCGCTTTATTCAAGAAGTTAAATTGACGTCATCTATATCTTTAAGGGATTGAAATGATATTTTACTCTATGTATTTTAAAAAATATAAATTATGTTTGACGAGTGCAATGTTTGAAAGATCATTTTGTTTCTATCATTGAACAGCATTTTATCTACTAATTTTGTTAAAAAAAATCATAAACATAAGAACCTTTTTATATACTTTATCCCTTTAAAAATAGAATCATCTAGAAATATTAAAAAATATAAATATAAAAATTGAACACCTCAAAAAATATAAATAGTGAGGGACATAAAGTGCCCATTAAAACATTCATTAATATAATGCTGGATGTTCTTTGAGAAACCGAAAAGAACTAAACCAACTGTTAGCTCCTTTTTTTAATTCTTCTGAGGCACATAATCATGCACCATAAATTAAAGTTGCCTTAATTGAACATCAAATTGCCAAACTTAAACCTTGATTATACGCCGCAAGCAAAGAGAAAGAAGCAATGTCGTGCAAGAAATGAATAAAATGACACGGAAATTTTAGTCAAGAACAGACTATTGATTTTTTACCATGAATTTTTTAACGACATACTTTTTTTTTTTGTTCTTTCACCATAATAAACAGCCTTTTGACCTTTTGTGTTCTTTTTCGGGTTTCTTTAAAAAAACAGATGGCAGAGAACTTGATGCTACTTTGAGAACTAAGCGAATAAATTTTCATCATCGCTATATTCAGAGCAGGGTGTCCCGTTTTAGGGACAGGAAAAGAGACATTATTTGAGGATAGAAGGGCTATTAAGAATGAATGAGTGTGACGATCATTATCTTGTATATATAGGTAAATTGTACAATAATAGGTAACTATCCACAATCACATTGGCTAGGGTGAAATGAATCGGTGGGAGCACGGCTGGTCAATGTTTTCTTTATTGTGCCACAGGCTCACAAGTATAACGAATATTACCCTCGATTTAATCTCTCCATTTTAAAGGAGCCATGAGGATAGAACTGTAGCTACTGCCCTTGATTTCCTAGGTGAGTAGACCCACTAAAGTATATGCTACCAGACACAGGATAGGTTGCAGTTGTACAACTAGTCGGTAACATTGTTTACTCATGATTTGCAAATTATCGTTATAATGCTCAAATAGTCTATCAATAATATTATTTTAACATCTAAAATTTTAAACACTCTAGACACTCCTCTTACAATAAATATGAAACTTGCATTACTTTTTATTATTAACTTATTTTCTTTCATCTTCTTTCCCTCATATTCTTTTTAGATGTTGAGTGTCTATTATTATTAGGGTGTTGAAATATCATTATTCATAGTCTATTAATTAATTAGACCTTTGCCTTTTGTTGTCCTATATGGAGTTAGTCAAAGAAAGATAAACCTTAAGAGAAGTTTAGTTTGTCATTTTCGGTTGACATGCTTTACATTTTCTACAATATACAAATACAGCTAATGAGGTTCAGTTGACGAGTTCTGCTGATTAGCATTCATTGATAAGAAGCCCAAAGAATCGTTCCATACTTCCTTGTTATTATTCTTCACACAGATGGGTGTATATCGGCCTCGGAATGGAACTGCAGAGGAAGAAATAATACAAGAGAAAGCAAACATGGCTTAATTTGAGCTGAATTATTACAAAAGGATTTTAAAAGACATCCTTGGTTTAGAGTCAATCATGACTCATCACCATGCTAGACAGCTTAATTGCTTAGCCATATGAAAATGTCGAAGCCCAAATCGAGATTAGTGGTCCCCCACCTTATACAAATTTTTGTTGCTTTTTTACTCTATGGTCCATTGTCACTAAGTGCTACTTAGACTTGAAACAACTTATGGGAGAGGCAAAATACAGTACAAGATTTATACTCTCAATATTCATGCTATAATTGAATCTTAAGGGATTCTCCATAATCTGGTCCAACCTGCAGCGGGGACTAGGGAGCTTCATTTGTTTTTTACTTTATTCCTTTTCAACCTCGATTTCTTTGCCTAGCTTTGGTAGAAACTGCCAAGATATCATCACTATAGTGAACGTGTAAAACCTCAATAGGTCCACTCTTGAGGCAGAATCATTTCATTCTGCATATTTGCCGGCGCTTTCCGCGATTGGCGCTTCTGCAGTGAGTACATGCCGTCCCTATTACTCACCAAAACATCTGCAAACCGTAACAACAAATTAGAAAATCAATTACGTGGATACCCCAATTTCCTAGTCAATTACTGTGACATCTCTCCAAGTTGTTGGTTGAATTGGTACTGGTATTTTTAAGATTTTAATGTTGGAACTACATCAGTTTTCAAGCAAAATCGGACAACCTAATTCTTTTTTCTCACCTTTTCACAATGACTTACAAGCTAAGTAAACTATAATAATAATTAATAATGCTAGAGGCTGGTCGATGTAAGCCCAATAGAACATATAAGAACAGAGAGAAAACAATAATTTAATTCAATTTAAAATAAGATATAACTTATTATGATGATTTATATACAGGTATATTTTTATAGTTTAACACTTTTTAAGAGTCAAGCAACCATTTTTTATAGTAATATGGGAATGAAATTATTTTATTTAAGGCCAAATCTAACTGTTTTTGCCGCAAGAAGAGTGTTAAAAATTAGGTACCATGAAGGGCAGGGAAGCCACCAGGTTTGGGTCCAGACGTGGCAGCCATTTGGTCAAAGTGGAGCTGCAAAGCCTGCACTACTCTAGCTGGTATAAGAATATTGGAGCAACCTTTACCTGCCCAAAAAATCACAAACGCGTAAACGTCAAGGACGGCGAAGCTGTTAATTGGGGATTCGGTTCACATGAAGAATCTCAAAAATTGGTCAATAGACGGTTTATTTCTTCCCTTGTCGAAAATATCTTCTTAGCATATATTTGGATGATGGGTGAAATTAGAGAAATTTTTTTATAAATAAGTTTTATATGTAAAATTATAAATGAATTTTATTTATAATTTTTTTTAATTTTTATTCCTTAATCAAAGGCATCTTTGTTATTTAAGTTTTACTCTAGCCTAATGAAATCAACCGAACGTATTGGACACGTGCACCATATAGAACACGGATAGAGAATATTCAAGTTAAAATTCCATCAAGAATATATACTTGATTAACAATAAATTAAAGAAAAAGAAGAAGTAAAGAACCGATTTGGCTAGATATATACATGGTTGAAAACTAACTAGTAGTAAATTGAAAAATTGGAGAGTTGGTATTCAACATCAGTAACCAACTACTACAACTACTATCTAACAAGCTAACTACTATAAGAAAAGACTTAAAAAAAAAGCCCGAATCTCTGGCAGAAAAGAATCTTAACCAGACCGATCACATGGATTTTCTAAGTTACATTACCTGGTCTCCTACGTGAGTCGGAGGAGGCATTGGTTCTACCACGTGGCAAGAAAACACCTGTGCCACAAGATGCGCCTCTTGAATCGGACCCACCCAAGTAAAGTGCCTGCATCTCCGAACCGGGTTGCTGCTGGTGTAGCATAGGACCCTGTTGTCGTGGTATACGCGTCCTGCATCGGTTGTCAAACGCAACAGCACTAGCCCCTTTCTTCTGAAATTGCATAGTCTGTTCGTTGGACTTGAATTCCCTATAAGCAGCTAGTTTTTGCTTCAGAGATAGAATCTGTTCTTGCTTGAGCCGTGACAACTACAACAATTAACAAAAGAAAAAAAAATTAAAACTATATTATGTGGGAATAATGGCAAGACACAAATCTGTTCACATAACTCTACTAATCAGCTTAGGTTTAAAGGAGAGATAGCTTATGAGAGAGTATAAGAGACTCCATAACCAACGAGATTGTTCATTCCTTAAGTCCTAAAACTATTCATGTGACTTCATTTATCGGCTTAAACTCTTGAGAGAGATCGTCGACAAAACCAACAAAAGGGGAAAGGGAGTTAATGTTTATGTTAATTACTTGAACAGCTCGAATTTGTTCCTGGATGAGAGATTGGCGTGAGCAGGTTCCAACATTGGAGGTCTTCGAGTTCTGAGTCCCATAAGCATTATTCTGATGGTACTTGGAATTGTTGTCTCTTCTTTGGTCAAGTCTCATCTGATCAAACATCCCGACGTCATCATAGGTTGTTTCCCAGCAAGAGTCACAGCTGTTCCCAGGTGGCGATGGTTCCCGCGATGACCCTTCAGGGCTCCCCAGGTTTGAGCACAACGGTGACCACGGAGTTGATTGCGGTGAACCCATTGGAGAATCCCATGACTTCAACACAACGAAGAAGAAGAAGACACAGCAAAATTAAACCTTAGTACAATAGAAACTAAGCAATGAAAAAGAGAAACAACAAAATCAACATTTAATTAGTTCAAATGACTATAGGGCCTTGTTTTCTTTACATAAGTTCTTAGATTTGGTAGTGTCTAATAGATTTTGAATATTTATGATTTTAATAGGACAACAATACAAAAAAGCATCAATAAACAAAAGAACTAGACTAGCTAGCTAGTACCGATTCCAAATTCGGTGAACCAATGCCTGAGAAATCGAATTTGTCGTCATCTTGGAGCATGAAGTGCGCCATCTGGCGAGTTAAGTCAGCAACCAAATCTTCCTCCTGGTTAATCCCCGGCTGTGCCTGCGCGGAATAATGAGGCAGAGAAGAACTTGTTCTTGTGTAGGATCCAGAATCGTGAGGAAATAGCACATGTGGCTTTAAAGCTGGTGATGAATCATCATCGTTGATGAAGTTGGAGTGGTTGTGGTCACGTGATGGTGGTAGAGTAACAGTAACACCTTGGTCCAGCTTTTTTTAGGGAGGAACTGGTAAGGGAGTGATGTGTCCACCCCAGTGTGCAGGTCAATAGCCATGATAAAGGAACAAGTCGTTATAATATTATCTCAAGGGGATAATAATGAACGATGATTATGATCAAGGAGTGTAACGGTATAGGGGGCTTTGATGAATGAATGAATTGCCCTTGCAATTATGGTTGTTACTGCCTTGAGAAGCTACAATGATTACTTTGATCAGGTAAACATATAGTAGTGTGTATGTGTGTGCACTTCCCCGAATAGCCCTTTTGCTAATGCTGAGCGAAAGGGTTTAAAAGAGTGTGTGTTTTAAGGAAGCAAGGAAGCAACCCCGTTTGAGGGGCAAAAACAATAAAACCGAGACTTTGAGATTTGGAAACATGGGAAGGGCAAATATATAAATAAAGAGGGGTAGACAAAGGAACAGGGCCTTAAAGCCCAAGAAGTTTGTTGGTGGATGGAAGGGACAGGTGATGCGAGTGTTGTTATAATGCTACACAAGGACACGGCGGTGGTGGAACAGGAATGTTTATTTTACAATATTAGTATTAGGGAAATGACTTTCTTATATCATTTTTTTTACTTTGAATATTACATCGTTTCGTAAACCTAAGATCATACTTTCTACCAAAACCTCTCACTGTTAAACCAATCCTAGTGCCTTGACTTTCTTAGATCATGTAAGTGTGAATAAGAAATTAAATAAAATGAAAAATTTGAAGTGAGAGATGAATAACCTTTATTTTTAATGAGAAATTCATAAATGCTTTCAAGAGTAAGAGTAGATTTTGACTCTATTTATTAGTCTTTTAGTATTTTAATTTTCTGAGTCATTATTAATTTATATTTTTAGTATATTTTTAATTTCATAATCGAGACATCTAAAAATAAAGAAAATGAGCTTTTTCAAAAAAAAAAAGATACTTTTTTTAGTTCAAAAGGTTTTGTTAACTTTTTACAAGATCTTGTCATATATAATCTCTCATTATTAACTTCTTGAGTTTATATGTCATGTATGAGTCCCATTTCTTAAACTAATGGCAAAGACCTTATATAACAAATGGTTTATCTAAAGTGACTTTAATCAGAAATAGAAAGTTTTGTATTGAGAATATGTGTTTTTATGTTTTCAAAGTGTAGGACCTATAAAAAACTTTTATATTTTATTTTTTTTTAGAACATTGATTAGCAAAACCTTATAGCAAAATCATATGAAGAATTCAACATAAAAATCCACTATTTGTCCAAGGAAACACACAAAATTGTCATTTTAAACATATAAATCCTATAATCTTTTTCATTAATGTCAAATTGAGATATTAATCATCACATGGTGTGGCATAGCTAGGAAGGGGGTTGTGTTCCCTTAATCATCCTCTTTAGTTCAATCCTGGAGGGATGAGAATGAAGTATCAACCTTGAAGTCACTTGAACTCAGGCTCAATTGAATTAGTCGACCTTTATACCGGGTGGGAGACAAAAAAAAAACGAGATATTAATTCAAACAAAACATGGAGTAGTGAAAGGGTTGGGCCCATGAGCGGCTGCTGCTGAGGGGGGGTTTTGATGGAGCTCAAGGGTCGGCTTTATTAGTTGGACTGTACATTTAACCAGCTGTGCATCTCACCTGCCATTTGTTGGATGATGACCTCAGTTGAAGTTTCAACCATACCATGCGAACCACTTCAACAGACAAAATCCCTATAATGAATCAGTTGAATAACATAATTTATGGATCCATGCCAATTGTAGGTCCTATTATTCTGTTCACAACAGATTATAGAGATTTGAAACTTAAAAAAACACATATTTTCAATCAAAACTTACTATTTTAAAACTCTTAAGCAGTGGCCTTAAATATATATTGTTCAATAATTTAATAGTCTTGTGCTCCCCGAAACTCGTTACGGTCCGATTGAGGATTCTTCAAACCAGGAATTATGGTTCCCTTTTTCAATTGGCTAATTTCGGAAACAAAGTACATAAAAAGATGCACAGGAGAGTAAATCATGCATAATGATCCCCTTTTCCATCAAATCCTGTGGCTAATAACTATTTTTGCATACGATTTCTTTTTTCTTTATGATTTCCCAGCTAATAACATGTTTGTCTAATTTTATTAGCACCTAACCTCCTCCTCCTCCTCCTCCTTCTTCTTCTTTTTTAATCATGAGATGTATTCATTTTAGTTTGGGTACTAGAATAACTTATGTTTTTTAAAATTTTGATTTTAAGGATAAAACTAACTTTTATCTTTTTCATTTTTTTTAACAAGATTTACATTTTACTCATCTAAGATTAGGATCAATATATGTAAAATTATCAAACACTTAGATACGTACAGATAACACAATAACAAAAAAAAAAATCATATATTAAAATTAAAATAAGACAAAACATAAGTAAGTGAACCAACCAATGGGGCCGAGTTAAGATAGTAAAAGTCTTCTCCTTTTAATCAGTATGAGGGTTCGATTTATGCTTTGGAATAGACAAACTTTAAAATCTATGGCCAATGTCTATCCTCTTAATTAAACATACAGTACCTATTTTCTTAAATAGACATACAATACGTAAATGGATTATTCATTGCGTCTAGCCGAGCAGTTGGTAGCTAAATGTTAACTTGTCTCTCAGGTTAATAAACTACTCAATTGTTTATGGGTCAATAAACTTGTATTGGGAACATATATTTTTATATTTTTAAAGTATATGATCCATAAAAAATTATTAAATTATATTCTTTTTTGTATCTTTAAGGGTACTTGTTAGTAAAACCCATTGTTTATTAGGATAAGCTAGCTAGCTAGCTGACAGCTAAATTTTTTGCCAAAATTATCAGAATAATATGATATTCTTTGAAAATCGTAAATGATGAAACGGAAGCCGTGGTTTGAATTTAAAATCATTGAAGAGTTAACTGAGGTGTTATTACGACTCAAACCGAAAACGTGGCTTAGTTAATTAGAACTCAAGATTTCTTTAAAAAAAAATAATTTGAATTTATGTACTTTTTTTAATTTTCTGAGTTATTTACTATAAAAAGTAATGACTAATCCCTTTGCATGCTGTAAATTTATTCAAAAGGATAAATATTGACCACAAATTTTAAAGTAACTCAATTCCCAAAATGATAATCGAATCCTCAGGACCTCAATTAATACTTAGCTTTAAGTCTTTGTAATTTTTTTTAATCATATTACCATTTTACCACGTGATACTGGCCATATCATTGAAGTAATTGTAATAGCATTTTTTTAATGTAACGATAACTGAGGAATGTAATTACAATATTTTAATTGTAATGATAAAAAATATAGTATAAAAACATTGTACACAATAAGTTTAAATAAAAATCTTGAGAATAGCACTTCTAAGTTTTAACATTGTAAATATTATCATTAACTTTTATCTTTTTTAATTAAAAATTAACTTTTATCTTATAATATTATAAATTTAACTTAATAGCATCGATTCTTTTTTTTTCTTTTTGGCCGTATATTATGTTTTCACTAAATTAAGTAATTAACATTACTCTGACGCTACATAAAACAAGGTTCAATCCATTGAATCTGCGATCTCCATACACGAGACCTATAAAGCAGTTGAATACTTGGCAAGAACGAACGTCACACATACAGTACCCAGGGTTTTGAGGGAGAGGTGGTCGCGCTGCACGCAGCTGCAAAAATCAAATTGCAAAGTGATAATTTTGATAAATTAATTCGAATGTTAGATAAAAGAAATTTTCGAATTTTCGATCGTCGTTGCGTATATCACCCTAGAGGTTGGTGTGCATGGGTGATGAGATAGTAATTTTCAGGGTTTTGCTAACTAATATAGGGTATGGGTACGGTTAAGGATACAGGAAGAATAAGTTTTAAGACTTTTAAGTGGGTTTTCAACTTTAAAAATATAAAAGCTCTCATTCCTAAAATTAAAAGGGATTTGAAAATTTTCAATAATTATCAAATATATTATCTTTTATATGACAATATATAATTGATATTTGATAGGATATGAAAATAAACATAGTTTGGAAACAGAATATTTTCATCGTATAATATTAGCCACAGTCTATTCTGCTAGTAAAAATGTAAAATAGAAAGCTTCAACGTGGAACTTGTCCTACGATTACCTCGTGACGGCAAGGACGAAGGGAGGGGCTTGGCGATGATGTGGCTCCAAATTAATAACTTATATATATATATATATATAAGTGTGACTTTTTAATTGAAACCCAAATATAGAAAAGATTTAGTATGTAGTTATCTTTATAAGTAAATCTTATTTGTTTATGAAAAATTGTAACAACGTAATTTGTTATCAATTTAATTTTCATGCATATTTAGTGTTACAAATAATTATACAGATAATTAATTATATATTATTATATGAATAAAATTATAAAAATATTTAACTTAACTATCCTCTATTTTAAAAATCTTTTAAATAAAAGCATATGATTGAATAACAATATAAAATTCTTTTATATTGAGTATGACTAGTCATTAGATGAATGATATGTATTATTATTAGTATTTAAATAAATAAATGAGTCATATCATTATTTTATTTTGTACAATCATTGCCAAAATTTTGGACAAAAATTCCGTAGATATTTTTCTGAAAGTATACAATTACTCATTATTAAGAGCGTTTTTATAAAAAATTTGTAAATAACGTCTAAAAGTTCTTTATTGACATTTATTTATGTCTGTTTTCTTAAAACTCAATTGAGGAATGAATTGGAATATTCATGTACCAATTAAAATTTCTAGAATTAAATAAATCAAATAAAATATTTAAATTGCCTTCTCACAAATATATGAGAAACAAATTAGTTTTCAGAATTTAAATATCTTAAATTAGTTTCTCACATTTTAAAAAAGGTTAAGGAACAAATTAGTTGCTTTGGGCAATTCTAAATGGGTACAAGGGGCTAATATGTCCCCCTTTTCACAGCATAATATGACACAAATGGATTAATTTGTGCCTTTTTTAAAATGTGAAGATCAATTTAAAATTTTTAAATTTTGAGAATTAATTTATCTCACAATATATTTTGAGAAATTACTCCAAATATATCAACTTTTTCATATATTAAAATGGTATAATATTTTAAAAATAATTATTAATAAAAAATAGAGGGAGTAATTTAAATATTTATTGATCTAATAATTTAGGTACATATATCCAAAACCTATTAGTTCTGTAGGAAAATTTCCTGGTCCCTCCGTGCAATGGCGAAATTAGGGCTGATACCATTCGTAGTTGAATACAACCGGTTATTTCTTTGACGCGAAATCGCGTGGGTCACACTAACCAGTACCCACGACATCATCCCTGGACCTTGCTTACAACTCTATTTGAGGAAGTGGGATCTCATGATTCATGAACGTCAACATTTATAACTTAGTTGTGTCCAACTCACGTCAATGTCTCATGGGAGACTTCAATCCTGGCCATTATCATTAGGTTTTAACATTTTGAAAGCCTTAATAGCTCCTCTCTTCCTTCATAATATCTATCAATTTAAAATAAATATAAAAATTAAAAAAAAATAATAAATGATATTGGTGATTAGATAAAATATAGTGAATGAATTGATATATCCCTACATATTAATTAATAAAGCATTCAAGACTAATATTACCCTTTTCATCCACTTTTAAGCATTTTCTAAGGAATTGAAAAAACTTGATACATTACAAAATAAGAGGGAGTGGTTATTGGATTTAGGGTTTAGACTAATATTGCCACTCCCAGTATCATTAATATTTATTTAGGTTCACTAAAAGACTTTTATTCTATTATTAATTTAACTATTTGATAATAAAATATATCTTAAATTATATATAAGCTAACTTACCAATCCCTTCTTCAGTTCATATAGTATAATTATAAGTTCAATTTTTTATTTGTTTTTATAAATGTGTATGTTAATCAAATAGATATCTATAAAATCATTCAAACAACTTAAAAACAAAAATATGTCTTAATTATAAAATTAGAGAAATTTTTTTAAAAAATACGTTAATTATAGATACTTTTGTAAATATTCAATAAACCTAAAAATATACCCTAATTGTGAAATAGAATTGATTTTCTCTCGAACCAAATTTTGTTAATGAAAAATAATAATAGAAGCATACAAATTCTATGTGCCATATTTTCTCAAATATTAGAGGTTTAGGCGTTGAGGTCCATATTGCATAAAAAAAGGTAGTTACTAGTTATTATGTGTTGAATTAATTTATTAAATATAATTATTTAAATTCAAATATTAAATTCTTTGTTTTGTAAAAGTTATTTGAATAATATATAATATTGAGTATTTTTTATAAAGCAATAAATAAAATGAATAACAACAAAGGTGAAATAATAAATTGTGGTATATAATTACATATCTTATTTTATAACACATAACATTTATATAATTTAAAACTAGTAAATAAATAAGCAAGTGAACCCATAATATAGTGGTAGAATCTTGCATGTCTCAATGAGTTAAAGGAGATAATTTGTTCAACTCTCATCCCCACCTCCTATAATCTAATATCTTAGTTTAAAAAAAAAGTAGTAAATAAATAAATAGTGCCATAGTTTATTACTATTGACCATTTATTATTTCATTATACTTTTTCTTTGTTCATATTGTTAAATTAAAAAGTAAGGTAATTTGATACATAAAATTAAGATATTTTTATACTTTAACAATTTCACTATCAGTATATATTAAACTCTTATTTTTATTTATTCTTACTTATTTTTTTTCTAAAATATTTATTGGTATATATTGTTTAGGTAACTATTGTTTTAAGAAAGTTTTGACATATATATATATATATATATATATATATACAACAATATTAAATCTAACGTACTTATTAAAAAAATATATAACTAATGTATCTTTTTAAAAAATTTCTCTAATTCTATAATCAATAAATGTTTTTGTTTTTAAAATATTTCTCTAATGTTAACGTATCTTATTAAAAAATACAATAATTACTGTATCTTTTTAAAAAATTTATCTAATTTTATAATTAAGACATGTTGATCCAATGATTTTATAGATATCGATATGTGATTGATATTTCCATATATAAAAAATATGAAATTGAACTTATATGATTATACTATATAAATAGAAGAGAGGATTGGTAAGTCAACTTATATGTAATGTAAGATATGTTTTATTGTCATATGGTTAAATTAATAATAGAATTAGGGTATTTTAGTGAATCTAAATAAATATTAGTGGTAATAAAATAAGATTGTCACTCCCAATTGTCTAATATCATTCTCTATTAATTGCATATATTTACCTAATTCCTAAAATACCCTCAAAGTAATTTCAAATTATCCTTTTTGGGTTTTATTTTCAAAATTAAGAGTTCTAAGAATTTTGCAATACCAGCTCCCTTTCCTCCCACCACAATATCAATACCTTTAAATTCTTATAGGGGATGCATCACACCGCGAATCACAGAATCGGTGTGCTTTGAGTGATTTGTGCAAATCATACAATTTATTGTCTAAGCCTGAGGTTGATTACTGTCAAAATTCATATCTGAGTGAACTGAAGGGGAAAATACTTTGATTCTTCAAATTTTAGCATTTTTCTTCAAAAATTAAATGTTGAATCTCTTATTATATATTTTATGATTGTCAAATGCTGCTAGATGGGAGATTTAAGCATGCTTTAGACATCATATTAGACCTTTTCGTATTCATCAAATAAATAGGAGAAGAAATTTCTTTCATTTTTTTTAGTTTCTTTTACATACTTGGTTCAAAAGGTCATATTAATTATACAGTAGCTGGAAAATGCTACTGAGCATGGCAAATATATAGGACTTTCTGGGTCAATTACATTTTGTTGTGATATTAACATAGTTAAATTTGTGAACGATGAACCCACTTTCAAAATAACGTATCTGTCTCTTCTCCCTTGGAAGGGGTTGTTGTGGATAAGATTTGAAGGAGGCTGGGAATTGATTCCGTGTTGGCGGTCTTCTTCTTTCCCTCAAATTTTTAGAATTCTTAATTTTTAAAATAAAACATTTTAATTATTAATAATAGTTTGAGGGTACTTCACGAACTAGATAAATATATACAATTAATGGAGAGTGGTTACCACTCCCACAAAATAAATATATCCTGCCACAATTTGTATCCTGGTACATTGATTTTGTAATGTATTAATTTTTACTGATTTCTCTGCTAAAAGGCATTTAAAAGTTGATGGAGGTAGTATTACTCGTTTCATTCACAAATAACTATCCAATATAAAAATTTTACTTTTCCATAAATAATTGTGCATTTAGAATTTTTGGGCAACATTTATTAGTTTTTTTAAAATTATATCTCTTATTAACTTATTTTTTCTTTTCTATTAAATACACTCTTAGTAGTAGTAAAGAGACACACTAGTGGAAGAAAGAGAAAATGGAAGGAGAGAGATCACAACTTGTATCAAAAGTAGTGTTATAAAGTATATATAGCTTTTGTTACGATTGAGACATTATCAATCATTTTTTAATTTTTATGTACATTTAAAATTGGACAATTATTTTTTAATAGAGGGAGTAAATGGAATGCTTTGAAAATGTAAAATTAATTAAGGGTAGTATTGAAAAAAAATAATACTTTATTGAAATCAAAAGCAACAGATATTTTGAAAGAAAGAGTATTAGTAATTTAAATTTATCTATCCTTTGGGAAGTTATAAGAGTTTGATTTGTATTAATGATAGTATAAAATAATTTTATACTATCAAATAATAAAATTTTACAAAATGACAATTAACACTGGGTAATTGTGACACTGGATAATTATTTTTTATAATTTATCACTTTGATAAAATTCTGTTCATTGAAAAATGATGTATAAAAATTAAATTATTAGATGAATATTCTATTTATTTTTTATTAATAGTAATCTTATTAACTTTTTTTGATGTATTAATTTGACTCGATTTCTCACGTCGACTTATTAATAAATGGAGATAAAAGAATTTGGTGGCGAATATAGAAGGCTGACATAAACTGAGACCTGAGTCTATGGTCGAAAATGAAGACATAATTTGACTATGTCTCGTCTCACCTCCCATATTTTCTTCGTAACTAAGGAAGTCACCCGAACCGGACACGCATGAATGATGATGTATTTTATTATTTTTATGTTTCCACGACAGCGATCAACTTAAGCACAGAAGCGCAGATATAATACTTAAGTAAAACATACGGCATCTCTTCTTGGCTAAGTTATTATATGCACTCAGTAGAATACTCCAGAAACATCTACGTCCTTAGATTTATTTATGTAAGTTCCAAACTCAAATCCTTATTAACATAAAAATGACATCCAATGCTGGAAATTCTCCTGATTTCTTCCTCGATGAACATATAAAAGAGTTTCCGATCGAGGATCATTAGTGGTCATACATAGACGTTGTTATTAATATTATAATATTATTAATGTGATGCGGTAATAGACTTCACTTTCGCACTGGTGATAGACGTGACAAAACAAAACCCCCTCATAAAAAAAAAAAAAAAAGCCAAAACAAAGCGCCGTAGTAGTTGAGTTTTGACGCGAGAATTCCAAGTGCGAATACCAAAAGACTGCATTGTGAAGACTCGTCTCACTCTCACATTCTGGGAAAGTGCTCCACGGAAGTAACACTTCACCTAAATTACCAAGCAATTTCGCGACTAATCTATGGTATTAATAAAGATGATTCATTTTTATAATTATTTTTTAATCTTATAATTCTATTTAATTTTATTTTAAAATCTATGAATTAAAATTTTTCTTATTTTTTCTCCTTTCCTACTAACTTCTTCTTTTCAAAAAAAAAAAAACCTCACCTTAAGCCATTTATAAAAATATATATATATATAATAAAATTTATCAATTTATTATTATAAAATATTTAATTTCATTAATATTTAAAAGATAAAAATAAGTGACAGTGAAGCCGCTAGTTCTCATAAAGTGAGCAGTGATTGTGTTGTGTATGTACTCCTCAAGTTGTTATATACGGTTCTAAATTGTTAGATGTTGGCCAAGTAAGGAAAAATCACTGTTTCTCCGAGGTGGCATTTTGCCATGTAAGAAAGTAGGTGTGATAGTTTCCATGTGTATCTGGCGTGGTATTAGCATTACTAGTACTCAAGTGAAGATATATGAATTTTTAGTATATAGGTGAAATTGAGATTTGAGTTTATAACCTCATATAAATTATTCAATTCTTTTTTATAAATAAAATTCAGTCCTACTGACTTGTATTATTTAAAATTTAATAAATTAATTTGATAGATTATTATTGTCCTTCATTTTAATTATATTTTCAATACAGTAACTAATGTGAGACTCTTTTTTAATGTTATAGCACCTAATTTTTTTTCATTGTATAGCTTCTCTCCTTTTTGGGGTCGGATATAGCTTATCTATTGGAGTTACTCGTAAAATAGATAACATTGGGCTAGTCCATTGCATTCTACAGCCTTTGTTCATTGGTCCAGCTTGTCTTCAATTGGACTGTGAGCCGTGTTGTTTCAAAAAGGCTCTAGTAGCTGGTCACTTCTAATAATGGGCCCAGCTACATTGAGCACCATACTTCGGCCTCTTACAATTAGAGATGTTAAACTAGCTTACTAAAAGTCTATCAAAAACCGGCAGAAGGGCACTCAAAATAAAATGAGCTTGAAGTTTAGCAACATATTTTAGAATGGGTTGACGGGTTTCCAAAAATATTTTTTAATGTTTTCTTTTATTTTTTTTAAAAGTTTTTAAATAATATTTTTTATTTATGTATATCTAATTTTTCAAGATCCATAACAATTATACACCAACTTTGATTAAAAAATATTATTTTTAATAATATTATTTGTGAGTTATGACACTGTTTTATTTTAAATTTTTAACTTTAAGTCAATATTGTCAATTGTAGTATTACAATGTTGGTAAGTATACATATTTTTACTTTTTTCTTTTTAGGTCACACATTTCTCACTTTTTTTTACCAATAAATTATGAATTTCTAAAAAAAAGACTTGGCCCATAGGCCAGCCCTCCCAAACCTTCAAAACCCGAGATTAGCGAGTTGGAATTTTTTGACGCTCAAAATTTCAACCAGCCTAAAATGACAGGTTTGATGGACCAACTGAAGACTCACCCCATTTTGACATCTCTACTTGCAATCTTTTCTTTCACAATTTATTAATTGACATATTAATTTTATAAGTTTGTAATAACTTATTTTTCCTACATTTTTAATAACTAATATGTCAATTAATAAATAGAGTATAACAAATGTTATTATTGGTACCACGAACACCAGAGCCGGATCGTAGCTTAAGGTGTCAAACGGATGGGTGCATTGGCATCATCAGTAAAGGTGTTTTGACCTCGAGCCTGCTTGTCACATCCTGGTAACTTGCAAGAAGCACCGAGCATGGGCCTTCTGAGAAGTGAGGCCGTAAATGGCGACACCCGAACGGAGTCCGGGTCTATCAAAATAAATGAAGAAGTCAAGATGAGGGTGAATCGAGCGTATTATCAACGCGGATCATAATATTACTTCTAGAAGGACTCCCTAACGGTATTTTGTACAATTCATACGCAGCATCTCAACCATAAATAATATATTTTGGACATATTCAAGTGAAATAAATTGGAAAGGGAAAATATGTTATGGATAGACTATTCGTTCAAATTATCTATTTCCTTTGTTTCATACCTTTGTTGACTTGGGCATTGGAGTTCCTTTGTAGGTTCTACTCCGACACTCAATCTACCGTGTAGAAGGAGAAAGCAGAAGGACCACCATTCGTACAGTAGAAAGCAACTAAAGAGTAATAGTATGTTACCGCAAATATTTTCTCTTATTCTAAAAAGAGCACCTTTTTTAGATTTGCTGAAGCCCCCTATGCAGCTGCTTGCATTCCATTTGTGATTTTACCAGCCTCAGCATGCTACAATTGCCCCTTACATTTCGCACCAGTTGCCATTCTATTTTGCATTTGTCGATCGTGGGTTCTCACTTGCCTTGCACAACATAATTTCTTCCAAGGCATCTCTTATACACATACATAATCAGCGCATGACAGCTTCTTTCTAGGACGTTCCCAGAAGACCCTAATAGAGTATCAAAGCTGGCACGTTTGATTGATGTATTTCCTATAATTTACTACAATTGATTAACTAACAATTTCTCCAGGTATTTTTTATCGATAATCAATTTCTCCAGGAAGATAAACATAAACAATAGCATTACAAATGTTAAAAATAACTTGTATTAAGATATGATAAAGCCAACATTTAATATGTATATATAATGCACTTTACTAAAGACAGGCTAACTATTCTTTTTTATTATGTGTAGAGAAATAAGAGTTCCAAAATTCATTTAGTGCCAGTTATTGAACTGTTTTACAACATAGTAAATTTTGTTAAAGAAAATATAACAGTGGCGTTTCATTTTGACTAATGTTACTTATAAAAATTCATCAAAAAAGATGTTACGTTTGAAATTCAGGTACATATATAACAGATCAGTTCCAGTTGATTAATATATACTCCAATAAGTTTGCATTTTTCATTTGTCCTGTACACCAAAATAGATAACATTTATTTTTTTTGCAAGATTTAATTTTTAAGTACTAATAATATAAAATTTTTATATATAGTTATCTGATTATATATTTTTACATAAATCATAATACTTAACTATTTTATTCGTTATTTAAAAAATCACCTAAAGAAAAAAATCGATAATAATCTAAAAATATTTTATAGCTGTCAATATAACAGCTAAATTAAATTCTTTTTTTAAAAAAATAAAAAATGAACAATTTTTGTTTAATTTTAAAAAAGATAAGAGAATTATTAGCATGACACGTTGAGAAGTTTCAATAATACTATTAAACATGCTTTTGACAGTACAAAGACCGAAAAAGACAATAATCAAGGATTAACACTTTACCGATTGTCAAGTGCGAACAGTGAAGCCCCCATCATCGAATCTAAGGTAGAAGGTGAATTCTGGTCTGCGAACTCACTGTGAATCAAGAATCGAGCTAGAGATGACGAACGACAGGAATATTGGGGTGGCCTTGGACTTCTCCAAAGGAAGCAAACTCGCTCTCCAATGGGCTATTGACAATCTCCTCCGCAACGGCGACACCCTCTACATCATCCACGTCAAGCCTCCCCAGAGCGGTGAATCACGAAATCTTCTATGGTCCACCACTGGTTCACGTAAGTTTCCCTATATATCATGTTATGGATGGAATATATAATAGATATTATTATTATTTTGATTTTGATATTAGTTATTATGTAGCATGATTGTTTTGTTTTGTGTAAAATTTTGCAATCAAAATTAAGTATTATATGATATTATGTGGGTCTTGGAATTTCTGATTATATATATATGGTGATGTGCGTAAACTTGGGTGAAGCTTTGATCCCGTTGTCGGAGTTTCGTGACAAGGAGGTGATGCACGGGTACGATGTAGACACCGATCCTGAGGTGTTGGACCTGCTTGACACTGCTTCTAGGCAGAAACAGGTTTGTGTTGTTGGATTGGGTTTTTGGTTTGTTTGTTTTTAAAGTTTTGATTTGGTTAAGGTTAGTGTGGTGATGTAGTTGTTTGTTGGGCTTGATTGAAATTGGTTTGAATATATATAGGTGACGGTTGTGGCGAAGATATACTGGGGAGATGCACGAGACAAAGTTTGTGAAGCTGTTGGGGACTTGAAGCTTGACTCTTTGGTCATGGGTAGCAGAGGCTTGGGTGCCATAAAGAGGTGCTTTGCTTTTCATTGGAAATGTTTCTACACTCGATCCCTTTTGCTTCTTCATCTTAGATGTTGTGAGAACAAGAAAGATGTGTTGTTCCTTAAATTTTACAGTTTAACAACTCATTTTCGCATTAAAATGTTGTAATATTGATTAAAAAAATAATTTACAAAATTGAGATATCAAACTGTGAATGATATATGACAATATCTTGTTTAATTTAATTTTTATGCACTAATTATATAAAACTTTTTTACACTGTCATCAACTCAAATGATCTCATTTGCATGGTAGTGGGTGTGAAATTTTACCTCTTTACTGATGTGGTAATACATGATTGAATGACACAGTAACAAATTTTACACTCGTGGTACATGGAAATTAAACTCTATTTTGTTTGCTCTGTGAATATTTAAGAATTCCTTGGCTAAAGTATAAGATCACCTGAAGTACTAATAAGGCTTATGAGATTTATTTATTGATGGTTAAATTACACTATCAAATGAAGTGAGTGAGCTTTGGCTCTAATGGTAGTATGAAATCCACCCACCAAAGATGGCTTGGTTAGATTTCTGGCTCCCTAAAAAGGCAAAGAAACATACTTTCAGTGTTGATTTCTTGATGCTGTTTAATTATTTGATTGGTGGTTGATTGCAAATTGCAGAGTATTGCTGGGGAGTGTCACCAATTATGTCACCGCAAATGCAACTTGCCCTGTAACAATTGTGAAAGATTCTGCACCTTCTACAGCCTAATATGCTAATGAATTTGGTTGGCCTGTGCAAATGGTTGTTCCATCTCCATCAGATAACAGACTTTGTTTCTCTCAGTTCTTACTTCTTACATATGTTTAATTATGAACATACCTGATCACTAAGGATTCGCCAAGCACAATGTATAAAGTGCTTAGGCCTTAGGCTATATCCAAAAGTGTGCTTATAAATAAGCTTTGTGCTGGTTCTGCTTCAAATTTAATACTGCACATGATGGAGAGTGGCTTGAAATGGTTTATATTCGGTTACCTCTTATGTTTTTAGTGTCATATAATTTCCAACATGTTACATGTTGCTTTTGGTTTCGGGGCATTCTGTCTGTCTTGTTTTATGTTCATCTTTAGGAGGTTGGCTATGGCATAGCTACAATATCGCGAGCCTTGTCAATCCATTTAAACAAAGAATGGAAATTTCTCTTCTCTTGCTCAAGCAACTCTATTCTCTCACGGCACTAGCTCTTTCAAGGCTTCATACCAAAGTTGTGTATCTAGTAGTCCAAGTTAGCGTTTGGTAGGGAGACGTAAAAGAACATGGAAGATAGTGGAGACGGAGTATAAATATAAATATATATATATATATATATATAGAGGTATTATTGGAAGAAAAAAATATTAAATTTTTATCTCCATATCCTAATTTCAGATTTTGGATGTACAAAAATTGTGCTTTCCCGTTTCAAAAACAGAAAATACAAAAGACAAAAAGTAGGTTTGTGTCTCCCATATTTTTATATTTTTGATATAGAGAAACAAATACTACCCAAGTCTATCCTCAAAAGATATCTCTTTCGCGTATATCCTTATCTGGCTTTTTCAAGAGTCACGAAATTCTTCGGTAACTCCCTTTCCGAAACTTTTCCTTCTTATTGGCCTTGAAAGCTGTCTGCACTTGTGTAAGTTTTTCCCTGACAAATGCACTTCATACTTTTCAGCATTTCTCATTCTCTTCATATTGCAATATTTTTTTTCTTTTCTTAACGCAATACATCAAGTACTATCCCAACCTTTTTGCTCTGTGTTTTTGTTTTTTTTTTGGTCGGAACCTTTTCTCTTTATTCGTCACAACTCTATTTTTTAATATTTTATACTCTCTTATTGTAGCCTTGTTTTATCTCCATCCCATTCATGTCTCGGATCGTCTTATCCGCACCTTCCACTGATGCATAAAGCACATAAAGCACAAATGCAAAAGGAAAGAAAGAAAAAGGGAAGACAAAAATACAACCTTTTAGGGTGATCGATGTCATTCATCATATCAGTTATTTAGAATATTTATCTAACAAAATTGAGGCCTCCACAAGCAGGTGGTACGTTGGTCTCTTAACTAGAGATTTTGGGTTCTAAGCCTTGGGAATTAAAAAAAAATTCTTGTTAGGAGACTCCTACTCCCTTAAGGGATTTACGTTCGGGTCTAACCATTTTAGTTGATTTTTTTAGTAATAAGGCTTGAATATTGACAATTTCATTGAGTGAAAAAAAAAAGTAGTGCTCACATGATAATGGTAGTCAAGTAAATCTTTATCCTAAGAGGCAATTAGAATATTGAAAGAGTTAAGCGTTTTCTAATCTATTGTCGCTTAATCAAAATTGATTAGTAGCAGATGAAGAAAGTAAGTTATGAACAAGACAAATTTTACTTACGATATTTGAAAGTTCGAATCACAACCTCGTCACTCTGAAAATGACTTATCCAACTATTTTACTTGACTTGAAATTGCATAAGCCATTGCTTAAACTTTAAATCAAAATACAAGTGTCTTTAAAAATTAAAATAAAGAATAACAAAATAGCCACTAATAAATATCCTTATATAATTCATGGAAAAAGCCAAATAGTATGAATTCTCATGAAACCCCACACGAATTTTTCTTTTTGGTACAACCCCACATGAATTTAAAGCTGTATACATTTTATATCTTCTCTGAAATCTCAAATTATTACTATTATTATTATTTTTTTTCACTTACAGAACTTTGCAAAGGTAATAGATTGTCAATATGTCACAAAATTTTCAAAGAAAAACATTTTCTTTTGTCTTAGAATGTGATAATAACACTTGAGGACGGGAATTGCGAGTAGGTAAAGTGGTTCCTGAAACAATAATTTCAAAATTTCATGTTTCGAAGTTGTAGATAAAGTTATGTTAAATTCGTAGTCTTGTGTCAGTAGCAATACGAGTGGAGATGATAGACATGCAAAATAAAAAACTTCTTAACAAAACCAACAAGTCGTTGTAGTATAGTGGTGAGTATTCCCGCCTGTCACGCGGGCGACCCGGGTTCGATCCCCGGCAACGGCGAAATCTCTCTCCTTTTTCGCACTTTTTCCTGTTTTCCTTACCAATGCTTTTCGATAAGTACACAAGGTACTGCACTGGGTTCGAAACGTGAGCTTCCACGCGACGCGACTCTCGTTCACAGGCACACACAAATGTTGCTTGGAAGCAAAGCAAGTTACAGTTTCCACAAACAAAACCACATGCGCCAGCTTCATGTCCCAGTCATACATTAAAAACACCAAACCAAAAATGAACATAGTACATAACATACCTCCTCTCGTTTCCACCGCTACGTCACCGGAAATGTCTGACTTGTCACGCCGGAGAGTAACCACAACCAGCATCCACATAATGGCCTTGGACGGCATCGTCAACGTGAACTCCCTATTCACCTTGGCGCTCTTCGTCGGCATCACGACAACCGCCAACACCGACACCTCCCTCGTCAGCGGCGACACCGCATGCGCCGCCGGTCCCTCCGTCGCTGAGGGCCTCATATCGTCCCACGTGTATTCCTTCAGCTGCTTCCTATTCTCCAGCCTCATTGCCTTGGCACTCAAGAATGCCATCAACATGAGCAGAAGTTTCGAAGATGGTGATGAAAATGCTCTCGGTGGTGGTGGTGGTATCAGGAGGGTGCTGGTGCACGGGGCTGCAAGTTTCATTGGAGAGGTTAACACGGTGGTTTTGAGAGTGGGGACTCTTGTTTCGGCTTTTGGGTCGGTTTTTGGATGCGGGTTCTTGGTGAAGGCGCTGGTTGATTTGGTGCAGATCAAGTTGGGAGTCTTGGGCTGTGGGAGTTCTTACACTTACGCTGCTATTGGTCCCTTGCTTGTTCTTGTTCCCACAGCGCTTCTTATCTATGTTGTTCTCGTGCTCTATGCTTTTTCTCGTTAAGCCTATTATTTATTGTTGCATAATTTATTAAAAGAAGAAGAATGGCATTTTGAATTAAGTTTAATAAGTCAAAATTGATTGTGTTGATCTCAATTTCAATTTTCGACAGTTAAGGAGTCAAGGAAAGGATGGATGAAATACGAGACCGGGTCCAACTTATTACCCAGTAAAGCGTTGCATTCAATTTCATTTTCTTTTTCTTTTTGTTTCTCTGTTAGTAGCAATCAAATTTTATAAACTATGATATCTATATATATTTTAATGAATATTATGATCATAGAAGACTGAGGCAGCGCGATAGGGAGCTGCAATGGTGGTAGCTGCAGCAAGCAGAATTTATGTTATTTGCTCTGTTTCTCTTCGCCTTTCACTTCTCAAAAGAAGTCACCTTCAGTCATTCACATCTTCACCACTTGCTAAAGTTCCTCTTTCCTTATACAAAGCAACACCGGATTATTACCCTTTCCAAGCTCTGATTTGAGAGCTATTTCAAGCACGAGAACATTTCATCTGGCATCACTCAAGAACTTCTAAGGATCCCCCAGGAACCTCATGGAAATGCATCTACTGAAGGAGCTATGAAGACTGTTGGAGAGGCAAATTCTCCCCAAATTGTAATCATCATGTTGCTGGTAGTGATCGTTCAGGAGATATACTACAGGGGGTCCACATGATTCCAGAGGAAAATGTCCAACACCGGAAATTTTCAGGGGAAAGGAATTCAAGCACAAGCATGGCATTTTTAAATAATTGGAAATAGGGCCGGCTGAATGGTTGGTAAAAGACTATGGAGTATAGACAACCACCAATGTTTGAAGCTTTGAAACAGAGAACAGCATGTCAATTTGCCGGCAAAGATTCATGGGCTGCAAGATACTGAGATATTATCGGATAAAATATGCTGGTTTTGGAGCCACTGGGACAGGCTCAACTGACTCTATTTATAATGCTGTTGACATTAAGGGTGATGATCTGGCAAGCTAGTCATGGCTAATAAGTATTGTAGGATCTGCAATTGTTGGTGCTGACATGAGTTATACATTTCACCAATGGAGACTTCTCAGGGTAAGACCATCTTTGAGGCAGCTAGATAGTCATGGACAATAAAGGCAAGGTTGTCCAACCAAGAGGTTTTCAAATTGTAAATGTTCATTGCCATCTAGATGGTGACCACTTATGAGCAACTTCCGTTTTGCATATCAGAGGCAACCCATTTGGATTGGACCCCTTTCTATCAATACTCAACAACAACGCCCGGTTACTTAAATGAGTATAAAAGATGTTGACAAAAACATGAGTATCAAAATAAACAAGGACATGTTTATCCAATAGGTATTCGCCGGATACCGATTACAGCATCAATGTAAGAAGAAGTACCCTATGCATCATATAGATGAGAGACATGGCAGTGCCAGTCAATAAGATTTTTCAGAATAATCTGTTATCCATGCCTACAAGAGGTTCTCTAAATTATGATCGGCAGATAAAGGCAAACCAGAAAGGGAAATAAAAGTAAATTCAATTAGGAAGTTCCCATACCCTTCGTTAAGCTAGGTAATATCCATCATGATATTGTTGGGCTTAAAATACTTATGAATTTCTTCTCCTTTGATAACAATTTGTACACTGTCGGTATGGACGATGAAACTGAAAAAGAGAACTAAGATCTCTCAAACTGATTGAAGTTCAATCAGTTCCTTGTGTGGGGACTCACAAAGAATAACCAGTAAATGTAAACCCTCTACCCACTAACTAACCAGCACAGAACTAGGCAACGTGCCCAAGCTCAACAAGAAGCAATGATCGCAGCAGCCTCAGCCCTCAACTACCTCCTGGTCGTTTCACAATCCAGCTCCTTTCTGGATGGATCATAGCACCCTTGAGCTTCTACAACAGAAAAGGGGTTAATAGAATTTTCAAATCATCAAATGCATTTCTACGTTTATATTTGACTTAGTGAGTTATTAGAGCAGGCGAAGTTGAAAAAATATGCAGAATTATTGGGTAACTCTCTTTTCCCAGACAAAAAGACTAATGAATGAATCCTTTTATCTTTACCAAAACTAGTTTCATACTTGAAGCTGATATTTGCAAACAGAATCTAGACAACAAAAAGTAGGAGACCGATAGTGATGAGCAAGACACCAATCCACACCAGCTCTCAAAGAACCTCTAAATTGAGTAGCAATGAATCCTCCCATGTGAAAATCTCATATGACTAGGTCATGTGTTGATTTTCACCATTGATTAGATGGTTTAGTGAGTCCCATACTTGGCCTCACCTTTTTCATCAATGATAAAAATTAACATATCACCATGTCATGTGAGATTCTGACGTGAGAGGATTCATTCCCAAATTAAGTTCATTAACATTATACTTCGAACATAAATGTGTTCACGACTACCAAGAACCAAAAAAGACACAATTTGAAACAAGCTTTTGAACACAAGACAACAGAGTAAGAGGATGGCAGAAAAGGGTCAAACCTCAGCGTACACCAAATATCTCTTTGGGTGGATCATATATATTTGAATCGGGAAAGATCTCCTCAAAATCTTGTTTAACTCTGTTTCTCAAAAGAGGATGCGGCAAGAGTCCTTTCAACAAAATTCTGAACGGCAACTCCTCTGGTGGATCCGGGGAATTCTTCATGTCCTCATATATGTTCATTGCATCGGCAGGAGATCCATACTTCAAAAAGCCCCTTATGACCTCAGTATATGTCTGAGAATCAGGGAACAGATTCTCCTTTCTCATACTTTCCCACATTTGCATTACTTCGTCCATTTTCTTGGCTCTTGCCAATGCAATAATTAAGTCCTTATACAGAAATTTATCTGGCTTGTACCAATCTTGCTTTTGCATCACCTTAAACATCTGAAAACCCATTAACTCACTTGTAAGCTCAATATTACTAGTTAGAATAATCATCACAGTCAAAATTTAAGCATCAATCAACTGAGAAATTTTTATGCAATTAGGTCCTGCTGGAGTAAGTCACTTTGTGTGCCACATTAAATTTATGGGAAAAGAACAAACCATGATGCCAATGTTTTAGGGAAAAAATTATTAGGTGCTCTTAGAGCAAGAGGAATCTCTTGGTATAATCCATCCCTTCTTTACCACATCAATTTTGTGAAAAAAGTAGTGGGTGGTTAAAGAAATAAGAGTGACTCACAAAGCTGAGGTGACAAACAAACAATAGATGAATGCTCCAAAAGCACCTAAGAATTTCTCGTGGTTTAGGAGACAGAGGTAGCTCGCAAAGCTGATGTGGTACACAATGATCGAACCAGAGCCAGAGAGCATCTAAGAATTTCTCATACAAATTTCTGCCAAAAGGGCATACTCCAACATAACATTTTCATTAATAAATAAATAAAGGGCTTTTCTAACAAAAACCTGTAACTTGTGATTCCTTAACGAGTGCACTTAACTTGTTAGAAAAATCCCTAGAGCACTAATTAGAGAAAAACCCATTACTAAATGCCAATAACTTTATCTATATGCTTTAAGCAAAGCTTATATCAAATCATATTAGCAATATCTCTAAGAAGCATTCTAACAAACAGGTTAGAGGCAACCAACATAACAACGAAAGAGCATAAACAAGACAGAGAAAGAGAAGAAAGTACCGTGAGGGCGAGAGAAACTTCCTCTTGGCGCTCAAGCTCACCGAGAACAGCGATCATGTCCAACTTCAAGAGTCTCAACACATGCGTTTTGATGAACTTTCGAAGCATATCCTCGTCGTCCTTGAACCTCTTCAAACCCGATATCACAAAGAGAGCTTCTTTGCCAATGAGCTTCTTCCCCCTCCAAAGGGGCCCTCTGGGTCTCCCGTCGTGGTACTGCCGGAGGAAACACGACGGCGTTTTGGTCGAGCCGCTGTCGAACGCTGCAACAAAAGGCGGCGTTGAAGAGTGGTTGATAATAGGACTGTTGGTAGTTGTTTTGAAGTCTCCGAGGAATGCGGAAGCTAAACGAGGGGGTTTCCATCTTGTGAAGAAACGACTCGCCATTGATAATATCACACTTCTTTTACTTTACTCACTCAACTCAAGTCAAGTTCATCACTGAAACGAAACGTGGCCGCGTTCAGAAATACGAAACGAAAGGAAGAAAGAAAGTAGTAGTGGAACAAGGTGGACACTGGACACACACCAAAGATACAAGTACATATTCATACACGTGGCGTGATTTGAAAGGAAGCGGAAAACTAAAATGTTTTTTGTTTCGGTCATATAAAAAACAAACACTGTGTTTGAACAAGTTCAAAGATGGCCCAAGTAGGTTGGTTAAAAAGACAAGATACACAGCCCTGCAAAGGCGAATTGGGTCACAATGTTTTGTTAGCCCATAACAATGTTTTTGTTGACATTATTTGATTTCAAGCTTTTCAGCAACTAATAAGGCACGACCCAAAAAAAAAAAGTAATAAGGAATGCGAAAATTTTCATCAAATTCACTTATAACTGAAATCTCAAATCTCCAGTGATAAATCTATGATTTTTTTTATAATATAAATATATGATTATTTCTTAGAAACAAAATGTGGGTTTGTTTCTTAAAAGTTACTCTCTTTAACTTATACTAAAAAGTTAAAAATAATTTTTTTTGAGATTCTAATTTTTTTAAAAAAACTATCTACACATAAACAAAAAATTTATTTTTAATATTTTACACCCCTCCCCCACCCCCCTCCCAAAAAAAAAAGGGAAAAAAAATCTTATTCTAACGCATCCAAAATCGCCGATAACATAACTAAAATCTCCAACCATCAATACATATTCTCCTAGTGTTAAAATAGTATCCCAAAACTTTATTTCCCGATTAACCCAAAACTTTTGTCCATATAATATATCTCCACTTATTTAATATGAATAATCATGTTATGCCACTCCATACGTAAGAAGGTGGTCATTATTTCTCAATCTGCATAAAAGTCTTTCTTTGGGTGGTTGGCCAGTGTAGACCTACGTACGGCTCTTGGGTGCTTTTACAATTTCATGCCCTTCCACTCTTGCTGAAGGACTGTGTGCGTGTAGCGTCACCATAAATAATGGATATGAAGTTGAAAATATAATACAAATCGTAAATAAAATTACAATCACTGTAATTGGCAATTGAAATTGTTCGAGAGAAAGCATAAGAGCCTGCCTGCTTATTTTTCCTATTTCTGATCACCGAGTATAATTTTTTTTTTTTAAGTTTTCCAATTTATCTCCAAGTTAGTGTGACCAAGAAAATAGCATGATGTCCAACAATCATTTCTTTGTTGAATTAGCTTTTGCGTCGTTGTCTTGTATTAAATAATTAAGAGTGCCTTTGAAATGCTGCAAAGTGTGATGAAGCATGCATCTAAACAGGATGTACACACAAGCATTTTAGATAATGAAATGATTAATAAAAAACAACCAAGTAACATAACATCGATTTGAATGATTAGAGGGTATAAAGACCAATATATAGCCCTCTCAATTAAAACCTGGATAACACCCACCGACATTTATTAACACGAATATTTTAAAATCATATATGAACCTTCCAAAAACTCGTCCACAATTATACGAACCTTACAAAAACGGGTCGGTAATCATATGACAATAACAATAGGAAAGGACTAACAATATAGAACCTAAACAAAACACACCAATAGTAATACTAAATATTGATACTGCTGGAGTGATCCACGATGGGTTTTCGGTAGTAACAAGGCACCTGTGAATGGTAATTCGTAGCTGTCTTGGAACATAAATATAGAAATATTAAAAACACAAATTTATTTAGTGATGAAGATAAAAAATGGAGATAGAAAATTTTTCAGTCTTAGAAATCCTCCAAAAAGTGGAGATAAGATACGGATAGAAATTTATTATTTTTTTCTTCCAATAATGTCCTACACATATTTATTATTTTCCAATGTGTCCTCAAAAAGATGTGCTGGTGTTGGTGATGGTCTGGTAGGATGCTTATGTCTTTTACTATTTATTTGTTGTATTGTCCCTATATTTCCAAATAAAATACGGAAATGATTATTATGTCTTATATTTCATAACCAAACACAATATATAAATAGTATTTTCTTTATCTCTATCTCTACTATATCCACTGAAGATATCTCCATTGTCCCGAAACAGTTATCAAATGCTACCAAAGGGTGGAGGAGGCAAAGGTTCGTAGTTATGGTACTTATAATAGGGCATTGAAAGAGGAGGAGGAGGCGTACAATATCCCCTATGATATGCTGGCTCCACATAATAAGGGGATGCAGAGGGTGCAGGCATTGTCAGTGTTCCACATCGATCCATGTTGCTATTAGCATCAATATATTGATCCTCAGACCTCATCCAGCAAATTTGTACGTTCTTCACATTTTTGGAAACCATGTTCAAAAATTTTATTCGGGTCTCCTTTGCCTGAAATGTATATCATCCCTTTCTTCGCATCCACGTTGTATCTTACACCTAAAATCAAAAGTAACCTCATTTTTACCAAAAAAATAAATAGATAAGGGAGAGGATACATACGTAGAAAAACAAATATATATATATATATATACCTCTAATTTTGCTCAATAAGTTGCTTGTAATTTCATACCATGCATCCTTTACAGCGAGTGTCCACTTTCAAAGCACAAGCCTGCCAAAAAAGAAGAGCTATGTAGATCAGTTAGGTTTTGTACGTAATTAACGAATGAAGGGAATTAACTACTTATATAAATAGAATAGCATCAAAGGATGCTGCTATATGCTAGTGTAGTAGAGCTCAGGCACCAACCATGTTAGACTTAATTCCTTCGTAAAAAAACATTATTATGATATCAAATGATCGAGTAGAGAGATAAATAAAGCTATGGGGTGAGGACAATTTAGAAGGCGAGGAGTGAAGGTTTTAGGTGGGTACAAGTGACCAAGATTTTTAATTTATAGGAGGCGAGCAAACACTTAATTGTCCCACATTAGGAAGAAAAAAAATAGGAAAGTAGAGAGCATTTATATAAAGATTCTGATGAATATTTCGTTCTCGATTGAAACGTAATCACAATAGATCACTTCATATAAGGAAACTAACTAATAATTAAGATTCTGACTCGCTACAAATTGTGTTTGGAAATTTGTTGGTAATTAACTTCAAAACTACAATTTGAACACCGAAAAAATATAAGAGAGAAAGCTTATGTGAAGACCATAAGTATCTATTTTCGAACGAGAATAGGTAGAAAATCAACTTCCAGCTTAACGGCTAACTGTCATTAACCAACATAATTTTTGTCTTTCGTTAGGATACAATATCTTTCTATATTTGTTTTATCCATATTTTTCGGGGTCTTGAATCTATATTAAATTTTACGATTTTAGCTTTTCCTTGTCTATTAAGAGAAAAAAAAAATGCCAATGCCATCATTCATTTTTATCCTTGTGATAGGGCTATGTTAAGTAATCGTCACAAGTGTTCCCCAGATAATCATTTGGCGGAACTTCGGAATATTACTAACTAATATGGAACCGTGAACCGCACGAACAAATCTAAATGGTAGAGATATACAATATATATTTAATTTAAAGATTATAACTTTGAACATGAAATAAGATAACTAATCGATTATTTTTTTTTACTTTTTATTTTACATCAAATATTTATTTTAAAGAATAATATTTAAAGTAGAATCAATTAAAATTTCCAAGTAATGTTAGAATGTTATAATTAATTAGAAAAAATGAAGTTAAGTACATCAATTAAATATAAACAACACATTTAGAATTTCCAAATATGATGTTAAATCCAATCAAATATATCTTTCTTTTCTAAGTACCAAAATAAAATATGAGGTTTCTATGGTCCCTTATAAAATTTAAGGATAGATCTCTTTAATTATTTGTTGAATAAGTCACATTTTCACTAACTAAAGTTTTTTAAAATCTATTAAATCAAAATCATTGATTACATAAATGGTGTCGATACCTCATGGGTATCGAAAAAAAAAGTATATCTATTTTCTTTTCATCGTTTCATAAATGCACTTCGAACAATTTTCTTGAATATTGTTCTCCATTTAGAGCCGTAAAAACACTTATGCAGAGGTAACGCAATATGCTGAAGAAGGTTTAACCTCACCCTGATTATGTGAAAAGCCCTCGTGTAAATGCTAGCATTTTTGTACCCAAAAAAAAATGCTAGCATGATGATTCATTGACAATGGCAAATCAGAATTCAAAGGGACACATGTTGATTCTATTTTTTAGGAAAAAAAAAAGGGAAAAGGGACCCTAAACTCGAATTCTACCCTCCACACTAATTACTCAGCCTCACTATGTCTTCCTTCTTCATCTTTCTTACAAAATGTCGTCAGTTATTTTTGTTGTTGTGGTCAATTGAAACGATGTGTTGATCCAACCAACCCAACTGAATGGACTGGTCCAGTTTCCTGTTATATTAGCCTGTACAAATCAAATCAATATTCCATGACCAACAAAAAAAAAAAAGAAAAAGGTCAAATCAACATTCATATGCTAGTTCGACTAATTCTTGCCCACCTGAATTAAAGAAATGTCCAATTGCTTGGCATGAATGGGACTGGGGGTTAAAATATAGACAAAAAGGAATACTAATTCGTAACATTACTACTCACATTATGCAAATTTTAACTTTTGACCAACAGTGTTGGATTTAGTGTAGGCTCATGAGTTTTTGTGTAATCTATGTAACCGTCAAAATTATACTAATATGTTCATGTAAGGACAGATGATACAACTAGTGAATATCTGGTTTTTTAAAAAAACAGCATGTCCCAAGTTTCATTGATTTCCATAATTCTTTGTTTTTATTTTGGATTGATTCATTTCCATAATTTATTAATGTTAATGTAATGGCCGAAACTGCTACAACTATTTTATTGATAGAAAATCGTAATACAAGTCCAACATCATTTTGTTTTAGCTGGAAGTGGTTTTCCTGGCGATGAAAAACTGTGGGCATTTATCTTATGTTTACGATAAAATAATTCCCTATTGAAATCTTTTGTTCAACCATACACTATAAATTTGTAGCTAGCTGCTCTAAAAGCCCAGTTGACAAAACTAAGTTAAATTAAGTGACCTAAAATAAAGCTTATCTGAGTTATTTTATATTCAACCAAATATGTTATCCCATTACTGAGCTCACAATTAGGGTGTCTCGTCCCACCAACTTGCCAAAAGCTATTGAGATGAATTTGGATCTTGAAATTTAATTCAATACACTTTTCAGGTCAAATATTTGTTTGACTAAATTGAAACTAAATAATCCCTTAAATATATATTTTTATAATAATTTATAAAAAATTATAAGATTTTAAAGTTTAATTAATATATTTTACATGACATGATGTTATGTCTATATTGATATGGTTTATTTTGAAACTTATATCGTAACATATCTCTAAAATTTTGTTTCTTATTTATAAAATTTTATAATCTTACTATATAAAATATCCAAATTCAGTATATTGTTCAAATGTAGATTATGGTACGACTGGACATAATCGGATTATTATAAGGATTTAAGTTTCAAAAATTGGCTCTGTAAAAATCAGAATTGGTTTAGGTTTATCCAATAAGGTTAATCCCTTATACACCCCTACTTTCATAATAGATAGCATTTGGCTATGTCACTCTTTCGTCTAATTCGCCTTTTTCCATCCTTTGTTATTTGACTCATCCTCTCTGCAAACTTTTAAGTCTTAATATTTCCACCTAAAATTACAAGATTAAAAGAAATTAAAAGAAATATCATCTCATATAATTCATCATATTTATTATTTTTGTGATTTCATTATCTCGCCAACAAAATGAATAAACGAATATCGTCAACTCCGTTAGCTCAGTTCCCTTATTCCAAGCCCTTATTGCAAAATTTAAAATTTCTACCATATGCTTTGTAAAGTTAGGTTGTGGATATTATATTTTGTCTTCCAATGTCACGAAGTGAGGTTGTGATTGGTTTGGGGGAGTGAGGTGGTGAAACGTATAGCATCTAGCTCACAATCCCAAACAAAGGAACAAAACAAGCCAAAAAAGAAAACAGTGTCAACTGAATAAGGCCACCTCCATGCAGCAAAGTCCACCCTCCCAGCCAGCCTGCCCGTAGCCTACACTCACTCCCATCTCACTGCCCTCACCCACCACAAATTTTTGGACGCTACTAGAGCATCATCATATATGAATATACTTCATTTCCACGACCTAAAAGTGGAGGTTAAAATTGATTCCTAACTAAAATCTCAGGCCAGTTTGGTTCCAGGTTTTAATTTTTTTAATTTTTATTTTTAAAATTTTATATAGGAAATATTAAAAATTAAAAATAAAAATTTAAAACTGAAATTTGTTATATAAATTTCATTTTCAGTATTTTTCCAAAATTTTGAAAAATTGAAAAAAAATTAAAAACTAAAAATTCAAACTAAACACTAATTTATCAATGGATACAGAGTATATGAATAGAAATCTTATATCACCAACTAATGTCCTATTTTCTATCATTTAATCATTTATTGTGAAATAAAAAGATAAAAATAAAACAATATTCATAAATTTATAAATTATCAAAGATACATATCTATCCTCTACTATTAATAAATAATTATAAAACAGTAAAAAAAATAATAATTTGGGCATTGATTTTCAATCCAAAGTATATTCACAAGACGTTTTGGTGCATCTACAAATTTCTTCGCCCACACTTATTTTGTCCCATTCTCCGACACGACACCCTTCCTCCTCTGTAAAGAAAAATATATATATACAAATCAACGTAATTAAATCTAAAAAAATAAAAATAAAACTGATTTTATTTTATTTGCCGTTGGAAATGCTTTCTCACTCATCGATATTTCCGTTTTCTCCACCATTGGCCAATTCGGCCATGCTCCTCTGACTCTCCCTTCTCCTTCATCATCGTCTCCACCAAAATTCCCTCCGGTTCCTACAGTTACCCGAACCGTACCCTACCACAACACTCTCTCTCTCTCTCAAGTTTCTGAGTTCATTCGTTCGTTCGTTCACTGAGCTACCAACTAAGAACTTTAACAGAACGCATTCCATTCCTATATTCTCCCATCGATTAATCCGCTTCGCGGTGACGGTGAGTTTTTTTTTTTTTTCTCTTCTTCCTTCCGATTCACTTCATAGATCTGTGTGCTTCGCTTTTTTTTTTTTTGTTTTGGTTTTGGTTTTGGTGCGCGCGTGGCTACGCGCCGTCGTGCGAGATTGGATCTGAATGAATATTTTGGATTCGTGTGTTTGGTGTTGGATCTGATCTGGCTTTAGGTTTTGAGAGATCGGAGAGAGGGAGAAGGCTCATATGGCGCACAGGGTGGACCACGAGTACGATTACCTCTTCAAGATCGTGTTGATCGGTGACTCTGGCGTTGGAAAATCGAACATTCTGTCGAGGTTTACGAGGAACGAATTTTGCTTGGAGTCTAAATCTACGATCGGCGTTGAATTTGCCACAAGGACTCTTCAGGTACTTCATCCTTTTCCTTCCTGATTTTCATTTTTATCGCTCCTTGCTTCTAAGTCTGCTTCTTTTTTTTTGGTGTTATGTGAATGCGTTCGTTTCGTTTAGTACACGTGCCTTTGTTTGTAGATCCTTTTGTATTTAACGTTTACTGAGTTTTTTTTCTCTTGCTATTTTTACTTCTGCTCGAATTTCTGCGTGTTATTTGCACTTGTAGGTATTGGAGTATGTTCATTTTTTTTTCTCTATTGTTTTTGGTCCAAAGCATTGATTGGTTAAGGATTTTAGACATTTATAAACTCAGATCCTCTTGTGAGGAACATTCGGTATGATGACCAGGTGTATTGGAGGAATGATTTTAGCTTTTACGTGCTGTGATTAAGGGAGAGGACTTAGATTTATCAGAAAAATTCTTGCATAAACTTGGTGTTCCCCAAGTTCAATGGATCTGGATCCTCTTATGGAATAATAATGTCATGCTTGAGAGAGAGACATAAAAGAAAACTGATAGATCAATATAAGTAAAGCAATAATTCTACACGGCTAGAACTAGTGCTAGTAGAATGATGTGTCAAGAATATAGGATAATAGAGCGGAAATACTGATATCATGGGTGGAAAAGAAAAAAGAATGAGGTGTACACCCGTCAACTATACCACATAAGTCGGGCAGGACAGTTCGTTTAGGGTAGCATTTTTTCATATGAATATCGGTGGGTCATACCGCAGCAAAGTATATATATATTTCTCTCTCATAACATAATTTGTCAAGTCATAATATAAATTGTCATGTTTGCAAGTAATATGAGAAGATTCTTATACAAGCTGAATGCATTTGGCCAATAATTTATTAACACAAAATTATGATAACTAATTGTTAATTAAATATAGTAATTAATAATTAGTCAAGAATTTGTCAATAATTTATTGGTCTAATGCTTATAACTTGGATGGTTCTGGTTTTAGTCCAGTTCATTGACAAGGATTCAGTAACCATATAATTATTAATGCTTTGGTCTTTGAGTATTTAAACTGATACTATATGCTGATTGTTGAGAGCAAATTTTGTTATGTTCAAGTTGTTTTGAATTTGAATCTGCTGATAGATGGTTTATGGATCCTTGTTTGAGTTACGCTATTAGTAAATAGTAATGACTAATTCTTTATACCCCGTCACAGGTAGAGGGAAAGACTGTTAAGGCACAGATCTGGGACACGGCAGGTCAGGAGCGGTACCGTGCCATCACCAGTGCTTATTACAGAGGAGCTGTTGGTGCTCTCCTCGTATATGACATAACCAAGAGGCAAACCTTTGACAATGTCCAAAGGTGGCTGCGTGAATTGAGGGACCATGCAGACTCTAACATAGTTATCATGATGGCTGGGAATAAATCTGATTTAAACCATCTTAGAGCAGTTTCAGGGGATGATGGCCAAGCATTGGCAGAGAAGGAAGGTCTCTCGTTTCTTGAGACATCTGCATTGGAAGCAACCAACGTTGAGAAGGCATTCCAAACCATCTTGACAGAGATCTATCATATTGTAAGCAAAAAAGCACTGGCAGCACAGGAAGCAGCTGCCACTACCACACTTCCTGGTCAAGGAACCACCATCAATGTTTCTGATGCATCTGCGAATACAAAGAGAGGTTGCTGTTCCACCTAATGTGACAATTTGAAGGAAAAATCGTTGCTGGCAGATAGTATTTTTTTCCCCAAATTCTGTTTTTTGCCAACCCCCCCCCCCTCTTCCTTTTTTTTTCCCTTTCTTTATGGGTGAGAGAAAAACGTGTAGAGTACATTTACTTCATTGAGTTGCGCCGAGGAAGCTTGTGAAATTCTATAAAACAGTAGTGTTGCTAGTTTCTTTGGATTATTTCTTCCGTTATATGATAGTTTCTCATGAATTGATGTAATATTTGGCACTGACAGATATTGATGATATAGCGTGGTCAATGGGAATCTGACATCTCAGAGAGGCCATGTAAGATTATACGTAGCTTCTTTGCTTGGTTTTTGTCAATTCATTGTTTTTTTAAGGCTACTTTTGGATCTGCCTGCTCGATAGAGCATATGATCATCTCTTTCTCAATCTCTTATTCCATTTAAACATGTCAACTATATTTAGCAGATCATGTCACGTACCTCATTTGCAAGTATAACAACAACGAACCTTTTATATTGGGTAGAATCGGCTAGCTCATTTGCAAATACATGAATATAAAAGATTCAGTTTAATGTTTATTATATTAAGGAAGCTTATAACGCGGCAACGATTTATCAAATGGTGGGAGAGCATTGTTAAACTGCAGAAGATGTACCACACGCGTTGATTTAGTGGGTAAGGACTTTAAAAACCTTTGCATTTACATGTACCTAATATGTTGAAGGTCCCCGGTTTAAGTTGAGTATTACAAATGATATGGAATTTGTGTTAAAATTACAATACTGTGGAGTTTAAAATCTCGCTTAAGGCGAGATTACATAAACAATATATTAAAATATAATGCAGTAAAGCTGCCATCTTCATAAGATATCTCGAACGATATGTATACCTCAAGCATGTCAGTGTATTGGATTTACAAGTAAATCTTAAGCACATAAAAGCAAAAAGCAAAGTGAAAATAGCATGCAGTGAAAAAAACATGTATATCTCTCATTTTATTAATTTTTTTACACACAAACTACACTCATCATTTTTTTTTCCTTTATATTAACAACACAAAATTAAGAGTAATGTTATTTGAACTCATGTGTAGGATATTATACCACACACTAAATTAAATAGGGTTCACATTCTTATTTAAGGATAGATGAGAGTGCATTGGTTAGAGAGCATTTGTTTATTATCCAGGGATAGAAATACAAGACAAGAACAGTGGGGACGAAGACATGGACGAAGACATAAAAAATACTATCTCTATATCGTGTTTGGTTGTGAGTACAAGCATAATAACTGCTTCGTATTTTATTTGGCAACATAGGACAGTACAATAAATATATGATAAAAGACATATGCCCCTGTCCCGTCGTTCACGACCATTGACCACTGCCAACGCCCTTGACCAGCGTTGCCGCGCCCTGGCGTTGACTGGCATCTACCACGACGACCGTAGCCTAATCGCTATCAGAGGTTGCTACTAAGGGGCATTAAAAAAAATATTAAATTTCTGTCTCTATCCTGCCACTTTTGGATGAACATAAATACAGAAAATTTTATCTCGAGACAGAAATTTTTGTCCCTTACCCTATCTCCACCACCAAACATCCTTCTATCTCCATTGTCCCAATATTGTCTTGGGGAATAAACGCACCTTAAAGAGAGAGAGAGAGGGGACAAGCCCCATCTCCTCAATATTTTATCAATATATAATTATATTTAATCGAAAAATATAAAATGCTTAAATTTACATAGATATATGAAAAAATTAGATGATCTTTTCCACTTTTTGATTTTACTCTTTTAGATACATTCATCCAGTTTTACTAGTTTCTTTTAGATGTATTAGATAGTTTATGAAATAAGATTTTAAAAGAGGAATGACAAATAAAAGGATGGGCTACTCTTATTTTTTTTGTCCTCACTATTTTCTTATTTTGGAGACATGTATTTCAATTGATGAACAATACAAAGCTACAATATGATGAAGTGGAGAGGAAAACAAGAACATGAGTTATATATAGAGAGAGTTGATAACATTTTAATATATTTTCAAATCTCAAATAGTGCAATATTTTATTTTTTGAATATTTTATTAATTTTGCTAAAAATCTCGCACTGTGCAAGATTAATTTTGCTTAATTTTTTTTTTATTAATTTTCTTTTTAAATGTCGTTTGTTTTCGGTGCTGATTTAACCATTTTTTAATTTTGTTTTAACAATCTCGCATAATGCGAGTTTTAGGTTTTCAAGAATTAAGAAATTATCTTTTTAAAATCTTGCTTTGTGCGAGATTTAAACAATCTCATACAGGTGTAATTTTCTCACAAAGGACATATTATTGTATATGTAACACTGAAATGTCATATTAAAAAAAATGACCCACTTAAACCCCATATAAAAATTAATTTACCCCCAAGGGAAGCGAACAAGGCATGTCTTGTGAATCTATACGACGATGCATATACGAATAATAAGTAGAAAACAAGGAGGAGCAAAAGAATGTAACCTCACTCAATTTGTATGGTTACATGTTGTATTTTATACTTTTCTGCACAGTAGTACTTAATCCTGCCAAGTAAATCAATGGGACTTATGCGAGGATCAGCCACTACATGGCAAGATAGAACAGTTTTTCCAACTGTAATGGCCCAAACGTGCAGGTCATGAATGCTTTGCACTCCCTTGATACTTCTGAGGCCATTTTCCAGCTCAATGACATTGATCTCAACTGGCGTCCTCTCCATCAGAATGCCGAAGATATTCCTAAGCATGGGCAGAGTAGTACTTAAAGATATAACAGAGAATATGAGTGTACACATCAGGTCAACCACTAACCATCCTGGTTTAGCCCATATTATGGCTCCAGCAATCATCACCCCACCAGATTGAATCAGATCAGTCATAACATGCAAATAGGCCCCTTGGAGATTTATGTTCAAGGCATTAATATTTCTCTGACTACTTGAAAGCATGATAAGCCCCTCTTCATCAGTTATTTTATATAGTTCCTCCTTCCCATGATCTTGATGATGACCATGAATATGATCATGTCCTGATTCTCCACAGCCATGATGATGACCATGAATATGATCATGACCTGAGTCTCCACAACGATGATGATGACTATGAATATGAGCATGATCATGACCAAGCCATACAACCATGATAAAGTTAAGAACAAACCCGAATGCTGCAATTGCAAACATGAGCATTCCATTCACCCTGGCATTGCGGTGAAGAAGCCGACCAACTGCTTCATATATTAAAAAACCAGATATCCCCCAAATTAACTGCACAGATAAAAGAGCTCCCAAAACCTCTAGCCGATTGTATCCGAAAGACTGATGTGGTGTTGCCTCCCAACCTGAAGCCCATACTGCAAAGAGAGATGCAGAATCCACCAATATCAGAAAGCAAGTGTGTTGCATCACTAATGACTGCTAGGCTGTTGGCTTTTATTCCACCAACAACTTCCACAAGCATAACAATAGCATAGAAAACAATGAGACCACAAAGTTTCTTTGCTGACTTTGATGACTCTGTGGATGCCACAACACTGTTCTCTTGCCTAGAAAAAGGACAGACAGAACCGCACGATGACTCCACTGTCATTGGTAGAGCATCCGGTTTCTGAGAGGCAATGGTTATCTCAGTTTCCTGCCTAGACCCTGCTTCCAATATAGGTGCTTTCCCAAGTTCCATTTTCTTCATTGAACTGGTGCCGCACCCATTTAAACAAAACAAAACAAAAATAAATCATTTAGAAAAGTCATCGATGATTAGATTGCCAACAACAACATCCGATATAGCAATATAGCATCAATTCAAAACAACGTTTAAGATTAGGTAAAAGCCGTGTTTGGTGGATTGTGAACAAGTTTGACAATGTCAAAATGAAGGAGCCAGTGGGTAATTAACATAAAATAAGAACAAAAAATGACATTTTAGTTACTAGTGGAGGATGTTAATGACAAATTTGACAACTTCAAATTGAAGAAAGAAGTGTGAAATCAACATAAAATAAGTACAGGTGGCATTAAATTCCAGGGTCGCTGGGAAGGTCGGAAAATCACAGAAACGGACAAAGCTACAAGCCTACAACATTAAAAGACAAAGTTTCAGCGAACTAGTACCCCAGCCAAAATACAAAAGTATAATAGTTCATAGAGAGAAGGAAAACAAAAATTCAATGAAGAATAAATTTGCAGACATAACATTTTTCCCCCAAAAAATAAAAAAAAATCGTACCAGTGCAATCGAAGAAAGTAGGTCCAGAGCCCAGAGGAGTAAATTGAGAATCTGTGCAGAAAGTCGAACGATTGAATTGGAATATGAGAATTATAGGTGATATTGGGAAGAGGGGAAGGAGGGTTTAGGTTTGGAGAGGGAAGAGGAGAGATACCGAAGAAAGAGGGAACTCAAAACAAAATGGTGTGCGTGCGGAGCAACATTTGTTGGTGTTAACGGAATCTTGTCGTGGCGCACTGCACACCCATCAGCGGAGACTTATTGCGTGATTCGGATTCGGTTCTCTTTCAACTGCAAAACCACACGAGAAAAAAAGGAGCTAAGTAACCCTGGGTTGGAGCTTTCTCCAAACAGGAAAACTACATAGTACAATGTGTTTTGTTAGCTAGCTTGTAATATGGATTTCCTCTACAAATTAGGGACAAACAAACCTATCCTAAACCTCGGTCTTTTCGGGTGCCACACTACGATCCGATACGATACGATCCGTTACTAGTCACTCCATAGATTATTTCGACCGAAAGCAAAAAACGATAGGGAAAAGGCAATGTCTCTTTATATCATTCTAAAAAAATTGTTCTAAGTTTAGAGTGTTGTCTTTAAGAAAAGGTTATACTTGTTAAATTTAAGTCACATTTTTTTTTTGTGTTGTCTTAGATAAAAAATATTGTAGTGTGAGGATTAAAATAGTCATTCTATAATATCAACTTGGTGCAAAATAGTTTTTTTTTCAAAAAATCACCTTCTAGGACTAAAGTGGTGGTTCTACACTATGAACTTGACATACTTTATTGACAAAAATGGAGGTCCGTTGATCTTAGGTGAATTGTCAAATAAGGTGGATCTTTTGGACTATGGATAAATATAGTTTTTTTAGACATATTTTACCAGTAATATAATTTTTTGAGGGTCAAAATGATAGTTATTCCTTTGTTAAAAAAAGTTAAATTATTCTTTGTCATCTCTTTTCATTTTTTTTATTTGATTTATCATATAATTATGATAGCAAAAGAAACTTTTATGATGCAATGTTAACATAAAATATTTTTATACCAATACCAAATCATGTATAATTATATTATTAAAAATAATTTAACTGTTATACACTGTTATTCATTTAAATTCTTCTATCTGGATGATTTTTGAAATGATATGATGAGATCTAAACATAATTTACTAATATAATAATATATAATTGTGTGACTGTAAAAATAACTTATACTGTTAGTATATTAAAATTAAACTTTATTAACAATATTTGAATTTTATAATAACCCCTTTAAACGTTATATATATATAAATATAACTTTTATAATAAACGACTCGTTTCAAGTAAAAAAATGTTTTAAATTTGTCCCTTAAGTTTTTCAAATGCCAAACATGTTTATCTTTTATGTAAATACTGTTTATTAAATTCATTAAATGATAGATTTGAAAATAAAACTTGGCTCATAAAATGTTATACATACTAGTTTTATCAACTCGGATGCTACCTATATTTTTTTAATTGCTATAACTAATGCTAATTGTGAAAAGTTGTTACTTAGAAAAAATATATAAAAAGAGTTACGAGACAAATCAATTATTTTTACTTATATAAGAATATTTTAAATATTTTATAGAATTTAATTTAAATATATTATCAATGTAAAAAAAAATTGCATAGACATTCAATTATTGTTGATGCCACATCAATAACAATGTTTATTAATTCAATTATCTGGTTTGAAACTCTTACAAATATAAACATATAATTGAATAACACTAGTCTAATTTATATATATATATATATATTGACAGTCAATCAAAATAAATCTTAATTTTATATCAATAATAAATCAAATCTCTTTAGATAAACAGTATTCACAATAGTACTTTATATTGTTTATGTATGAAAAATTGAAAATATGCCCCATCCATTGAAGATGAGCTCAATATCCAGTCTGGCAAGTTAATAAATTCATTGGTCATTCAAATAAAACAAGGAAAAAAAAAAATTCAACACTACTAAAAGTAACGTGTACGAAATTTATCATCATAGCACACTTCTAATTAAGGGCTTATGGAGGTTAAAACTTAAAAAGTTTAAATACATAAAAGTAGACATTTTAATATTGGTACGTAATAACGTTATAAAGGTATTGGTACAACGAAGAGAAGCAGATAATTCACAGCAGGGTACAGCTAGCATCTAACAAAGTTCGATTGATCAACTTCTTTAATTTTACATACAAAGTTTGAAAGAAATTGTTGGGCGAATGTTTTACAGCACTAAATAAATTTATTCGAGTGATTGGTGAAAATGCGAACTAAACATTTTTCGTGTTGCTGTCCCAGTGCAAGGTTGCATCAGATCTTCTAAATTAAACGGCTGGCCAAATCTGATCCTATGGTTGTGTTGTACCATAGAGGAGTCTAGAGGGCACATTGTTGCTGGTTTTCAGTTATAGGTTATGGATATAATTTTGTGTTCACTATTTAATTATTTTCTGATCTAGTTTTTAGTCGTCATTAGTTTTTCCTACAGAGAGCCCGGTTTGCATTAATTGTTCCGTTCATTTGGCGCTGTAAGCGAAAGCCTATGTATGTAGATGGTAATGTCGATCATAAGGGTAGAGGCTTTGTCTTTGTTAACTTAGTAAAGATGAAATTAAAGATGCACAAGGAGCAATCAACAAACCAAATGAATATAACACGTTGATCTCATTCATCGAATTGAATGAGCCACCCTAATTAAGGACTTAATCTTATCCATAGACCCCGTGAACTCCTTTCTTGTTCACTTTCTTGATCAATGATGTAGAAGGCTAGGTTGGGTTAATTTTTCACATCTCGTTAATATATATATATATAACTGTATGTGTTATTTTATTATCTCAGTCTGGTGTATGTTTTATATATATATACACACACACACACACAATTCCATATTTAACTAAAACTATACTATCCAATATTTATCACCATGATGGCCATCTGCGTATTACACACGGTCTATGAATACATATATAATACATACTCTGGTTTCTTCTGTTGGAATTTTCCCCAATCCAAATCATAGAAAGTGAGCTTATGTAGCTACGCTGTTTCTTGATACTAAATATTAATATGAAAACTAATACAACTATAGTGTATATATCAGAATAACACCACAAGTGTTGATTCTAAGCCTAGCTTATTATATACAGAGACCATTCACCGTTAGCCCTCCATCAACACAAATGGTCTGTCCTGTTATGTAAGAGGCTGCAGGCATGCACAGGAATGCCACCAACGAAGACACCTCCTCTGCCTCTCCAATCCGTCCAAGGGGAGTTCGTGAAATAAAACTATTAAGAAAATTTTTCATCTTTTAGGTGCTGCAAGAAAACAATCATAATTAACACGCCCTCATAAAATTCAGGTAAAAGAGACAATAAATTATAAAACAATACTCTAACAATGTTGAAGATTACCCGTTCAACAACAGGGGTTCTGATTAGCCCTGGTGCAACGCAATTAGTCCTTGTGTTATCTTTTGCCCACTCACATGCCAAATTTCTCGTTAGTTGGTTGATTGCTCCAGCATACCATGAAAAATATACTCCATCCATCTCTTATTAATAGTCGTCTTGAAAATTGAGACAAACTAATACTTGAAAAAATTAATACACCAGGCTATAATTTGTAGCCATATACGTTAACTTTTTAATATATTAGTTTGTCTTTTTTTCAAGACTACTATTAATAAGAAATAGAGAAAAATAAATTAGATGTCATCCCCTTTCTCAATCTTCCCAATACAAAAATATAATGACAAGACAATTACCTTTTGCTGCACTATATATGGACCCTACATTTATTGACACCACACCATTAATGGAGGATATGAAAACAATGCTTGCAGCCTCTGAAGCTTTTAGGAGAGGATGTGCAAGCTGGCTTATGTGATACGCAGATTCAAGATTCATACTCAGCAGAAATGAGAAATCTTCCTCCGTGAAGTCGTGGGTCTCCTTTGGTATGTTTGTCCCAACATTGTTTACCTGAATTCGTGTGTGCATACATACATAAGAACACATATCAATCCTGAAAGTTATATAGAAAATTAAACTTTGAGAAAAAGAAAAAACTTATATTCACAATATCTTTTGATAAATAAATTCATCATCTTAACATAGGTCATATGTATATAAAGTGATTATACAAATCTTGTTGGGGTTTTCATGTCGAGGTTGGAGAACTATAATTATTAAACTTTAACGATGATCAAATAATCAAGAATCCAGATTCCAATCACTGATTAAATCATATTTAATTTAATAAATATATAAACACATCATATAATTCAAATAATTAAGTATATAATATATATTATAATTGACACAATATATCACAACAATTGTTTTGGCCTAGTAGTTGAGTGTGTTTCTACCCTTTGGTTCCAAGACCGAATATTATCCCCACATTTTTTTGAGAATTTTGAATTTATATATGCTCTCAAAACTGATTCACACTCAAATCTGTTTCACAACCAAACTCAACTAATTCAAACTGGGTCAAATACGTAATGATCTAAATACAAAGTTGAATCATTAGTGCGATTCCTTCTATAACATTGTGGAGCACACTGGGGGGAGTGAAAATGAAATGAAAAAAGAGTGAGAGAAATGAAACTGATGGTGGCAAAAAGACTCCCATGTTATTTTCTTTTAGACTAAATATCCATTCTTGACCCTTAGAAATATATCAAGATAAATTATTTCCTTGGAATTTAAAAATCCTTTATTGGTCCCTTATAATTCAATAATGGAACAAATTAGTCTTTTCATATAGGTTCATATAATTATATATTGAATTGTGAGGAATCAATAAAAGATTTTTAAATCCTAAAACACTAATTTGTCTTCAATATGTATATTTTTGAGGAATCAAAATGGGGTTTACACTTTCCTTTATATGTTGACAAAAATTGTTCAAATGATTAAAAAATAATCTGTTATTTTATCATTATTATTATTATTATTATTATTTTAAGCTATCATACCTTGTTGTATAATAACTTTCCATTTCTAATTCTTTCACCGGGCATTATTAGATAAATCCATAAATTATTAATCTTATAACTTCCTATAGTTATTTTGACCAAACAATGATCAAGAAAAGTTGGGAAAAAGAATCAACTTTATTTTCACCTCTTTCATGGTGTGTTTATTATAAATTTTGAAAAAAAAATATGAAATTTAAATCTTATATTTAATTAAAAACTGAAAATTATTTCTTTTTCAGGAGCTATTATCTTTAACTTTTACAGAAAAATTTAAAATTGATTTTTTTTTAGATTTTAATTATTTTTTAAAAATTATTCAAACATATAAAAAAAAATTTGAAGTGAAAAGAAGTGCTTCTGAACTGAAAAAAAAATCAGAAGTAAACACACCCTCAAATTACTCACTCACAAGGATGTTGAGTTTGCCATTGAACTCAGAAGAGACTTTGGTTATGAGCTGCTCTCTTTGCGCCCGAGAAGCCACGTCCCATACCGAACCAGTAACACGGTATCCCTTTGTTGTCCACTGATGTAAGGATTGACTGAGTTGAGCTTCGTTCCTTGCGCAAGTGTGTACTGTGGCCTCTAACTCTGCGAACTCTTCCACGATACCATGCCTACGTATATTAAGAGGTTATTTCACCGAAATGGTGAGAAACCAGTATTATGCAAGGCAAAGGCTACCATTACTATATGTAATTGCTGGGCCTATATATATATATATATATAGTTATTTAGCATTTTCCTATTTATAATATGTAAGAGGAGAAAGCAACTAAGCTACAAGAAGAATGAGAGAAGGAAGAATAGCACAAGAGAGCAACCCAATTCCTTTGGATCCACCAGTGACTAGAGCTGTCATCCCTTGAAGAGACCACCTACTGCTTTTGCTACCAATGTTTGCCTCTGCTATCTCTCTTTTAATATCTCTTCAAATTAAGATTTTGAGCTATCGAATGATCCCTTCTTCCACCTTCTAAATGGTTTATATATAGGGCAGTAAAGGAGTTACATTAAAGCGAACACTTGAATTCAGGATTAGCTTGTTAAAAGAGAAGAGAATACAAATCAATTTAGTCCTAACCCTTCTGTATTATCTGTGGGGTCCAGCCGAAAATATTGAAAAAGGAAAAGCCACGAGACATGGCATGTAATTCAATACTTGGGAGGTTGAAAATTTTATTGTATGGGTGTGAAGAACTTTTTGCACAAAGAAGCAATAGGACGTTTCTTCTGTAGTTGAACTTTGTAATGTGCGTTTATACCATATGGATCTTTAAAAATAGAGGTGTTTTGTTCATTTAGTTGCACATCAAGCAGCGGAGCAGAAGAGCTGCATAATAAGAGAAACACACTGAGTGTTATTCTTTGAGAAAGAGGTAAAAATAAAAAATGGGAATAATTTCTAGAGAGTGTCGGTGTAAATAAATACACCAGAAATATTTATGAGTATCATTTTTATTACTCTTTGATACCTAAAATTATAATATTTGAATAGGTAGTTCTTCTGGGAAACACTATATTTACCTCCTGTGTTGGAGAGTGTGAAAAAGATATTTTGTAATTATCTTAATTATAGTAAAATATTTTTCAAGTTTTCCTATGATTTTTCTTCGTGTATTTAGGAGTTTCCATATTAAAATTTGGTGTCCATTTTCTTTTAATTTTACACATATTTATTATCATTTACTACACCGATTGATAGATTTATTTCTATCAAATTTATTTTGATATTTATTACCACATATTGACATAATTTATTTATATTATGAATCAATACCTAAACCCAACATTATCAATCAATATTTATTACGATTCAAGTTTTTATCCTAATTAAAAGAAAAATATTATTCTAATACTCATCATATAATAGATACCCAACACTTAAAAAAATAGAGAGGAAGATGTGAACAGAGAATTAGTGAAAAATAAAAAAGAATATGGTCCTATAATTTTTGTGAGAGGGGTTTTTGGGTATTTAAAATTTGGAAATGTTGAAATATCACCCCTATAATTAATATTGGGCGTCCAACATTTTTTTTAAGGCTTAACTCTATTTACTTTTTACAAAAAAAAAAAATGCTACCTAATACTAAAGAAAATGTTCGTACATTTTATGCTTCTTCCTTTTAGATTAAAAAAACAATCTATATAAGACTTTAGTTTTGGGGTAAATATCTCCCCTAGATTTATTTTTTTTTTCCAACTAATACTTATTTAAAGATTCAAGTTAAATAAAAAATCTTCCTGTCTAAATTTTTATTTAGGAGAAATCGTTCGCCACTTAACACTTTGTTTGTTTCTGACAGATATTTTTTAGAAAATATCTATCAAACACTTTGGTAACTGTATTTTGACTTTTGAGATAAAGATAAGAACTTCCAAGGGAAAAATCAGTAAAGTAGTGTTTGGAACGTTAACATGAGCAAATGATTTTATTTAATTTGAATGGATTGGTTTTCTAGATTAAATTTTATGTTTGGAATAACTTTAAAAATAAATTCTTATATGTAAAGATACCATAGCTAAATTGGTCTAATGATGAGAAGTTTAAGTAGAAAGCGTGAAATATTAGATTCAACTCTCAGTGAAAAATATAATTTTCAAAATATAAAAAATATAATAGATAAATTGTATTTGAAATAATTAAAATAGGAAATAATAGTATTATTTGGATTGATAATACGTGAGACATCATGTGATACACTTACATCTACTTTACTCTTTGATTGGATGTGATGCACATTTAATCATTGTGATTGTCTCTTACATCTTTTGAGTGAAAGGTCCTATATTTGATGCCCACCTTTCTCTTTCCTCTAACTCCCTAAAATGAATTTATAACTTTAATATCTTTATAAAAAATAAAAATAGAAAATAAATTGATTTAATTTGTGTTTAAGTATCAAAATTAAAACAATTTTACTCAAATTAAATTCAGTCAAATTTAATAAGGTTCCAATAATGGAAATAAATCCTATAATTTTGATAGATGAAATTTTTTTCTTATATTTCAAAGATTTAAATACACAGTTTAATCATTGTCTCTATGGGCTCTTGGTTCCGTATTTAATTAAAAAATAAACAATTTAATTTACCAATCAAATCTTTATTTTTATCCTTATTCCAAACACCTCATAACAGAAAGCGTCATTGTTTTCTTGTCATTGAATACTTTTCCGCACTCTGCTCATCCATCATTTGGAATTTCATTCATTGAGTCAAACTCAATTTGGTTCCACCATGCCGTCCAAATCAAAAGACAAAAAAATGGTTGAGGAGGTCGTCAAAGATTGGTCCCTTGACAATGTTGTTCAGATAGATTTTGGACAACTCAATATAAAATCTTATAGAATAAGCAGGCAATAAATTTTCACCTAAAATGAAAAAAAAAATTATATTTACACTCAAAATGTGGATTTATTTTGCTACAAAAAAATGTGAATTTATTTTAAAGTCACTTAAAAAAGATAGATGCATAGATAATAAAGAGACAGAAAAAGAAAAGGTAATAAACTCACACCATCTTTGTACTTATCTATGTTTTAATAAATATGAAAGAAATTTAATAAAAAATTTAAAATAAATCCAAATTTTGATTACAAAAATTATTTCCCTTCCATAAATTTTTTATGTTTATGTCTAACTATTAACTATGAAAAAGGAAAACAAAACACCCATAAAGAGATAATAAAAACACCAAAGGAGATAATAAAACAAAACATAAGACTCTAAACAATAAGAAGGAAAAAAAAAATGATTGGCCGCTACCAGAGACTAAGGGTGACAGGCCCTCAACAATACTGCGAAAAGGGAGGAAGAAAAGAGAAAAAATTATTAGTCTAGGATATTAGATGCAAGTGAGAAAAAAATTAGCCCATTTTACAAGGAGGTTTGGTGAAATTTCATTCCTCTTTATTTATCCTCATGACACCCACCTTCTCGGATACAATATTTATGAGTAAATAACTCATGTAGTTCTTTAAAAACTGAAACTAAACTCATAGTCTCTTAAGATTTCAATAATAGGGCACATTAATCCCTCTTTATGTATTTAATTTTTTAAACACTAACGAAATTACACATTAACATGTTAATATGACATTAAATTATGCGTATATTATCTAAAGTAGAATATAATTTAAAATGACTCCTTTTGGTAGTTGAGATTCATAAAATGAATAAGTAATATAATGACTCGTTTTGTGTAATTTTCAACATCAAAATGAGGGTTAAAATGGTCATTCTATAATGTCAATTTGGTGCAAAATAGTTTTTTTTTTTTAAAAATATGATCTTTTAGGATTAAAGTAGTGATTCTACACTATGAACTTTACATAATCACTTCTATTAACAAAAATAGAGGTCTGTTGATCTTGGGGTGAATTTGTCAAATAAGATGGATCTTCTAAGGGTTAAGACAAATATAGTTTCTTTTAAGACATATTTTGTCAGTGATATAATTCTTTTGGGGCCAAAATGGCAGTTATCCCTTTGTAAAAAAAATTAAATCATTCTTTGTCATCTCTTTTCATTTTTTTTATTTGATTTATCATATAATTATGATAGCAAAAGAAACTTTTATGATGTAATGTTAATATAAAATAATTTTATACCAATGCCAAATCATGTATAATTATATTATTAAAAATAATTTAATGATTATACACTGTTATTCATTTACATTCTTCTATTTGTATGATTTTTCAAATGGTACAATGAGATCTAAACATAATTTACTAATATGACAATACGTGATTGTGTGACTATGTAAAATAACTTATCCTGTTAGTATATTAAAATTAAAATTTATTAAAAATATTTGAATTTTATAATAACCCCTTTAAATGTTATATATATAAATATAACTTTTATAATGAACGACTCGTTTCAAGTGATTTTTTTTTTAAATTTGTCCCTTAATTTTTTCAAATACCAAACATGTTTATCTTTTATGTAAATATTATTTATTAAATTCATTAAATGATAGATTTGAAAATAAAACTTGGCTCATAAAATGTCATACATACTAGTTTTATCAACTTGGATGCTACCTATATTTTTTAAATTGCTATAACTAATGCTAATTGTAAAAACATAAAAATATTTAGTCTTTGAAAGTTACTACTTAGAAAAAAAAATATAAAAAGATTTATGAGATAAATATATTATTTTTACTTATATAAGAATGTTTTAAATATTTTATAGAATTTAATTTAAATATATTGTCAATGTAAAAAAAATTGCATAGACATCCAATTATTGTTGATGCCACATCAATAACATTGTTTATTAATTCAATTATCTATTTTAAAACTCTTACGGATATAAATACATAATTGAATAATACTAGTCTAATTATATATATATATATATATATATATATATATATATATATATATATATATATACAGTCAATGAAAATAAATCTTGATTTTATATCAATGTTATATCAGATCTCTTTTGATATACAGTATTCACAATAGTACTTTATATTGTGTATGCATGAAAAATTGAAAATATGCCCCATCCATTAATGAAGATGAGCTCAATATCCAGTCTGGCAAGTTAATAAACTCATTGGTCATTCAAATAAAACAAGGGGGAAAAAAAAAACTCAACTCTACTAAAAGTAACGTGTACGAAATTTATCATCATAGAACACTCTAATTAAGGACTTATGGAGGCTAAAACTTAAGAGTTTAAATACATAAATGTAGACATTTTAATATTGGTACATAATAATGTTATAAAGGTATTGGTACAACGAAGAGAAGCAGATAACTCACAGGAGGGTACAGCTAGCATCTAACAAAGTTCGATAGATCAACTTCTTTAATTTTACATACAAAGTTTGAAAGAAATTGTTGGGCGAATGTTTTACAGCACTAAATAAATTTATTCGAATGATTGGTGAAAATGCGAACTAAACATTTTTCGTGTAATTGCTGTCCCAGTGCAAGGTTGCATCAGATCTTCTAAATTAAACGGCTGGCCAAATCTGATCCTATGGTTGTCTTGTACCATAGAGGAGTCTAGAGAGCACATTGTTGCTGGTTTTCAGTTATAGGTTATGGATATAATTTTGTGTTCACTATTTAATTATTTTCTGATCTAGTTTTTAGTCGTCATTAGTTTTTCCTACAAGAGAGCCTGGTTTGCATTAATTGTTCCGTTCAGTTGGTGTTGTAAGCGAAAGCCTATGTATGTAGATGGTAACGTCGATCATAAGGGTAGAGGTTTGTCTTTGTTAACCTAGTAAAGATATGAAATTAAAGATGCACAAGGAGCAATCAACATACTAAATGAATATAACACGTTGATCTCATTCATGGAATTGAATGAGCCACCCTAATTAAGGACTTAATCTTCACCATAGACCCCGTGAACTCCTTTCTTGTTCACTTTCTTGATCAATCATGTAGCAGGCTAAGTTGGGTTAAATTTTCACGTCTCGTATATATATATATATCCAATCACCATGATGGCCATCTGCGTATTACACACGATCTATAAATACATATATAATACATACTCTGGTTTCTTCTGCTGGAATTTTCCCCAATCCAAATCATAAAAAGTGAGCTTATGTAGTTACGCTGTTTCTTGATACTAAATATTGATATGAAAACTAATACAACTATACTGTATATATCAGAATAACACCGTAAGTGTTGATTCTAAGCCTAGCTTATTTTTTTTTTTATTAGAAAAAAAAAAACCATTCACCGTTATATATAGAGACCATTCACCGTTAGCCCTCCATCAACACAAATGGTCTGTCCTGTTATGTAAGAGGCTGCAGGCATGCACAGGAATGCCACCAACGAAGACACCTCCTCTGCCTCTCCAATCCGTCCAAGAGGAGTTCGTGAAATAAAACCATTAAGAAGCTTTTCATCTTTTAGGAACTGCAAGGAAACAATCATAATTAACACACCTCATCAAATTCAGGTAAAAAAGAGAGAATAAATTATAAAACAATACACCAACAATGTTGAAGATTACCCGTTCAGCAAGAGGGGTTCTGATTGGCCCTGGTGCAACGCAATTAGTCCTTATGCTATCTTTTGCCCACTCACATGCCAAATTTCTTGTTAGTTGGTTGATTGCTCCTGCATACCATTAACAATAAACTTCCTCCATTAATGGTTTTTCCAAGACGACTATTAATAAAAAATGGGGGAGAATAAATTAGCTATCACCCATTTTGTCTATCTTCCCAATACAAAATATAATGACAAGACAATTACCTTTTGCTGCACTATATATGGATCCAACATTTATTGATACCACACCAGTAATGGAGGATATGAAAACAATGCTTGCGGCCTCTGAAGCGTTTAGGAGAGGATGTGCAAGCTGGCTTATGTGGAATGCAGATTCGAGATTCGTACTCAGCAGAAATGAAAAATCTTCCTCTGTGAAGTCCTGCGTCTCCTTCCGTATGCTTGTTCCAACATTGTTTACCTAAATTTGTGTGTGCATACATATATAAGAACACATATCAATCCTGAAAGTTACATATACAATATCTTCTGATAAATAAATTCATCATCTTAATATAGGTCATATGTATAAAGTGATTATACAAATCTTGTCGGGGTTTTTTGGAGGTTGGAGAACTATAATTATTAAACTCCAACCAGTGATCAAGTGATCAAAACAATTACCAATCACTGATTGATCACTGATTAAATCAGATTTAATTTAATAAATATATAATATAATTCAAATAATTAAGTATATAGTATATATTATTAATGACACAACATATCACAACAATTGTTTTGGCCTGGTAGTTGGGTGTGTTTCTACCCCTTTGGTTCCAAGACCAATTCACACTCAAACCTAATTCACAACCGAACTAGACCAATTCATCCTGGGTCAAATACATAACCAATCCAAATGCAAAGCCAAACCACTAAAGCAATTCGGTGCTTATAACATTGTGAAGCACATGGGGGGAGTGAAAATGAAATGAAAAAAGAGCGAGAGAAATGAAACTGATGGCCGGCAAAAACACTCCCATGTTATTTTCTTTAAGACTAAATATCCATTCTTCATCCTTAGAAATATATCGAGAAAATTATTCTCTTAGAATTTGAAAGTCCTCTATTAGTCCCTTATAATTCAAGAATAGAACAGATTAGTTTTTTCATATAAGTTCGTATAATTATATGTTAAATTGTAAAAAATCAATAGAAGACTTTTAAATTTTAAAAGATTAATTTGTCTTCAATATGTATATTTTTGAGGAATTGAAATGAGGTTTACATTTTCCTTTATATGTTAACAAAAATTGTTCAAATGATTAAAAAATAATCTGTTATTGTATTATTATTATAATTATTTTAAGCTATCATGCCTTGTTATATGATAATTTTCCATTTCTAATTCTTTCACCGGGCATTATTAGATAAATCCATAAATTATTAATCTTATAACTTCCTATAGTTCGATTTGACCAAACAATGATTAAAAAAAGTTGGGAAAAAAGAATCAACTTTATTTTCACCTCTTTCATGGTGCATTTATTATATATTTTGAAAAAAATTATGAAATTTAAATTTTGTATTTAATTTAAAAAATTGAAAATTAATTTTTTTTCAGAAGTTACTATTTTTAGTTCTTACAAAAAATTTGAAAACCTGAATTTTTTGAGATTCTAATTATTTTTTAAAAATTATTCAAACAAACAAAAAAAAATTCAAAGAGAAAAAAAATGCTTCTGAACTGAAAAAAAATCAGAAGCAAACACACCCTCAAATTACTCACTCACAAGGATGTTGAGTTTGCCATTGAACTCAGAAGAGACTTTACTTACGAGCTCCTCTCTTTGCGCCCGAGAGGCCATGTCGCATACCGAACCAGTAACACGGTACCCCTTTGTTGTCCACTGATGTAAGGATTCATTGAGTTGAGCTTCGTTCCTTGCGCAAGTGTGTACTGTGGCCCCTAACTGTGCCAACTCTACCACGATCCCATAACTACATATATTAAGAGGTTATTTCACCGAAATAGTGAGAAACTAGTATTATGCAAGGCAAAGGCTACCATTACTATATGTAATTGCTGGGCCATATATATATATATATATATATATATATATATATATATATATATATAGAGTAATATTACACATCCAAAAATATAATATACAAAATTTTTGATAAAATTCATGGTAATTATTGTATGAAACACAGTGGTATGACACACACACACGCATATTATATGTGTGTGTGTATTTCTGGTAAAGTTTATGAGTATATATGTAAGAGAAGAAAGCAACTAAGCTACAAGAAGAACGAGAGAAGGAAGAAGAGCACAAGAGAGCAACCCGATTCCTTTGGATCCACCGGTGACTAGAGCTGTCATCCCTTGAAGAGACCACCTATTGCTTTTGCTACCAATGTTTGCCTCTGCCATCTCTCTTTTAATATCTCTTCAAATTAAGATTTTGAGCTATCGAATGATCCATTCTTCCACCTTCTAAATGGTTTATATATAGGGCTGTAAAGGAGTTACATTAAAGCGAACACTTGAATTTAGGATTAGCTTGTGGTGGTCCTCTCTTCTGTATTATCAATCAATATCATCAATATTTATTATGATTCAAGGTTTTATCCTAATTGATAGGAAAAAGTTATACTAACATCCCATAATATAATAGACACCCAACACCTAAAAAAATAGAGAGGAAGATATGAACAGAGAATTAATGAAAGAAAATAAAACAGAGCATGAGTCCTATAATTTTTGTGAGGGATTTTTGGGTATTTAAGATTTTGAAATGTTGAAATATAACCCCTGTAATTAATATTGGGCGTCCAACATTTTTTAAGGCTTTCCTCTATTTACTTTTTACAATAAAAAAAAATGCTACCTAATACTAAAGAAAATGTTCGTACAACATTTTATGCTGCTTCCTTTTAGGAAAAAAAAATCTATATAACACTTTAGTTTTGACCTTTTGGGTTAAATATCTCTCCTAGATTTTTTTTTTTTCCAAACTAATACTTATTTAAAGATTCAAGTTAAAGAAAAAGCCCTCCCGTATAAATTTTTATTTTAGAGAAATCGTTCGCCACTTAACACTTTGTTTCTGACAGATATTTTTGAGAAAATATTTATCAAACAATTTGGTGTCAAAAATATCTATCAAACACTTTGATAACTGTACTTTTGACTCTTGAGATAACGATAAGAACATCCAATGAGTACTTTTGTTCTTATGTCGGGAAAAGTCAACTTTGATATTTTAACATTTACTTTTTAAAATATTTAAATATCTTACTAAAAAAATATTAATCTCATTATTTTTTTAATTTATTTTCTTTCTATTACTCTTTTCATATTCATATAGGATCTATATGGATGTCTACATTCATATGAATGTTAAATAGAATTACTCGGGAAAAATAAGTAAACAGTGTTTGGAATGTTAACATTGGCAAATGATTTTATTTAATTTGAATGGATGTGTTTTCTAGATTAAATTCTATGTTTGGAATAACCTTAAAAATAAATTCTTATATGTAAAATACCATAGCTAAATTGATTTAGTGGTAAGAGATTTAAGTAGAAAGCATAAAGTCTTACATTCAACTCATATTGTGAACAATGTAATTTTTAAAGTACAAAAAATATAATAACTGAATTGTATTTGAAATAATTAAAATAGAAAATAGTAGTATCATTTAGACTGATAATATGTGAGATATCGTGTTGATACACTCACATTTACTCTTTTCTTGGATAAGATATGATGCCTATTTAATGATTGTGATTGTCTCTTATATTTTTTAAGTGAGAGGTCATATGTTCAATGCCCAACTTTCTCCTTCCTCTAACTCCCTAGGAAGAATTCATAACTTTAGTGTGTATTTGGATGGAGAAATTATAGGAGGGAATGTAATTTTTGAAAGGATTTAAAATTTATCATAATAAAATATCTTGTTTGGGTATTCACTTAGAAGAAATTACAGAATTCAAAAAATTTTAAAAAGAGATTTTATCTACCTAAAATAGAGGATTCTAATTTCTACCGATAGAGAGAATTTTGGAAATTCTTACACACACAAGGATACGCTTTTTTAATTTTGGTAAGTCTCACTTTTATTATATTTTATTACATTTTCTTTATATTTATGATATTTTTGTTTAATATTATTTTTAATTCATTTTATTACATTTTAAATTTTTTAATGTTCAGTTTATATTACATGATATTATATTTATGTATCATTCCATTTTATTTATATAACAATTAACTTTTATAATTTAAATTTAAAATATTTTATGAATGAAATTTAAGATAATTTATTAAATATGAGCCCATTATAATTGATTTTAGATAAGTTGAATTTTGATTATTAATAAAAAAAATTTATTTTGAAAAAAATACATTATGTTTTTCAAATAAAATATGTTAAAATCAAGGTGTAATTACCTCATCCAAATAAAGTATTTTACAAATGAACAAAATGTAATTATTTATCCAAACTAAAAATTTAAAAATTAAAGGGAATTTAATTGAAACATTTTAATTTTCTAACATTTTAAATTCTCTTATATTTTAAAAATACTCCATTCAAACACACACTTAATGTCTTTGTAAAAAAAATTAAAATAGAAAATAAATTGATTTCATTTGTGTTTAAGTATTGAAATCAAATCAATTTTACTCAAATTAAATTCAGTCAAATTTAATAAGATTCAAAATGGAAATAAATCCTATAAATTTTATAAATCAAAATTTTTTCCTTATATTTCAAAGATTTTAAATACACAACTTAATCTTTGCCTCTTTGGGCTCTTGGCCCCATTTTTAATTAAAAAAAAAACAAACAATTTAATTTACCAATCAAATCTTTATTTTTTATCCCTATTCCAAACACTTCATAAGACAAAGTATCATTGTTTTTTCGTCACTGAATACTTTTCCACACTCTACTCATCCATCATTTATCATTGGGAATTTCATTCATTGAATCAACTCAATTTGGTTCCGCTATGCCATCCAAATCAAAAGACAAAAATATGGATGAGGAGGTTGTCAAAGATTGGCCCCTTGACAATGCTCTCTGAATAGACTTTGGATCACTCAATATAAAATCCGGTAGAATAAGCATGCAATAACACCTAAAATGAAGAAAAAATCATATTTGCAATCAAAATGTGGATTTATTTTGCTCCCAAAAATATGTGAATTTATTTTAAAGTCAGTAAAAAAAGATCTAATAATTAGATAAAAAAAATAAAAGGTGATAAACTCACATCATCTTTGTACTTCTCTCTGTTTTACTAAATATAAAAGAAATTTAATGAAAAAATTAAAATAAATCTAAATTTTGATTACAAAATATTATTTCCCTTCCATAAATAGTTTTGTTTATGTCTAATTAGTAACTATGAAAAAGAAAAACAAAACACCCACAAAGAGATAATGAAAACACCAAGTGAGATAATAAAACAAAACATAAGTCTCTAACTGAAAACAAGAAAAAGAAATGATGGGCTGCTACCAAAGAATAAGGATGCTAGGCCCTCATCAAAACAACAAAAAGGAAGAAAGAGAGAAAAAATTATTAGTCTAGGATATTAGATGCAAGTGAGGAAGAAAAATTAGTTTATCCTAAGATTCGATGAAATTTTACTTCTCTCTATCGTTCGCATGATAATAACTTTCTGGATCGATATTTATGAGTAAATAGCTTATGTAATTTCTTAAAAGCAAAAATTAAACCTATGGTCTCTTAAGATTTTAATAATAGAATACATTTATTCCTTTATGTGTATTTGATTCTTTAAATACTAACAAAATTGCACATTGATTTGTTAACAGGACATGAAGTGATGCGTATGTCAATTAAAGTAGAATATAGTTTAAAATGACTCATTTTAACGGTTGAAATTCATAAAATAAGTGAGTCATAAAATAACTCATTTTGTGTAATTTTAAACGCAAAATGAGTGTAATATATTTTAATCCAGTATCATTTTAGTTAACATTTTAATGACATGCCATCATTGTTTAGACCATATATATAAGTCCACTAATGAAGAACTAATAGATGAATTAATGTGTTTATTTTTTTCAATCTTAAGGGATTATAAGATTATTTTCTTTCTTAGGAGACAAAATATTCATATGTAAAAATCTTAAGAGATCAAATAAGGTATTTACAAATTATACGATAGAAAAGAGAATTATGTAATAATTTTATTAATTTAAGAAAAGTTAGTGAAATAATTTCACAAACTCAAAATCTCTGAGCAAATTTTATAAATAAAGAAAAGAAAAGGATAATTTCATCAAAGCTTAAGGTTGCCAATGTAATTGCTAACATATATATATTGATCGTTGCGCTCTTGGAAATCCTTAGGGCGTTTGAAAACTCATGAGATTCGAATTCTATCAAGGAATTAAATTAAATTTTATTCTCTAGAAGCAACTTAAGTGAAAATTGAAATTAGACTCAAATGAGTATGATTTGATGTGATAATTGAATTTCAACAAATGAAAATAATAAAATAACCTTATTTAAATATAATATTTTATTTATAACCTATTAATAAAGAAAAAATAGTAAAACTAATTAAATTAATTCACTTTTAAACTTATTCTAAATCAAAAAATTATATTTAATTATTTAATTTATTAATTCATTTTAAATATGAAAATTCAATTCAATTTCTAATAAAATTTAATTCATAATAAAATTCATGAAAAGTCTTCAAAAGCTCCGTTAACGTGTCTTTTGACGCAGCTGCCCCTTGTGTGTCTCGAATCCGTATATATTATTCTTCATAGACACTGGACAATTCATGTCAGTACTCTTCCCCAACAATGGCGTGCCTAAACACACCCATAAGACCAAGTCATGATGATATAAAACCTACTGAATCGAAACATTATCAACAATCTTTCACTTAGCACCCTATTGATTCTTATTTCTTAATGAGTCATCACTGATAGTGATGAGCAATCAAACATTCCAAACTCTACCTTCCAAACTCATGATCCTAGTTACTGAACATGACTCTCGTCAAAATTTTGCCCATTCAAACCAAACTTCGGCTCTCCACTGCGCCTTTCTTGTTTTTCTTCAGGACCCACGTCGCCAATTCACCCAACAAACCATCCCTGCATTCCAAAACATCATCCTCAGAATTATTCCAAAAGAATGGAGGGTTTTGCTTCCAAGACTGTGTCTATCTCTTGCAACACCTGAGGGAACATGGGGACGTAAATTGTGGCCGAACCCTTCATTCCTTCTTCATCAAGAGTGCCCTTGACAAGGATGTCTTTGTACAGAACAATATGGTCAGGTTTTATGGTGACATTGGAGAACTGCAGAATGCGCATAACCTGTTCGATGAAATTCCTGAACCGAGCTTGGTTTCTTGGACCAGCTTGGTCTCTTGCTATGTTCATGTGGGGCAACATGAAACGGGTTTGGCCTTGTTCTCTGGCCTATGTTGGTCTGGGATGCGCCCAACGAGTTTGGTTTCTCTGTGGCACTCAAGGCTTGCAGGGTCCTGCGTGATACTGTGATGGGAAAGCTCATACATGGCTTGATACTCAAGACTGGGTTTGGTTTGCATAGTTTTTGCAGTGCGCCAATTTTTCAGATGTATGCTGAATTTGGAGATATTGAGAATCCGAGGAAGTTTCTTGATGGGGTTTGTGTGGGAGAAAGGTCTGAGTCTGAGGCATTTTGGAATACTTTGCTGAATGCTTATGTGCAGATGTCTGATATGGAGGGAGCTCTGGAGTTGTTTAATGAGATGGGGCGCTCTGCTGTGTCACCGAATCATTTTACTTACACAACTCTTGTTAAACTCTGTGCTGATGTGTTGCATTTCAAACTTGGGAGGTCTGTTCATGGACAAACTGTGAAGATTGGCATTGAGAGCGATGTTGTGGTGGGTGGAACCCTTGTAAACTTATATGCGAAACTGGGATTCTTAGATGATGCTTGTAAAGTGTTTCAAATCCTTGAAGAGAAGGATAATGTGGCTTTATGTGCTTTGTTGGCTGGGTTTAATAAGATTGGAGAATCCGAGGAAGGACTCCAGTTTTATGTTGATTTTCTTTGTGAAGGGAATAAATCAGACTCATTTACATTTTCAAGTGTGGTTAGTTTATGCTCAGATTTGGAGACAGAGTTCACTGGTACCCAAATTCACTGTGGTTTCATCAAACACGGCTTTAAGATGGATTCATATCTTGGCAGTGCATTTATTAACATGTATGGGAGATTTGGGATGATATTTGATGCTTATAAATGTTTTCTTGAGGTTTGCAATAAGAATGAAATATGCGTAAGTGCCATGATGAATAGTTTCATTATAAATTCAAATGATTTTTCAGCTTTAGAGCTGTTTAGTGGCATGAGGGAAGTTGTTATTGGACAAAGCAATCCTACAATTAGCTATGCTCTTCGGGCTTGTGGGAACCTTTTTTTGATTAAAGAAGGAAGATCCTTTCATTCTTACATGATTAAAAACCCTTTTGAAGATGACTCTAGGTTGGGCTTAGAGAATGCTCTTCTTGAGATGTATGTTAAATGTAGAGTTATTGATGATGCAAAATTGGTTTTCAAAAATATGCAAACAAGAAATGAGTTCTCTTGGACTACTATTATATCAGGATGCAATGAGTCTGGGCACTTTCCGGAGGCTCTGGGGATCTTTCGTGATATGCTTCTATACTCAAAACCTAGTCAATTCACTTTAACTAGTGTTATTCAGGCTTGTGCAGAAACGAAGGCACCTGATGTAGGAAAACAAGTCCATTGTTACATCATCAAAGTAGGATTTGAGGGTCATCAATTTGTTGGAAGTGCCCTGATTAGCATGTATGCAGTTTTCAAAAGTGAGACTTTGAATGCTTACCTGGTATTCTTGTCCATGACAGAACAAGATCTGATCTCTTGGAGTGTCATGTTAACATCATGGGTCCAAAATGGTTATCATGAAGAAGCACTTAAGCTTTTTGCAGAATTCCAAACAGTTCCCAATTTTCATGTTGATGAATCTATCTTATCCAGCTGTGTCTCGGCTGCTGCTGGCTTAGCAGCAATTGACATTGGCAAATGTTTCCATTCTTGGGTTATCAAACTTGGCTTCGAAATTGATCTTCATGTAGCTTCTTCCATTACTGACATGTACAGTAAATGTGGAAACATTAAAGATGCCTGCAAGTTTTTCAATGCTACCAGTGACCATAATTTAGTATCTTGGACAGCAATGATATATGGATATGCTTATCATGGTCTTGGAAAAGAAGCTATTAACCTGTTTAACAAGGCTAAAGAAGCTGGGTTGGAACCTGATGGTGTTACCTTCACTGGGGTTTTAGCTGCATGTAGTCATGCTGGACTAGTGGAGGAAGGTTGGGAACATTTTGAGTATATGAGAAGTAAATACAAATTTGAAGTAACCATAAATCATTATGCCTGTATGGTAGATCTTCTTGGACGAGCAGCGAAATTGGAAGAAGCAGACGCTTTGATAAAGGAAGCTCCATTTCCTTCAAAATCTGTTCTATGGAAGACTCTGCTGGGTGCTTGCTCCATACATGAGAATGCTGAAGTAGGAAACAGAATATCAAAGATGCTTGCTGATATAGAACTGAATGAGCCCTCTACCTGTGTTCTACTTTCTAACATTCATGCATCAGCATCAATGTGGAAAAATACCACAGACTTGAGAAACAAAATGATAGAAGAATGTGTTAATAAGCAGCCAGGTAGTAGTTGGATTCAGTTGGCCGGTTAGAATTATTGGGCATCTCAATAAATTTCTAATGCATCTTGATCTGTCAATTCACTTGGATGCAACATTACATATACAGATTATTCTGTGTCAAGGTCTGTGATGAACATTGTTTGATGGCATCTCCTCATTCTTTAACAATCTATTCTCCCAGTCTTAACCATTGACCATGGAAGAGTTTTTGCAGAATGTAATTAAGACAGATGTCAAGTATACCTTCATCAAGACAAGCTTAACTGATGATTTCTCACCAGAGTTCTTATAATGTCATTGTGTTTGGCGAAGGAAGCTCTGGAGCAAACGACTATGAATTAATGTACGCAATACTATCTTAATGGAATTGTATCTTTTCTATCCTCCCTTTACATTCTTATTCCCATCTTCGTTGGTAATAGGTTTTAAGAAAATGATTGTCATTATAGGTGGCAAAGTCCAAGGTAGCATCCTTAGTGGTTGGTGTCTTCTCCAACATGGAGGTGGCAGAAAACAAGGTAATCCGTTTTACATTAGCTAGATCATGCAATGCAGAGGAGTGTTTCCTTGATTTCTATACTTTAGATAGTTAGCAATAGCATGCTCGTGCAGCCATAAATATTTAAAAAGCTCAAAGATTGAAGCTTTCTGTTGGCTAATTTACTTCTGGCATCTTTTTGCTTTTAAATCTCGAATAGGCTGTGCAGTTGTACGCAAGTCCGCGTGTAGATGAACTTTTTGGGTAAGTGAGTTAAATATAGCTAGTTGTTTCTGTTCTCTCTCTATGTAGCTGGTGAATGATTCTGGTGTTTAGGATCATATATGTTTCTATCTGATTTATAAGTTTATTTGCAGCGCTATTCCTGGAGATGGAAGAAGGAAAGCCTATGCTGAACTGCTTGAGTACGCAGAAGCAGAAGAATAGGCAATAGTGGCTGCTGATGCTAACTTTTTATTACCCTTCATAAAATTTTTTGGGTGAGCCAAAGGGTATCCCCTGCCTGGAAACCAAAGACTAATCCCTTCGAGGTGTAAACATCATCGAAGTGAGTATTGCCTCTCCCAACAAAGTCTTTTCTATATACACGGTAGGATTCGAACTCCTGACAGCATGCTAAAGGACCCAATTATGTGCCAACTGAGCATTGTTGGTTGCCCTCCATAAAATTAAATCTAATAAAATCATTTTGAAACAAGTATGTAAGCCATATTAGAAAATACAGTAAAATAATAAAATAACAAAAATTTAATTGCTTATATTTTGCACAGCCTTCCGTATTGGGCTGTGGCTTAACACTAACTTTATTACGAAATTCTTTTACATAATTTTATGTCTTTTGAAAGATAAAATAATAAAAAATAAATAAATAAATAATATCCGGTATTCATTACCATTCATGTATACATATTACACACGGTCAATACTTATTAGTACAAACTTTCTTTGTGATTATTACAATTTCAACCTAACTATGCCTTTTACTGACTTTCACCAAAGTGAACCAAGTTGGCTGCACTTTTTCTTTATTCTAAAAAATAACATAAAAACTGACACAACTATAGTATATGATCAATATAATCCCGAAAGTCTCGATTCAAAGTATATAGCTTATATAGAGACACTCAGACACCATTCACCGTTAAACCTCCATCAACACAAATGGTCTGTCCTGTTATGTAAGAGGCTGCAGGCATGCAAAGGAATGCCACCAACGAAGACACCTCCTCTGTCTCTCCAATCCGTCCAAGAGGAGTTCGTGAAATAAAAGCATTAAGAAGCTTTTCATCTTTTAGGTGCTGCAAGGAAACAATCATCATCAACACGCCCTCATAAAATTCAGGTAAAAGAGACAATAAATTATAAAACAATACTCTAACAATGTTGAAGATTACCCGTTCAGCAAGAGGGGTTCTAATTGGCCCTGGTGCAACGCAATTAGTCCTTATGTTATCTTTTGCCCACTCACATGCCAAATTTCTTGTTAGTTGGTTGATTGCTCCTGCATATTGTTAACAATACATATTTCATTATTTTGAAATTACCAAGTTACCACCAACTCTTACTCTTTACTTGAGTAAATAAGAAGAGAAAGTAAACAGAGAGAAAACAAAAATATATTTCCCCCTTATTGTTTAGATGAAAAAAAATAGAGGAAAAAATCATTAATATTCCCTTTCTTAACTAATTAAGGAGAAAAGTCACCCCCTCGAAAAAAGAAGGGAGAGAGAGAGAGAGACGTTAAGCGTAATCATACAATTGATACAATGACTTTTTAAAATGATGAGACAATCACCTTTTGCCGCACCATATATGGATCCAATATTTATTGACACCACTCCAGCATTGGAGGATATGAAAACGATGCTTGCAGCCTCTGAAGCTTTTAGGAGGGGATGTGCAAGCTGGCTTATATGGAATGCAGATTCAAGATTCGTACTCATTAGAAATGAAAAATCTTCCTCTGTAAAGTCTGTGGTCTGTTTCCGTATGTTTGTTCCGACATTGTTCACCTAATTCATATGTATATAAGAACACCTACCAAATTCTAAAAATTATATATAAATATACATAAAGGAGTGAGGATTCATTTACTCACAGAGTAAGTTTTGTGTATTTTACTCAATTCAATAACTTTATATAAAATTTGAATTTGATCAATCTAATCATTAAATTAAAAATTTAAGAAAAATATTTAAAATAGCAACATCTCTTGTCATGATATCATGAATCATCTCCCTTAGAAAATTTAAACTATTATGTAGATACACATAAATAATTTTATATCTAACATGATTCATTCACTGAATATCTATCTTGCACTTGAAAAGAATCAAATTCCAAACTATTTAGTCATGAAAGCTCTGATATTATATTATGAGTCATCTCTTCCAAAAATTTAAGTTGTTAGTAAGAAATTGTTTTATATCCGACACTCTTATGACAAAAAACAAATCTAAGGGTACGCTTCTTTAAGAGATAAAAATAATATGTAAACTTTTATGAATGAGCTTTTTGTGTAAATTTACATGTAATCCGTTTATGAAAAATTTACCCCTATTTTTATTCATTAACCAAATATATCTTAATGGAAGTTCTATGCAGCAAGAAAAGGTGGGGAAAAAAAAATCATTTTCGCGCCTTCCAAATTATTTTACTCACAAGGATGTTGAGCTTGCCATTAAATTCAGAAGAGACTCGAGTTATGAGTTCCTCTCTCTGTGCACGAGAGGCCATATCACAGACTGAACCGGTAACTTGGTATCCCTTTGTGGTCCATTGATGTAAAGCTTCGTCGAGTTGAGCTTCGTTCCTCGAGCAAGTGTGTACTTTGGCCCCTAGCTGTGCCAACTCTTCCACGATACCATACCTACATATATTAAGAGTTTACATCACAGAAACAACGAGAAATAAGTGCCATGCATAGCAAGGGCTACCAGCTACATAATTGTTAAGGGGGTAGGAATATTTTCAGTAACAACTTCTAGAGGAACTTACATATACACACACCATGATTTTTAATTGTGATTGCCGTGCAGTTACAATTTTATTGTGATGTAGGAAATTACGAGAAAAATACTATTGATGTGACCGCAATTACTACTGTGGTACAACAAAGAGTATTGCAAGAGCAATGTTGCGGTCACAATTAGAGTTGCAGGACTGCAATTTAAAACCTTTACACACACAATAAAAAGTAATAATATAAGCATGCAAAACAAGAGGAAGTAGAAAAGCACAAGAGAGCAACCCGATTCCTTTGGATCCACCAGTGACCAGAGCTGTCATTCCTTGTAGCGACCACCTATTGCTTCTACCAATCTTTGCCTCCGCCATTGTTTCTCCTTAATTTCTCTGCAACTATGATTTTGAGCTGTAGGATGTCATATGCTTCTATCTTCTAAATTATGGATTATATTTATAGGGGTGTAAAGTGTAACCAACTAAAACAAGTTACGTGAAGGTGAATACTTCAATTTGAAATTAGCTTTGTAATAAAAAATATTATTCAACCTTAACTTATTAAGTTAAATTTAAAGTTATTTTGAAATATAAATTTTGAATTCAATATATTTAGTTTATTTATAAAGAGTTTAATTTCTATGTACTAACTATAAAGCTTTTTCACATTATCATCCAATTATATATTGCCAAATCTGTAAAAGTAAATAAGTGTTACACTTATTATTTAAAAAGTCATCCATATGTAATAATTTAATTAGATGAAAGTGTAAAAACTATCAATACATAGAAAATAAATTTATTTATAAATTAATCATTTGAAATTTTCATAAAAATTTCTTATTTTTCATTTATTGAATCTCTCGCTGAAATATTTTTCAGTTTAATTTTGTATTTATCAATTTTTGATGATATTTATCAAATATATTTAATTAAATAGAAAGTAAAATAAATAAGAGGATAGAACTTTTAGAAAAATAAGGCATAAATTAAATAAGTGATAAATACGAATAAATATACAATAATTTATTAAGTAAAAGTAACCTACGGATCATTATTTATTTTTCATTTTCTCAAATACAATTTTAATTTTCTTAGGATATATATAAGTTACTTATAAATTACTTATAAACGTTTTTCAATATCAAGATTATAAAATTATCTTGATTTGTTTATATAAATTAAGAATAAATTGAGGTTTGTACTTTTTTTAATTATATTCAAATAAACTATTAGAACTCAAGTTTGAGTAATTTATAACGAACCAAATCGATGAATTACATCCCTGTGTGTATCTGCGTGCGTGTTTGTGACCTGCTAATTATATTTGAATCAATTTGCATATTTTTTCTGTTAATTGATTATTTTCTCAATGCTACTACCTTGCCAGATGTTGTATTTTGAACTTATTTTGTATGGTTAAATGAATTAGAGACTAATTTGATTTAGTTATTTATGTTTTATTCTCGTTTTTGGGGAAAAAAATTACCGTTTATAAGGTGGGGAAAACAATTATTTAATCAAGTGATTGGGTAATATGCAAAGATATTTTCAAATGTGAAGTCCCGAGAAATTGAAGACAACGAATTAAGAGAAATTAATGTTCTACAAATCAACGATGGGATTAGCGAGGTTTGGAGTTATTGAAGAAAAAAAAATATCAAATAGGAGAATTAAATTTTGTTTAGAATGTTTAAGATAAGGCTATATACATTTATATAGTCGATGAAGTCTTTTCTAGGTTAGGCAGAAACCGGCATTCATCTTTAGAAAAAATGCTTGAATCGCGAAACTAAAACTCACACGTGTACATCGCAAAATCAAAGTATATCATTCTACAGAACAATCGTCATCTATTACGATTTGTTACAAAGGAAGAAAGTTACAGAACATTCTTTAACATTCTTTATGAACCACGATGTTCGTCTTTGAAATGTCATGACCAAAGATTACGATTTTTAAGTTAAAGAAGATAAAATAAATTTCTCAGAAAATTTTAGGCTAACAACAATACACAATGAATTCCCCATCCATGCCTAAAATAAAAAGAATCACGACGGTTCATGAATTAGTCCTAACCCTTTAGTCACATAATCATAAACTTGAAAGATTGTTATTTTTTGTTGCTATAAAAAGTTCTGAGTGTAATTCTAGTAGATATATATATATATATATATATATATATATATATATATAGCGGGATCTACATACATAATGCGATTAATTTTACAAATGTTGAACCATAAAATAGCAATACCCTGTCATGATAATCAACTCAATTTAGAATTTTCTAGTGGGGAGATACGGGGAAAAACTCAAACCCAATTCGAATTCTTTAACATTGGCGCAGCGCAGGCTCATGAGTGAAAGAAGGGGTGTACAAGGACAAGTTGATTGGACAAAATCCAAACCCAAACTGAATAATAACAATAATGTGAATTCAATCCTGTAAACTAATATTCAAATAATATACAGAAATTTAGATATTATATATAGTAAAGTAATAAAATTTTACAAATAAAAAATAAATTTTAGAGATATTTTACAATATAGGTTTTAAAATAAATCATATCAATATAGAAATAACATCAAGTTATGTGAAATATATTAATTAAACTTTAAAATCTTATAATTTTTCATAAATTATTTTAAAAAATATATTTCTTAAAAAATCATTTGGACTTAAATGGTAAGCCAGGATGTATGACCAAATCAAATTCTGAAAAGTGTATTGATCAAATTTCAAAACCCAAACCAATAAGCTTCAAGGCCAAATTAGAGGGACAAGGGTTATGAACTATCGACTGAAGTTCAAAGTTTTGTCCTTGAGTAATCCTTACACAATGTAACCAAAAAAGTCATTATGCAATACTGCATAAACATCAACCAAAAATTTATTAGCTTTTTGTGCGAGTCTGAGTGTGCGGCATAAAACTAAAACTAGAACTTGAAAATATTCAACATTAAAATTTTGATCATTATTATTTGTAGCTTTTAATATCTTTTCTTTGAATAAAATTATAATATTATTGACAAAGATTTATACCACACTGATAAAGTACATGGCCATGACCATTTGAAGACAAAATAAGAACATATCATTCATAGATCGTGAAATTTTAAAAATTTATAGCTGTGAATGAAACAGATTATTGGGAATCTTCAATGGTACAGCCGTACAGCACAGGCCAAATGTTGTGATTTAGTAGGGGGAAAAAGAAGAGCCAAAGCACCAAAGTATTACCAGGAATCAATAGTCTATGTATTTAGAAGGGACGCAAAACCATGCATTTCTAACTTAAGTTTGATCAAGTGCCCTGACTCTGCCTAATGCTCCTCCACAGGAATGCCAATGAAGGCATAGTGAGTGGTATGTGGTGCAACTCCTAGATGTGATTTGGGTAGAATCCATTTACAGTCATTCCTCCATCAACACAAATTATCTGGCCAGTGACGTATGATGATGCTGGTAAGCACAGAAAGGCAACAAGAGAAGAGACTTCTGCTGGATCTCCTAGGCGCCTAAGAGGGGTCCGAGAGTACACCTCTTCAAGATACTCTTTGTTGCTGAGCACCTACAAACGAGAGGGGGAAACGTCACAATTTGTATAGCAGTATATCTCATTGCTGCATTAGACTCTAGTGTTTCAGTTTCAGAGCATTATGAAAGTTACTGCAAGACTATGACTCCAAATGCAGCGCCACAAACCCAGAATGTTCTTATGCCTGGAATGGAAGACTACCTTTAGCATTTTTCACTAAGCAAATTTGCAGCACCAATTTTAGGTCGGAAGAGTCACAAAAAAATTACAGTTCAGGCCATGCGCAAACTTTTTTATTTGACTACTATGCCAAGAAAATGCCATTTTCAGTGTGAGAGTACTAGAAGTGTGTCCAATGACTTAGGATGATTCTAGATTTCAGATCACAATTCTGAATGGTCAAATGGGATTATAAAAGTTTCTAACTCACAAAATCCTCTCTCAGATATTTGGAAGGCAGTTATCTCTATGTATTATATAGCAGCCTTATCAATGAGATTATGAGAACATGCTTGCTGAAGACATACAGAGTGAAGAAGGATTGGATGCAAGATAAATTGATTGAATTGCTAGGTTATCATCTCACCAGATTATAGCTTTGTTGCAATCATCAACCTAAGATGACACTTTAGCAGGAAGAACCCTGATTGCGTATACCAACCAAGATGCTCTGCTGTTGTAATAGAAACTTGCAAAGGTAATGGAAGACCTACGTATTTGTCCTAGCAACAAGTACCTGATTCAAGCCTGACGTTTGTTGCTTTGGAAATAAGATTTTCAAGCATCCAACTTAAAGAAAGTGTAGGAAACTATTGGTGTTACCATGCTAAGGTGCACCATTGTTACTCTTATCAGTGTCATGGGTAGCTTAGCTCATTCAAACTCGTGGTTAAAGGATAAAGAGGAAGAGAATTACTTGTTCCACCATTGAGGTTCTGATGTACCACGGAGCAACTGCATTACTCCGTATATTGTCTTTTGCCCACTCACAAGCTAGATTCCTTGTAAGTTGATTAATTGCCCCTACAAACCAGCAAAACAAATCTTTTAAAATTTGATACTATACAATTCATCATCATTGCCGTAATTGTTATGCAAACTGCAATACGGCATTGCATAGGTAAATTACCTTCGTTGCTCCTTGAACAGACATTGACTTCAGGGAGACAAAACCAGAAACAGACGAGATAAATACAACACTTCCCCTCCCGATGCTTTCAGAAGCGGATAAGCAAGTTGGCATACATGAAAGGTGGATCCTAAATTGGTATCAATGAGACTGGAAAACTCTGAAGTAGTGATGTCTGTCATTGGTTTCCTAATGTTTGTCCCTACATTGTTTATCTACACCTCAGATTAACCAGGTTAATACTAAAGAAAGCAATGCTACACAACCAGAAAGAATTATCACAATCATTGATAGAAAACATGGGTGGTTGTTGGATGAAATGAATTGATATGATCCACTTATTGATCCAAGAGTCAATAAACAGGTGATTTCATTGTGACAACTCTATTATATTCTAGCAAAATCTCTTACAGTCTTACTAACTATTTTTTCATTCAAAAAATAGAAGGCTGAACATCAACATAAATTGTTTTCAACAAAAAAATGTTTTGCTTTGTAATACTGAAGAAGAAAAATATCTGACCCCTCTAAACTATTCACTGCAAGGGTGTGTTTGATATGGGGCAAAAATAGGGTGAACAGTTCATGGATTAGAACACTTAAAATTATAATAAAATGTGCATTCACAACAAATAATGGATTTTCTCTCTAACTTTACAAGAGTCAAATTGAAAACTAAAAAATAAAAATGAACTCAACCACTATTTCCAGCTCAACATTGTCTCTACTCTATTAAAAAAGAAAAAAGAAAAGGAGAAAAAAAAGGAAGCACACAACAGTTGTGATTTATGAAAAGAGGAGCTTACAAGGATGTTGAGTTTCCCTTGGAAGAGAGAAGACACATTCTCCATGAGATCCTCCCTCTGTTGTGGAAGTGACACATCACAAATGGAGCCAGTAACCTCAAGACCCGAATCATTCCATTCCTTGAGGCACTTGCTGACCTCATTTTCATTCCTTGCACACGTGTGCACTCTTGCCCCAAACCCCACCAGTTCCTCCACAATGGCGTGCCTAGTTTTAATCCACACACCAACATCACAAGTTGGTTAATCCACACACCAAAACTCAAAAGGGTTATGATTCATGAATGGAATGAAGAAAGTTGATGCTTTTGGTACGTACCCGATTCCGCGAGTTCCACCTGTGACAAGGGCTGTCATTCCACGGAGAGACCACTTGGTCTTGTTCTGATGTGTTGCTGTTGGGGTACCCTGTAACATCATTGGTTGGCTCCGAAGCTGACTGGGTCTCCTCGTGCGAGTCGAATGTGATGTGGTGAGGTTGCAAGAGATGGATTGAGGAGAATCGGTGTGGCTTGAGCTTGACAATGATGGTAGTGCTGCAATTTTGAGAGTACAGAGAGACGCTGCCTGATGCATTTTTGTTCGATTCGAATCCCTGTTGAAACATTACAATTACAAGGTCTTCTTTTTCTTTCCTTCTTGACTATTGATTGAACGACAAAATCCGGGACAATTTAGTTCATCAAAATTCGACAGTCCTAGATTGTCCATTACGATTTTTTTTTTTAATTAAAAGGACAAATCGACCCATCCCTATGGTAGTTTGGTTTCTGTCTCATCACAGTGGAGATAAAAATAAGTGATGATAGAGATGAAAATATAAAAAAATATTATTTCTATATCGTGTGTCTATATATCTTATTTAGAAACACATTGAAGGACAACAAATATATGATAAAAGACATTATATACACCTGTCAGAATCACTGGGACTATCAGACCACTGCACCACCATAGTTATGAGAACACATAGAGAAATAGTAACAATGTATAAGGATATTATTGAAAAATATTAAATTTTTGTCTTAATCCTATCTCAACATTTTGTAGGTACAAAATTTTCTATATTTTGTGTCGAGATTTTTCTATCCCTTATCCTATCCATCACCATACAAGTTTACGTTTTTATATTTCTTTTACATAAGCCAAACGCTATTTATATTCTGTACCATGTCTTTTTAATAGTACATACCTACATAGAATGATTAATTTGTCTTCCTTTTTTAAGAACATGAGAGACCAATAATCCTAAGGGATTAACTTGTACTCTAACATATTTATGATGAATTAAAATAAGTTTTAAGTATATGTTCTCCCATAATTTGATGCGGCTCCTTCCGTAAATTTTCCAATAAACTAGGGTTAAACCCTAATTTTGAACCTCCTTCAAGATTTGGATGAAATCATAATTGTTTTTATTTTAATGACAAAAATCAATATAATTGGTTTCTTTCAAAAATTAGTAAGGATTTTAGGACGTGTTTAAGACTATCTTGCAGAACTTTCCAAACAATAGTTATAGAATATTATGTGTACAAATAACTGCATTTTCCAAATTCCATCCAACCCCGGCCCATATAATGTTGATCCAGAATTTTGCCAATCCCCATTGAAGTTTTGCTCATTTTCCCCTGTTTTCGGCTGATAGATTTATTAATGAAAGAATTGAATCTGTGGTGATTAATAAGGCCAAGGTTAATCAAAGGGCTCTTACAACTAAAGAGGCATCTCATCAGAGTCATCTGCAAAAATAAAGCCCATGATAATACTATAAAGATCCATTGCTCTGATGCTTTCATCCAATGCTTAATCTTGTCTCCCGCCAATCATGTTTTATCACCTTGACAATAATGTAGATATAAATTATAGTTGTCATACATTTTTAATTTTTTTTTAAAATACCTTTTTAAGTGACAAAATATAATTAATGGAAGAACAATAAGATTTGACAACAGGTGATTTCTATCTCGTGCGCCATCCTCCCATCCCGCTTGATCTATCGAATTCAAGTGCATTTAAGTGCTGCAATATTTGAGGAGGCTTTCCCAGTAAGTGTGCTTAATCACTAGAATATAATGTGATGCATATGATCCATTGTTAGACCCTGAATCAAAATCTGGCCGGACAATTTTATTTGGTTATTTATTTATTCTTATAGCTGTCAAAGTAGCACTAGTTTGTCCTTCGATTGTATTTCAGTGGATGTGTAATTTCTTTGGAAGCATCAACAGCATACTAAAACCCCTTTGTGGCTTGTCCATGCATAACAAGATATTAAGGGCAAGGGTTATGGACTCAAGTATAATTAAAAGAGGGTTTAACCCTAAAGATTAGCTTATTGATGAGAGTTATTAGTCTTAAATAACATATTTGGATAGTATGATTCTTTGACGTGTGACTCCTATTAGATATAAAACTATCAATGTGTCAATAACCCAACATATTAGATATAAAATCATTAATGTGTTTTAACCCAACAAATTAAGCGTTTGGAAGATATGGTTTCATAATAACTCATATATAACCATCTACATTTAAAGGTAGACATTCATGGCTATTCACTTTTGTTCTTTTTATACTGCACTCATTAGGGGTGTAAGTGAATCAAACCAACCCAATAAATCCAAACCAATCTGATTAGATTGGTTCTTAGAATTGGGTCATTGGGTTATTCATATCTAATTAGAATCAATCAAATATTGGTTCGGTCATAGAATTTACATCCTCCAACCAAAAACCTAACCCGAACCAATCTTATTCTCCTTCTTATTATTATTATTGTTGTTGTTGTTACTTCTATTGATACTGTTGTTGTTTTTTTATTACTAACTAACATTTACTCATATTCATTATTCATTTACCATTTACTATTATTAATATAAAATTTGAGACATAAGCAAACACCACATCATTACCATAGCAAACTTATGCTATATTAAAATATAAAATCTTAATATATGAAAATTTATTTATATAAAATTTTAATATTTTACAATTTAGAGTATTTTTATTGAATTTTTTGTAAAATTAAAAGAATAATAAACAACTAAATCTAATGACTCAATTCGAACCAACCCATTGATCGGATTCAATTTGGTTTAAATTTTACAAAATAAAATTTTGAATCGAAATCAATTAAAAAAAGTGATAAGCTCAGATTCATTTTTCCCTTGAATCGAATTGAAACCAACTCATTTACACTCTTGCCACTCATTTCTTAGGTCCCCCTCTATGTCCAAGCCTTTTAATAAAAATACCAATGTTTTGGAGTCAAGTCAAAAGAAGAATCCCACTTAAAAAGACTAGGTGAGTGAGCATGTATGTAAACTTAAACACTACACTTAGATGACGTGATTTTCGCAAGTGAAACTCATGACCACTTTCTTCTTCCTCCTCGTTTGCGGCTGCATCGACCGTGCATGTGTGAGTCCTCGATGTGTCCAACTGGCTTAAGGCTTTAGTGGTCTCCATTTGGAAGACATTTAGGTATATTTGGTTGAAGAGTAAAAATGGGGTAAAAATTATATGAATTAATTTCATGTGCAAAATAACACATAAAACTCATTTATATAATTTTTATCTTCAATTTTATCCTCCAACCAAACATATCAGGATTAATGTTGTTGTGTTAGCAGGTTGATACAACCAGGAAAAATCCCTCTTCCAGCTGCATATATATATATATATATATATATATAACACTATGCTTCTTGTTTCCATTTACATGAACATTGCCACAAACACCAATTACCAAGTCAACTTCAAATTCAATGTTGAGGACGGCTAAACACGGAAACTTATTAGACTAGTTTGACTGAAGATTATGGAACAAGGATCTCTATAATGATGCGACTTCTCCTTGTTTCAAATTTCAATAAATTAACACTATTTTCATTTCAGATTTCATTTTCATTTTGAACGACGTCATTTATATAAAGTTCTTTTATATTCATTTCATTAAATTTTTAAATCAAATATAATAATGACATATAAATATATATTTTTTCAAAACAGCAACTTAAAAATTAAAGGTGTACACTTATCTCAAAAAGTATTTTTATTCATTATTTGATTTAAAAGTTAAATAAAATGGATATAAAATCATTGATCTAAGGTTTATCTTTACTTTGCTTTGATTTTAGTTATTTAAAGGATCAGAACTCTGGAAGACATTAAATTTTTGTTTCTCTTTCAATGGATCAGTACAAAATTACAGGCATGCAATAGCATGCAGCTGAGCGGGGAACATATAATTAATTAGTTCTAATCAATTTGGGACTGGGGTAAATAAAATAATATTCGAAATTTCCAATGCCAATAATATTTTTAATGGGTTCGTGTGAGCGATTGCGTGATTCTTAATATGACCTTTTCATCCTGAGAGGAACCAATCTGACCTAATAAAGTATATATTGTTTTCGTTTAATCACATGACTTAGCACAACTGTTAGATAGCTGAACTTCTTAAGTATTCAATTAAAGATTCAATTTTTAACAGTGTATGAGTTAATTTTATAACCAGAAACAAAATCCACATATATTAAATCTATGCTTTGAGAAAATTACTCACTATTTCTGGCAATAAATACTCTGGGTTCATACAAAAATATATTATTTTAGTTAAAATATATTATTTTAATTTTCTCGATAGCTCAGGATAATTTGATCTGAGAAGACATTTGTCTTTTTCGTCTTAACTTTTTTCGTATTAACGCTTTAGAAATCGGCATGCTATAGATTGTCATTAACTAGTTTTTAAAACATATATATTAATTTCGAATAGGATTGTCTTATTTCAAAACTAAACTTAATATTTAATAAAAGATCGATTCATCAGATGTATTAAGCGCTCGCTTGGCTAAAATTTTATGCCAAGAGTGAATTTTCTATATTTCCATGCGGTGAGAAATTGAAAAAAAAAAAAGTATGTTTATGTTTGATTTCCAAAACCAGTTCTAATAAACCAAAAAACTAAAATTGATTTCAATGAAAATGACTTAAAATTAAACTATTTTATTCGGTGAAAAATTAAACCTGGTTTTGAGATGATCTTTATAGAAATTAAAGTTAACTAATGAGGAATCAAACTTCAAAAAGTGATTTTTGTTTTGGTACAGCTGAATAAAGAAAAGAACAAGAAGTACCACAAAATTTAAAAATTAAACCAAACTTCTTCACATTTACAACCTACTTTATAAAAATCTATCAATCCAAACAAGTTTGGACGAGCCAGAAACAGGACATTAAGGAAGCAGCTTCATAGGGAACATCTGTTAGTATAATAATAGTTACCTGAAATCATAGTTAAATATAAGTATGTACTAAAACCCTGTTTGACAGTAACATTGTGTGTTTTAAAATTTAAGCGACAAAATTAGAAGCCAGCGTAGATAAAAAAAGCTGGACGCCAACCGCAATCAGACAAGTTGTTCCCAATGCCATGACCAAGTATGTCTATTTTGTCCTTTGATACAACTCAAGCTGTATAGCATCCTGGCAAGAGAAATTATAATAATTTAGAGTTAAAAAGTTAATTTAAATACACTAGTATAAACTTTTTCACTCTATTATTTAATTAAATCCTCCTGTGTGTCTATATATATATATATATATATATATATATAATTTTTCAAATAGTAAAAGAAGAATAAAACATATTCTGCCAATGTAACAATATGTGATTAGATGAATATATAAAATTTTTTTTACAATGTTGGTGTATTAAAATTAAACTCAAAAAATTTATTATGCATCATTTATTACTTAATACATATTAATACATAAGTTGCTGAATTAAAATATAAAAAAAATGGGAAACAATAATAATTTATAAAATTAATATATTGTCAAGTGATAAATGATACAGAATAAAAATACGTGAACAACTAACAATTTCTCTTGTGCCAATATATTACATACAGGCAGGCCTTGTATGTACCCCACTCCACATATAAAACCACCTCTGCTAGTTGACCATCTCTATGATCATCTCTTAATCTATATTAATTACTTCATTATACTACGTAGCTTGGAAGCTGAAACTAATTGATGAAATGGAGTCTGATGATCATGATCATGATCATCAACCAACACCAACATCAGAAAAGCATGTTATTACTACTAGCGATGGTGATGAACAAGGTTCAAGCCAAGTAACCCCAAGGTCGTACGAGTGCAACTTCTGCAAGAGAGGGTTCTCTAATGCACAAGCACTGGGAGGGCACATGAACATCCACAGGAAGGACAAAGCAAAGCTCAAGGAACAATCTCAACAACAACCTTTGGACATTCATCATCACAATAAGGTCCCTCCAATATTGGAGGGCAAGTCTAATAAAGAGCGAACAAATGATGATCCAAATTGGCCTTATTGGAATGCGTCTCAAATATCAAGAGAAGAATCACTTGTAGTTCACATGAGGCAGGTCCCTCTCTTTGCTGAATCACCAGATACGCAAACGCAGCCTGAGGGTCAAAGGGGTAATTTTTCATCTGGCCATCATGGTTCCTCATCATCGGAGTTAGACCTTGAACTCAGACTAGGGCCTGAGCCACATGATCAGTCATCATCAACGGGTACCAGAAAATTCCTTTGAGTTCAATGCACAATGAATACATATTGGTGATTTAATTTTACATGTCCAAGAACACTTTTTTTAATTTCTTGGTTAAAAGAACTCATCTTCTGTGTGTTTCTTTTTTAAATTTTTTAATTCTCACAACAGTATAATTCTATAAATTAACTATGATCATTGTTTGTTTTGCATACGTTTAGTTTTAAAATTTAAAGGATTTGAGTTTGATGTTAGATAATCAAATTGCATTTTTCTTTTGGATATGCGACTATTTATATTTGAGTCTTAACAAATTTCTTGCACCCGCATTTCAAATAAGTCCTAATGTTTCAAACCCTATTAATGTTAATTCTGATAAACATTCAAACCCAATTAATCTAATAGATTCTTATTCCTCTCAAGCGTAGCAACATTATAATCAACAATATTAATATATATGCTGCTTTGCGGTTGCCTGTTTAATATATAGATTAGGCTTTAAGAATGCATATGAATTATGATGTTACTGAGGAGTAAGGAGTGAGGAGTGGAGATATATATATTATATTTATATATTATAGTATATGACGTAAACCTCAGATTTGATATGTATTTTGTATCCATTATGGTTTACAGACAATATTTTGTGCTCGATTAGAACCAGGTGAATTGCCTTGTCATCTACAACCGTTTAGTAATTTCATTGGCAAGAACAAGGTACTTTACTTGCCTGTATCAGACAAGGGATTAATTTTTAAAGGGAAAATGCCAAAAATCCAAAAATTTTGCCAGAATTTTATGTCCAAAATTATGTGCCATAATCGTTAGTCTTTAGATGAAATAGTACATTACACCACTTTATTCTATCCGGTAATCACTATTATTTTTTAATAAGGTTCTATATATATTTTTCTAGATATGTATTATTACTTTTTAAAATATGTTAGTATTGTATATTAATTTTTAAGGCACGCATTGTAAATTTCTCCTTAAACGCTTTAGCATTTAACGTTGCCAACTCGAGTCAAGAACTTATTCCCAGTCCACTTTTTTCCTTTCTTTTATTACTTGGTTAAAATCTAGCCTTATGTGCTTAGTACCTACTAGTCAGTCAATAACATGAAAAAACAAAAAGCTTCAAGGCCGTTTTAGTGAATTTTGGTTCAAATGATTTGACTCTTATTCATCTTAACAAAGTCTCGTTATACTTATGAAAGAAAGGATCTTTGAAGTAATCATACAAGCAAAGCAGTTTCCAATATTTCACTATTGTTTTCCATCATTTCATGCTTTTAGTTTTCAAGTTTTATTAGCTGGATCATTTAATGAGTTCTTTCAGTATTCAAGCACTTCATCCTGTATTGTACGTAGTATTATTACTGTGATGACTTCTTGATCAGCTTCAGTGGCCCCCTTGATCCAACAACAGTATTAGCCTATAAGCATGAGATAAAGTTTTACGTGCTTTTTTAGCAAAAGAAAAGTCTTTTTTATGTTACAATTATTTTTAACATTTCATAAAAACTATGGTAAAAAATAGGAGATAAGTTCTTGTGTGCCCTTAGTCATGTTGTTCCGATTTATTGAGGGAATATCACATCAACTTTATGCGGGTTAAACTTCAGAGGAGTCGGTGGTTGAGGGCATGAAGGTATTCCACAAAGTTAATGTGACAAACAATTAATAAATTAAGGAAAAAATTTATAATTTATTCGGAAAGCACTTGAGAAATTTTCAAAAATAAGAATAGCGAATGTAGTCTTCTAGTTGTTGTGTGTGCGCGCTTGTATATAGATGCACATAGGGATAATCACAACCAAAGAACTTTGAAGAACATAAAAATGAGGATCCCATTTGTCACCTCTCAATTATATATATATATATACGTTGATAAAAATTAAGAAAAATATGCATTAGTCACAGTATACGCACGTGTTAAAATAGTCATTGCTAGCTTCGCAGTTCGCACCGACTCAAAGCCTCATCTAAGATCACTGCAAAGACAAAAGTCTTGCGTAGTTTGATGTCATAAACTTTGATGTTTGTCGATATGCAAGCACAAAATTCAGCCATAATGTCAGCTTATAAAGCAAGGTTAGTATGGGATGAAAATCTTTTCTCCCCTAACCAAATCTTTTTCTTAGTCCTATCATGTATTGTCATGTGTAAGATAATATTATATATTTGATAATTATTTTAATTTTTTTTTTTTTTACATGACAATATTTTGATAAGGCAGGAAAAAGAACATGGTTTGGAGTACAAAGATTTCCGTCAGTTAGCATGAGCCAACTTTAAAAAGTCGGAAAAATCTCTTACTAAATTCTTCCCCGGCTAATATTATTACAGGGTCCTGAACCAGTACAACCACAAAAACATCTTGCTTGAAAACATAGAACTTTACAAAATCATACACATCCAACCAAATTAGCTCCATTAACACACACTCAAACAACATAGTTTTAAGCTGTGCAGCATATGATTCGTTTCCTCTAATCATCATCAACGTAGATAGTCTCTTGCTTGAACAGGCCACCAAATACCTTCCTCACCTCATCGGGTTTCTCTGCTTGCTTTGGCTTTTCATCTGGTTTACTAGCAGCACTTCTTGGAGTTGTTTGTCTAACCACTGCTTTCTTAGGTGTGAGGCTCCGCGCCTTGGCCTGTCCTCTTACCGTGGCTAGTTGCACGTTTGCTTCCTCATCCTCATCCTTATCAGGCTTTTGGATATTTGAGTTAGCAATCTGTGAGCTGAACTTCTGCCAGGAAAGCCCTGAGCCGAAATCTTTGGCCTTGCTCAAGAGGCTTTCCACTGAAGCTCCAGCTGCCTCTGCCTTCTCTTGTGCTTCTTGAGCTAGACTCGCGGCACGTGCTTCTTGCTGCGAAAGCTTTTTCACCTCTTCTTCCAGCTTCTTTGCTGCTGCTGCAGCTTCGCGCGCCTTTTCAGCAGCCACTCTTGCTTCTTCTTCTGCTTTTGCTTTCTCAAGCCGCTCAGCATAGGCTTTCCTCCTTCCATCTTCAGGAACAGTGCTGTAAAAAATAAATTATAAATCAGATAGAAACACACATTGATCCTAAACACCAAAATCATTCACTAGCTATACAGATAGAGGGCAGAAACAGCTAGCTATATTTTAACTCCTTTACCTAAAAAGCTCATCTACACGCTTCAAGGGGGCTTCTGGACTTGTGTACACTTTCACAACCTATTTGACAGAAAGCTTCAATCTTTGAGCTTTTTAAATATTTAAGGCTGCACGAACACGCTAACTATCTAAAGTATAGAAATCAAGCAAACACTCTTTTGCATTGCATAATCTAGCTAACGTAAAAGTAGAACTGATACCTTGTTTTCTGCCACCTCCGTGTTGGAGAAGACACCAGCCACTAAGGATGCTATCTTGGACTTTGCCACCTATAATAACCACCATTTTCTTAAAAACTATTACCAACGGATATGGCAATAAGAATGTAAAGGGAGGATAGAAAAGATACAATTCCATTTTGATACTATCGCATACATTACATTACTTTATAGTCGTTCGCACCAGAGCTTCCTTCGCCTAACACGACGACATTATAAGAACTCTCTGGCAAGAAATCATCGGTTAAGCTTGTCTTGATGAAGGTATACTTGACATCTGTCTCAATCACTTTCTGCAAGAACTCTTGTATGGTCAATGGTTGAAACCGGGAGAATATATTGTTGAAGAATGAGGAGATGCCATCTAGTACATTGTAGGTTGAGGCACCGCCGGCGATGTTCTCATCGTAGATAATAGCCACATGGCCTACACCAGCCAGCTGAGCAGCCTGAACTACTTGCAAGGCATCTGATATGGATACCTCCGCGGTTGGACCATTCTCTGTTGGACCAATGGTGACAACAACTTTGCTGGCATTGCCTATTGCTTTGGCTATGGCGTTTGCATCATCAAACCTTGACTGCACAGCATTGAGGCGCTTTGCCTCTTCCTTTGATATGATCTGCAGGGACCATACCATACCAAATGGGAAGTTCATCAAAATACAATACTGCCAAGTTTTGCTTGCTCAGCCTCTATCTATGAATTCTACATTACACATCATAGTAACTCAATTCTGCAACCACAATGCCGGAGAGCTCCCATTTTATCGTGATTTTTATAGTTATTTGATTAGTGACCAAGTATATTAATCTCGTCTTTTTAAAGTATAGTCATGTAGGAAAAGTTTATACCTTAGAATGAGCAATGAACAGCGAGAGAGCACTTCAAGCATGAGAACTGACCCTCAGAAGTGTAGACATCTTTAATTTCAGCAAATGTTTCCTATTTACAGTTTCTGTTTTAAATATCAACTACAAAATTGTCACATTGTTTTTCATTTTGCATTTTTGCTCGTTGTTTTCATGTGAAGAAAATAGTGGAGGGAAAAAAAAATGCTTTTCAAAAGCAAGCAGACCTTTAAATTTATGCATTTTTGTTTACTTTGTTATGAATTGAATGTGATCATGATTTCGTGATTTATAATACAACACAATAATACTATTCTCGATCCATTTAACCATTCCACCTAATATGACAAAGCAATTACTGTTGTGTTACTTGTTTGATGAGATCATGTGTATTCCTAATTCATATTAGCGGTTGATTTAAGAGGCTGACCTTGTATTGAGCAGCAAGACGAGCCAATTCTTGTGCAGAACCAAGTTCAGGGACCCCAGCTCTAACACTAAAACCTTCTCTTAGCAGTGTCTGTGCAATGCGAATACCAGCCTGCCCAGTTGCACCAGCAACAAAAACAGTTGAAGGGTCCTTCCGCCTTGCGTTTCCAAATGACAAACCAGGAGAAGAAGAAGGGCTGTTCGCAACTGGGATCAAGGATGTCACATCAGGCAACTTCCCAAAGTTGAAACGAAAAGGGTTGGAATTAGATGAACCTCCTCCTTCAGGGAAGAAGAAGATTCATTATCCTTTGGTTTGCCAAGCCTGAGTGATGGGAATGGACCAGAGTTCTTGGCAAAGACTCTGAGCCTTGTGTTCCTGAGGGTCAACCCTGAATGAGGCGTTGTTGTGGGTAAGAGAGATGAATTGGAAGAAAGAGTTGGAGCCATGGATGGATTTCAAGGGTGACCCTCAACTTCAATTGCAGTATCTATCTATCTATCTTTCTTTGGTTTTGTGTAGCTAGCTCATGAGCATACTTTGTTCCTTAGACATTGTGAAAGATTGATGCTGTTTGGACTTTGTTAGAATTATTTTATCTTGATGGAAGAGGCAAGCAGAAACTAGCGAATTGGCACGAGCCACGTTGTCCGACTTTATCCAGTTGCAGAAATATCCAACACCAAGCATTCCAATAGCACATTCAATGACGTGCCCCTTTTCTCATATGAAATAAAAAAGATCGCATGCTCACAGCTCACTGTAGTACTTACTTTTTTCCATTAATCCTGTATTAGATTCAGGAATTGTCTGTGTTGTTCTTACAACATGAGCTATTTACATGATATGATCACGTAGAGAGACAAATATCCGCGTAAAAGAAAAAAGGCAGATATCAAAATTTTGTAGTCAAACTTCTGCGTTATTAACATGGGATTATGAATAAGATACGTGTCATCTTTATGAGCACGATAAAATTTGGTGACAAATTCGGTGAAATGAGTGTGATACGATGCTATTAGACGTTCAGTGCGGAATTTGATTAGTCAAGATCCGGAGGGTAAAAATGTGAAGAAAAAAAATGAAATCACTTCATTCGTCAAGATTTGATTATTAAGAAGTTTTTCTGCATTTCTATTCATTGTGTTACAATTTCAGAGTTGAAATTTAAATTCAAAAATCAATAACCATACAAGAAATATGCAAATATCTGCAAGATAAAATTCGCACATCACTTGTACTTGCTTTACACTAATTAGCTAAAGAAAAGTTCTTATATAAGAGAAAAAATTATTTCTTAAATACGCTAAAAAAGGAGTGTGAGACGCATACAAAAATGACTACATATTTAATAAAATTTACGAAATCTGTTTATTATGAGTATATGTTAACCTTATTCCTACATAAGAATTTCTCTTAGCTAAGCGTTTCCAACCATAAAGTTAGGGGGGAAAAGGCTCAGTTGCAAGAGAAGATTTTTGGATCAAAAATTTTCTCATAAAACAACCCGACAATTGAAACCATTTAGCAACCCTCTAATGTTAGATATACAAACAGGAGAAGGAATTCCATCTAAATTACTCGTATTTCTGTCGTTAAAACGATACGAGTTAAAAATCGTGGCCCGAATACGCCACGTGACAAGTTCCACCACTCTAAAAAACACGGCTTCATAGAAATCTGCCCCAAAACTACTCTAGGTAAGTCGAAAGAAATTATATCCTCTTTTTTTTTCTCCCTGCTCCATCATTTTAACATTTTCATAAATAATTTCAGTATTATAATCCCTTAACAGGGGACAGCAATGCCAACCTTTAGGGTATGTTTGGAATAATAGAATTAAATGGAGCGGAGTGAAATAAAATGAAATGAAACAAAGCAGAATAATTATCCCAATCCATTGTTTAGGAAATTTTCATTCCATCTCATTCCACCTACTTTGGGAGGAAGAAAGTTGAGAAAAATAGATGAAATTAAATGGAATAAAGTTCATCCATATCCGCTCTATTACATCCAAATTTGACAAATCCAAACAATAGAGTAAATTAAAATACCACTTCCACTTTGATTCACCCAACTCCATCAATCCACACATACCCCGTAATTACATATAAAGAATTAGCCGAACTTTCTTGTGGGAACTTAAATATCAAGTGCGCACGGAATAACTAGAATTATATTAAAAACGGAAATCTAGGCCGTTGGATTGCAAACAAGAAAAGTTGAAAACAAACATCAATGGATGCAACTTGCACACACACAGATCACAATGAAAAAATAAACAAGGTATTAACATTACAACAAGAAGAGATTTCAGAAACACTGCACTTTACGAACTAACAATGAGAAAGACCAAACCAGTATCTTTCTCGGACAGAATTAAGTTCATACACATCACAATACATCTGTGAAGTCATAAAGCCGTATCAAGCATCAACCACCAGATGGATACAAAAAATATCGCATCATGGAGAATTCCATGAAACAGTCCAGGAACAACTCCCAAGATGCAAATGTTATACAGGGCTTTGAAAAATATAAATTGAGAATGAACTACATGTTAAATACAACAGAGTACTTATGAAGCTCTTCTAGAACCTGGTAAAAGGGTAAAAGAATGAAAATTTTCACCTGTATTGAAGTTCAAAATATAGGTCTGCACATGGTCTGCTCACCAGGTCATCTATTTCATCTACCAATTTGACCAGAAAGCTAATTTAGTATCAACCTCATTAATAATATTCACAAGACCTTCAGGATTAATCTAGTCTAAATAAGAAACTAGTCAACAGCACCAACCACAACAGAGCCATGGAAAAAGATCAAAAAGAAAAGAAATGAGTAAATACAACAAACCAAGATAGTAGCTAACACAATAAAAGGTAGGGAACCATAATGCACCACCCAAGAAACATGAAATTCCCAACTAAGGGGAAACAAACATTACCAGTAAACATAGGGCAATGTCTGCATAGAGTTGCACTCAACAGATTTGCTCAGAAATCGTCACTTATCCATTTTCCGCTGCCAGCATTAAAGATAGACTACATCAAACATTTACCAAAAACATAAAAACAGAAATTTCTATATCCAAATTTCTTAAAGAAGCTAACAAGATATCTCTAAAGAAGATTTTAATTTTAAAGGATAAAACAACTCAAAACTCAAGTTCTGTATTTAGTTATTGATGCCCCTCTTTGCTTTGAGAGATTCGAGAGCCTTATTCCGCAACTCAATTTCGAGTTTCTTTGGATCAGACGGTGTCTCTTCATTATCACTTCGATGATAATCCATTTGTTCAGCTTCCTCATCATCTGAAATATAGTCTGTTTTACTCTTCATTTTGAGCTTCTCTGCACGCCGTTCTTCCCTCCGGCGTCGTCTTTCCTCACGTCTTCGACGCTTCTCCTCCTTCCGCAGCTTCTTCTCCTCCTTTTTCTCCTCTTAGCCTCTTTCCTGTCCTCCAACTCAGAATCTGAACTATAATCTTCATCAGAAGACACTGCCTTTTTCTCAGACTTTCTATGCTTTCGCTTATTCTTTCCCTCCTTTCTACATTTATCACTTTCATCAGAAACAGAATCATCTAAAGCACTCTGATTGACACGGTCAACTTTTCCAACTAAATCTTGAGTTTTTTCTGATTTGCGGCGCCCATCACTAATTTTAGTATCTACATTATAAGATTCATGAGGCTTCCTGCTGGAAAATTTTTCTTTATTCATCGGTGACTTCAGTCGCGCAGAAGCTTCATCCCCCTTTCCAGAAGATTTATCACTGCAGAGAGAGTTCAGCACTATCAGAAATTTATGCTTTGTACAGGCATTCAAATTAGTCAGAACAACTGCAATCTGCAGTACACCAACGCATTACCCTTTTATCTCTCGGCCTTTCTTACTCTCATCAGTGTCTTCATAATGGCGAGACCCAGAAGACAGGCGACCAGCTGCCTTCTCAGAAGGGAAATCTTCATCATCACGAAACTTTGAAGGTGAATCTTTTCGCTTAGTAACCGGAGATGAATATTTTGATTTCTTTTGCAATGACTTTGATCTAGGATCTCTGCTCTCTCTATCAAAGAGGTGGAGAAAAGAATGAGAAAAGGAACCATAAAATTCAACAAACATATCACAGTAACTCGCATTCCACAGATAAATATGATCAAGTAAATGGCAGTTATACAACTCATATTCAAACCTAGAATAGTATGTTTCTTCTGCTCCATCACTTGTCTCTGGGCTATCATGGCGAGGTTTATGGGTTCTTGGTTTCTTTGGAGGACTCAAGCTTCTTTCATTAGTCAACTTGTCTCTTCTTTGCCTCAGAGGGCTCTTCCGTGGACTGAACATTTTCAAAAACCAAATAAATACTTATAAACATGACAAATCAGTGACATGTTGAGCAGATAAGAGCAATGAATGAAACCCAAGAAAAACTACCTTCTGTCTTCACTGCTGGTCCTACTCCTCGCTTGCGGAGACAATGACCTAAGCGGAGAGTTCTCAGATGGGGAAACTGAGTCCTGTGATTTATAGCGTGGAGCTTTGCAATCCTTATCTCTCCGTACAGACATCAGAGGACTTGAGGATCGACGAGCCACAGGTGACAACCTTTCTGGTGTTCTGTAACAAAAACATCCCCCACAAATTTTATAAATTTCCTCACAAGAACAAACCTAGATAAAACTATCATTCTGCACAATTTACCACTTCCAGACCCAGTTAGGGTCATTATAATATTTCTGATTCTAAAATCTTGACCTACATCAAAACTGTGTAAATGACTTTATATTTGAAATGTTTCATTTAAAAAGCTTTACTATCACATATTTATTCATGCACATCCAAGACATACAACATCATTGAAGCATTCTGCTCAGTGTCACTTGCTATATACCTGAGTCGCCCCCTAGAAGACTGCACAGGACTTCTTTGACGTCTTGGAGAATTTCTCCTGACTGGAGATGGAGGTGCATTCCGCACTGGGGACTGAGAACTCCATTCATCGGGAGAAGGAGACCTCTTCGGGGAAGGACTCTGTGATCTTTTCTTACCAAGAACAGGTGATCTACGTCGCACAGGAGATGGAGACCTTCTTTGTGGAGTTTGACTCCCATACCTTCTACGTATGGGAGAAGGGGATTGCATGGGAGAGCCCGATCTACGCCGTAAATCAGCTGGTGGGATTCGACGTGCAGGTGGAGATCTATGCCGCATGACAGGGGATCTTCGCAGCGGAGGAGAAGGCGATCTTTGCCGTCTTATAGGTGAGGGTGATCTACGTCGACGGACCAGAGTAGGTGATCTACGTCGACGGACTGGAGAAGGCGATCTACGTCGACGGACTGGAGAAGGCGATCTACGCCGATGCAGCGGGGAAGGCAATCTACGCCGACGCAGCGGGGAAGGCGATCTCCGCGACGCAGCGGGGAAGGCGATCTCCGCCTTCTGACAGGAGAGGGCGTTCTACGTCGACGAAAAGCAGGTGAGCTGTGGTGGTATGGAGAATGAATTCTGCGTCGTACAGGAGAAGGAGATCTGTCATTTGAAAGAGATCTAGATCTTCGCCTAGAATATGATAGCCTCCTATGGGGAGAACGTCGTGGTGAATGCCTCCAAGGAGAAATAGATTGTCGCCGTGGAGAACGGTGAATCCTCTCAGAAGAACGGGAGCGCCCTCGAGCTCCTGTAGACCTGGATATGCTCCTTGATCTGTGCCTACCACTAAACAACATAAAATCATTAACACTGACCATCAAATCCAAAGGAAAAATAAATACACAATTATACTCATTAATGAAAATCACAGGTGCCAAGAAACAGAGAATAGATCCACTAGCCAGCCAATTTACACACGTAACTGCCCCATCAAATTAGACTAACAAATAGTATAACCACATAAGCTGCATGGATGAATCAAGTCAAAGGAAACCAAGTCAGAAAGTATAAAAGCATACCCTGAATAGCTTCGGGAATTTGAAAATGATTTACTCATTGACCTTGAAGGCGAGCCTCTGCTTAAGATAACAAACACCACAAATTTACAATCTTCCAATACAAAACATAGATAATGTATTAAAAAGTGTTGGTTTTAAATGTGTTACCGATGAGGTGAAGCAGAACCTGCAGGTGAATGTGGGGACCTAGAAACCCTGCAATAAAACTCACTAAGATTCTCTCCACCAAAAACAACCCAACATCCAAATAATAAAGTTTATACCAAAAAGGGTAAGTTGAAAACAAACACTTATGCTATCACAAGAGAAACTTCACAGAGGTGACCTCCACTGCAGCTTATACATACCAAATATCAAGAAAATAACAATGAATTTGAAAGATTTCAAAATATAAGATTATTTACTATTTTTATGCAATCTCTGCAGTGATTTTTACTTTTAGGTAACTTAAGGTTTTCATGGGAAAATCAGAGCCCTAGTACAACATTATATAGGTTAGGAAAGTTCCATAATTTTGGTAACTAGGGTTAAATTATGCCTATTAAAGGAGCTGCTGTTGGTAGAGTGAATTACAGCTATTTTTGGCGATGCATACCATTGTTAGGATTCTAGGTTATTTGCTAGAACAATGCCTAGCCACTTCTGCCCTGTGTTATTTTACAACAACTTAGGGAATGCACAAATACAGCCTCTGTAAGAAATTGAAAGCCCTAGTTTACACTTTGAAGTTTTACCCACTATGAACAAAACATAAATACCATCATACATAAAATATAATCATTATTAAAAATTAAAATGGAGGAATTGTCCCATATAACCTGCTCCTTCCTCTAACACCATTCCTCTTGTCAGTTTCTTTCCCATCCTGAATGTAGTGCCCTGAATCCCTGGGGTTCAAGGTTGGGTTCAAAGCAGCATCATTATCCTTCGCATCAAATCCACCGTCCTACAGTAGTTTGAGGTAAAGGACATGAACCCAAATAATTGCAGAAGCTAGCTGAATGCCATGAAAACATATATGAAAGTTAAAACCAAAATCTCAACTCTATGAAATGTAACTCCAGCATGGACAAAATAGTATTACCATTTTCTTCAGCTTCTCTTCCATGACCTCTCGACCTTCCTTATCTTTTTTCCTCTGAATTTCACCAGCTATTCTATCATTTTCAACCTAAACCAACCCAAAGGAAGCAACTTGTCAGAAAACCCCCCCTCAAAAAAAAAAAAAGGTGAAAGGGAAAGGCATTATGAAAGCCCATGAATGGCGTATCAGTACTCAAAAGCACCTTCCTTGTCCGGAGCTCTTCTTCCTTGGCATCCAAGAACTGTTGAGGAACACCACTGGCATTTTTCTGAGCACTGAGAAGAAGCGTCCAAAGCTCTTTCATGAACTTTCCAGTGTTCTTTTCCATGAACCCAGTAAGTTGTATCTGAACTTCCTTCCCATTCACTTCCTGCACCATAATAAATAGAACGTAGCCAAAACAGCAAAAGATCAAACACAGCGGTACAAAAGGTGAGTATACATTGAAGATTGTTCATTATAAGGAGAGATGAGGTTGCACAGCCACAACCTAAAAGCAAATCAATGTTAGGTACAGAAACGTAATACATATTTCAACAAAAACACATAAAATGGAATTTAAAAAAAAAATTGTCGACGACATCAAGATCCAGTGAATATCTAATAAGTTTAAAACACGTTTTAGTCTCCAAGAACCATATAACTAAAAAAGTAGTGGAACATAAACTCGACAAGCACAACAACAATGACCACAAGACCAATATTCAGCTGAACAAAAATAAATAAATAAATAAACTAATAACATAATGATCACTGATGACTTGATCAATTTACCTTCGCATCAAGAAGACTGTGTATAAAGTTAATAAGAACTTCATCTTCGAACCCAAGAAGCTCGGTCACCCTCCTGGTGATCCAAGGCTTCATCACCTCCATATTCACCCTCGTCATGTCCACCTACAAACCATTTTTTTTTCAACCACAACTGAATTAAACTAAAACAAAGCTAAAAAACAATTAATCTCACCAAATTTCACACCAAAAACCTAACCCTAATCATTCACGTATATTTGCCCTTAAAAAAAAAATCAAACTCAGTGAATAAAACAAACCAAGTGCTCCAATTCAGGCGCAAACTTCTGCGATTTCAGCAGCTTCAATTGCTTGTTCGAAAACCGAGTGTCCTGATCCGCAGATGTGCCCTACAAACACACACACACACACACACACACGACAACAAAACAAAATTCAGCAACTATCAGTTAATAAAACCAAGCAACACGAGCAAATCCATAAAGAGTAACACAATTAAGAGCACAACACAACGAATTGAAACACATTAAAAAAAAAAATTCGACGATTGGAATTCGGAACGGATAAGATCTGAGAAATGGCGACCGAGTCTTGAACTCGGGAAGAAAGAGCAGCTGCGAGTTTGAAAAGGCGAAACAAAACTTACACGAAAGAAACCGCCCGACATATTGTGGATTCGGGAAAACGGAGAGGAAAAGAGTGTGTGGCTGAGATTGAGAGTGAGAATCTGAGTGTGCGCTGCAGAGGGCCGAGCGCAGAGTATAGCTGCTGCTGCTGCTGCTTCTTGCTCCGCCCTGTGGAGTGCGGAGGGAGCTGAGGCTAAGAGGGTTCAGAAGCCACTTGCAAAGCGAATGCCCTAATATAACTCACGCGATTGCAATGTGCAAACCATTCCCATCGTATAAAACCAAATTACCGTTTTACCCATGTGTGAATCAGATATTTTTCCCTCTTTCCTGGTTTGTTTCACCCTTCGTTTGGATGGAATTCATAATTCATAATCCTTCCAACTCTGTATATTTTCGTACTTATCCAGCCAGAATAAATCCCCTTGTTTTTATTCTTTTTTTTTTGAGAATAAAAAAATCTCTTGCCGTTTTAAAAATATATAATAAATAATAATGATAAATTTGAGTATACGTAATAACAATATAATATATTAGTAGAATAAATAGAGTAGATGGGAATAAAGTTGCAAATCCACAATTTGAGAATAGCGAAAAGAAATAGAACGTAGCAACTTATGATTTTATTTTTTTTATGTTAGCTTTTGTTAATTATGTTACAATTTAAATCACCAAAAAAGAATTATACAATTTAACTATTTAATTATATTTTATTTATGTATTCGTGGATCAGAAGTTTGATTGAAAAAATTGGTTAGAAGTCTATAGTTGACGAACTTGTATCTATATGTCTTGTGTTTTAAATACTTTTAATTATATTTTACATATTTTTAGTTCAATTTTTAACATATCTCCATATAATACATGTATCATATCCAGATACTCGTTCCATTATCTGCAACAGAGAATGCAGTTGAGGATGTCCAGCATATAACTACATAAAGGATGATTTTCAAAACATACTTTTTTGTTTTGGACTTTTAAACAAATGAAATTTAAATTTTATATGAAATTAAAAAAATTGAAAATTAATTTTTTTATAAATCATTATTTTTAAATTTTACAGTTGAAAACTGATTTTTTTATACTCTGATTATTTTTAAAATTATTCAAATGTACAACTTTTTTTTTTTGGTGAAAAGTTTTTCACCCAAAAAATAAAATCCAAACACCTCCTAACTCCTTCAATTGGATTATATATATATATATATGGTTCACTTAATGAATCCAAAATTAAGGGCAGGACGGCAATGCACTGCATCACACAATGTTAAATCATCTTGCTGTGAATAAACAATGGGATTATGCAAGTGGCATTGCAGTACGTGAAAGCTTCAATAAGCCATAAATAAGAGACTGCAATACAAATGCTGTCGAGGAGGAAAGCTCTTGAATAAAGAACGGGTATGTTGAATTGGGAAAGGATGAAAGCTTAGATGAAGTCATTGCCCAACCGAAGAAATGATGTCCTCGGTTCACCAGTTCAAAAATGGTTTGATTTAATTCAAAACTAGTTCTAGACTGCCATCAACTGGGGTTGCGTTTAGAATTTACCCAACTAAATTGGTACATTGAATGTGCCATTTGGAAAAACTAGCTGTAAAAGGTTTTTCTTTTAACTTTTTAATTTGGTAATTATAAAATATCTATTTTACCCGAGTTCTAAATTTAATTTACCTTTTCAAACCATTTTAAATTTTCACCTTTCCTTGTTAAGATGAATTTTCACTGCTAGACAATACCATTTTTTTTAATTTTTAAAAAAAACAAAACAAAGATTTTCAAAAGCATTCCACGGTTATCAAACAATGCCTAATTTTTTAAAAATTTTTGAATACTTGTGGTTTCTGGTAAGCATTTTTAATTTTATGATCCTCTCATTAATCTTTATTTCTTCAATCTGAGCTTGATAAGAATCTTTTCATCAAGATTGAAGGCTATAATCACGACTTGCTTCAGGAAAATTTAGATTTCTTCATTGAGTAGCACTTTATAAACGCGTAGTCGTTTTCTAAGATCTAAACTTGGTTTTGAACTTGAAATACTTTTCTCGTGTATGTAACATACTCAAGTTCACTTTTAGAATTATTTTTCACATTGTTAGATATTTGAACTCTTTGAATGAGATCAAAATCATGTTAAAACATGATATTGTGAAAAATATCTTGTTGATTGAACTTGTATGTTTACCAGAGTGGTCTTGTTAAATGCTATAGAAACTCAAGTAAACTATTAGTTCATTCTTCAAAACATGTTAATAAAATTTGTTTTGTTGTCACTCAAAATTCAAACTTTAAAGCTTTTTAAAGGGTTCTGAAGCTAACATGATGACCCACGTCACGAAAGGTCCCGAATACATCAAGATGTAGAAACGGCAACCTTTTATAGACACCCTCGCCACGCGAGTCAACCTATTGCCGTGGCTAGGGACTCGAAACAATAAGGTATCCCCTCGCCATGGCGAGCTCATAGGGCAGCACTTGTATGGAACGATCAGGAAAAGTCGCCATAGCAAGGTATCCTCTCGCCATGGCGAGTGTGTTGTCCAATCCCTGAATGGGACGGGCTAATAGACTCGCCACGGCGAGCTTTCCCTTACCATGTGAGTCCCTCGATACTAGAAACCCAAAAAATAATATAGTTTCATTTAGTGATCCCTCTCGCTTTATAAACCCTTCCCATATGCGTTTTGTTCTCCAAAAATGAAAACCCTAAGTCTCCAACCTCCCTTCCACCCTTCACTCTTATCCTCTCTCAATCTTACCTCCTCCATATATCAAGGTAAGATATTATTGATGGTTTACGCTAGGGTTCTTCTTTTTTCTTCCTCTTCATGTGTTTGGTCATTGTTATTCTTGGTTGTTGTAAAGTTTTGGTACTCTCCTAATATTCTTAGAATTGTTATAGAGTTGTCATAGATTATTCATGGTTTTTGTTTCTTCCATGGCAGACGTTGGTGCAACGCTCTACCAAGGTGAGTGGATTCAATTGTGTGGCCTTTATGTTGGTTATTAGAATTATTTTCTTAGCATTATGGCATAGAGGTATGATTTTAGAAATTATTTCAAGACAAATATGAACTATTGAGAAAATTTGTCAAGTTTATGAACTTTATGCTTTCAAATTCATCATGAAAAATGTATTATAAAGCTCATAGGATCATGTTTGTTGCTTAATTGACTTTACGAATAGATTTTGATTATGAATATTTTGGAATGCCGTGTTTAGCCTAATGCTTCCAATAATTATATGTTATGAAATAATGTTTTCCAATAATTAGAGTTAAAGCTCAGAATATAGAATTTAGAGGAATTACTTAGTTTCCTGATTTTAAGTTTATACGGTAGCTATAGAGAAATAAACAATGAGTTAATGGTGAAGATCGTTAACCTTGATACTAAGTTATCCGAAGAGGACAATCTCACCGCTATTAGAGTATTTAAAGAATGAACCTAGTTAGGTATCCACTATGGGACCTCCATGATGTGCCCTTCAGAGTATTAATTATACATCATTATTATACTATTATGTATTTAAATATGAAAATGGCTTTACATATATTGTATTTTATTAATATTATTATGTATCTTTATTAATTGTCCCATGGGGTTAAGGTGAGAATATCCTCATTGAGTTTTAGATGAAACACATTCATCTCTTTTCCTTCCCTTTATAGATACAATTGTTATTCCAGATCCTTCCTAGCTACATCCTCAATAGTGGCTTTATTTCAGTTTGAGTGAGCTTCATTTTGTCGTGAAGCATCAATTTATATTTATAGAATAGTGCTCCAGTGATTTTGTGGGAAGGGTCCCGAACAATACATGATTATATTATTTTTGCTAGTATGATTCAGATTTGTCATATGTTTAAACTTATATGATTTCATGTTTTGTATAGAGTAACTCTATTTATATTTTATCTGATAATTATGGATTTCAAACTAGACTTATGAAATGAAAGAGTTTATATATTGATTATGACAACAACGAAGGGAAATCGATGGTGCTGGGGGCATGATGCCGATGGGGTAGAAAGTGAAATAAGGGACATTTTAAGTGATTTTACTTGCTGGAAATTTCTCATATTAAATCTTGTTACCGGTTATACCCATGCTCCTAGTATCATGTGAAGCACTACAATTAGTATTTTTTTTAATTATCAACCATTAGATTTAATTTCTTGTTTAATCAATGGTTAAAAACTTTTCAGCACATTGAATGTACGGATTTAGTTGGCTACATTTTAAACGCAACCATCAACTGGTTTGGTTCAATTTGTGAACCCAAAATCCACTCTCAAGGCAAATAGGTTTGGTTTCTTTTGTGAACCAATCCTTATCCACCCTAACTATAGCATCTTACTTAGTTGAACAATCAAAGCTTTATAACATTTACAAATTTCTAAGGACTTTTTATTGACGTGGCTTATCCTGATTCTAGCTCTAGTTTCAAAAATCATACTTATCATTTAAAAACGTGAGTCTTAAATACGTTTGAAACTAGTGCAAAAGAAATCAGGGAATGAAGTGACAAAAGGTGATGCAAAAAGACACCAACAATGCTAGATGAGAAAAGCATGAGTAAGAGATATTAGATATTTCATCAATCAGTTTTTGAAGGTGAAATAAGACTAAGCTCATAAGCCTACTATCCTAGGTTGAAACAAGTTGATAGAAACACTTTTTTCCACCTGCATGCTGTCACACCGAGGCCAAAATACATATATATATATATATATATATATATATATATATATATATATATATATATATATATATATATATATATATATATATATATATATATATATATATATATATATATAAGAAAGAAAAGGGTGGGATTGTTTTCGCTTTTTGGCATGGTAGGCCCTAATAGGAGGCCTGCTACATGACGGGCAATTAGATAAGTGGTAGAGCATGCCACTAACAATTACATCATAACAAGGGTTAAGAAGAAAAATATAATTGAACAAAACGATAACTAAAGCATCAATAGTTCATTCCATTTCCTTTAAATTAGGGGATGGGGCAAATGAGAGTAAAGGATGAAATGTGATTGAATACATTCCATCATCTTCTATTATATTCCATCTGATTTTAATTGACTCAAGCAATAAAACACAAACATTTCAATTAATTTCACTCTATTTCATCCATTTTCACTAACCTACATCTACATAGCCTTAGTTACAACAAGAGGGTAAGCCTCTGAAAAATTTAAGCAATATATCTAAATAATATATAAGAGAAACTAACTCCCTTGGTATCCGTGAACACAATCTCTAGAAAAAATGATACAGCAAATTTAAATAAATTGTTAAATATAAAATTTAATTGCTCTTTATGTTTTAACTCAATTAAAATATATTAAAATTATGACTCAAATACACAAAAAAACTCATAACCCAATTAAACTTAACTGCTTTTTTTTTTAATTTTTTGAATATCGTAACTGTAAATTGCTCCTAAATAGAGGTTGTGATTAAATAAAACCTTCCTCAAAATGATGAGTCGAAATTGTGAACTTTGGTACTGCAAATTAATGTGATGTTCAGATATATAACCCTAGTTTTTTTTATATTACAATCAATTATCAATCAATTATTCTATTCAAAAGACATGGTAATAGTCTAATTTAATTTTAGGAGACGTGTGTGGTCCTCTCTCTAACTTTTCTATCATATAATTGATAATTGATTGGATGAGAATTGATATATAAAATTTGCAAATTCAAGTGATAATTTTTAACTTCAAAGATGCTATGTATTAAGATGTACATAAATACAAATATATTTATTGGATCTCAATTTATATAATTGTTAACTATAAATTTCCCCAAAAAAAATTATCACGAATCTTTATTTTATCTTTTCAAAAGCTTTTCTCTTTAGGCTTCAAAGAAATACAAAGTTAAAGAGAGAATGTTTTTCAATTTTTTGCTATTTGATCAAAATTTCTTTAAAATTTGAATATTTGATCAAAACGTGAAAGAAGAGAGAATGAAAGCTCTTTGATAGCGGATGAGAGAGAATTAGTTTGTACGTTACTTTTGCTTTATCTTTTCTCTTCTCTTTTTATCCTTTGTACTTTATACTCTTTTTTTGTCTTGTAACATAGTGTAAATATAGAGTCTATGTATTTATATGTATTATTCCTCATTACATATTCACTCAACTTAAATTAGCATGTCAAAGGGAAAAAGTTAACTACATCATAACAATAAGCTAAGTAAAAGATTCATTAGCTTAATATCGATTTTCTTTTCTTTATTTAAAAATAAAAATGTTTAAATTAATTTTGCAGTTTACCAATAAATCACTATATATCAATGGTAATATCATTAGTCTGAATTTAAGTACTAGTTTATAAGTGTCAAAGGCTGCCCATCCCTTGGGTTATTTTGTTTGTATTAATGGACAAGTTTATCTTATTCTTTCAAGAGTAAATTTCAAAAATAGGTTAGACATATTGATTTTAAATAAAATAAAATCTCAACAAGACAACAAAAAAATATAGTGCACTGGGAGTTTTTTTTTCAAAACAATTAAATTCAAGTCATTTGCTTTTCACTTAAATTTTCTATTTCACATTATACAATGTGTTAGATGTATTAAATTTGAATGCTTTTTAAATGTAGTGTTCTGTAATTCATATGAGCTTCAATGTTTTATGTTATGGGATTGCAGCATAATTATTTTTATCATTTGTTTGCTTAAAATGATTTTATTTTTTCGATATAAAATTAATTTTACTTTTAATCAAGTTGTTATGCAATTATATTCTGAAAATTTTAATTTTTATACAATTTTATATTTATTTTAATAAGCTTTTATATTTGTAAATATTTACAAAATAAAATTAATTATATTATTCTTAATAATTATTCATAAAATTCTCATTAAAATCTATTAAGAATATCTTAATTAAAAGAATTATGAGGTTTTGGATTTGGTCTTGGATTCATATGTATGAAAAATATTGTTGGAAGGGGTTCAACTTAACCCAATTACCCCAGGAAATTAATCCTTCATCTACCAGGTGAAGGGATACTCCTGGAAACCCAAAAAAAAATTATGCTTATGTATCCTTACATTTCTCTATTAAGAATATCTCAAATATATTAATTTTTTTACAACTATATATTGTTAATAGCTAGATGCAATAATAAACTCATATATAGAATATTCCATATGGGTGTTTCGGGTCAAGTTGGTTTGGGTTTGGGGAGGAAATGAATCTGAACCAATCAATATTGATTGATTGGTTCAATTTGATTTAAGGTTTAGCGATTTTTTGGATCAAACTTGAACCAAACCAAACCAATTAATATCGGGTTTGTTCAACTTGGGTAATTATATATATCAAACCGATTTCGAAACATGACGGAAATGTGAGAATCTTACGTAAGCCTTGTAATCGCTAAGTCTCTCTATATGCATAATTTATAACAATATCATACTTAAAATGATTTTCTTCTAAATCAAAATCCATTTCCCTATTTAAAACGTAATATTTAAATTCATAAAATCAAAACCTTTGGCACATTTACATATATATAGCTCTGTAACATCTAAATCATAATCTAAATCTTATTTAGCACTTGAAAACTGAATCACAAATACATTTCTGGCTTGTTACATAAACTATAATCAAATTTCACAATTTCAAATCCATACTTGAAATTGAAAACATATCTAGATGTTCATAAATCTGAATTTAAATATGTAATCTCAAAATACATGTCTACATCTACTAGAGTATTCTAATACTAACATGAACCTAAACTAAGCCTTACTTCAAAATAAGGCTCACCATCGGGAGCAATGAGTCTAAAAGCTGAGGCGGAAAGGCAAGGTACCTCAACTATGAGAGGAAGAAGAAGAGAGGTGAGTCAGGTCTGATGAGTGGATTCTCACCCATCACCAACATGGGACAACAAAAGAATATATATAATGCAATATACACGCAGACATAAATCATTTGATATTTATATACATAGCTAGCTAGGAAAAATACTTTTTATTTTGTAGATTCATAACAAGCATTTCTAAACTCATAATCAATAATGAAAGCATTTTAACAGAGGGTGCGGCAAAGTATCGAGAAACGGTATTTGCTGAACATGATAAATACATACATAATAGTAAAAGCTATAAAATCATAACTGTAAGGTGGTACTAAATCCTTAGTGAACAAAAGCACCTGTTGAAATCATAATAGTCTTCGTTGGACAAGTTATAGGCACCTAACTAGGTCCCATTTTTTGTATATGCTAGGGGCGATATTGTCTTCTAGCGGACAACTTAGTACAAAGGTTAACAATCTCATCACAACCGTTAACTAATTGTCTGTTTCCTTATCTTTATCGGCTAAACTAGTTTGTCAAAATCCATAACTGAAGGGTGGGTGCTTAGTCTCTCACGAACAAGATCCCTAAATTCTAATACTCGAGAGCTATGGTTTCATATAACTCTAATAATCTAATTTTAGCATTATTGTGGTTGTGAAAATTGTGTCTAAGGGATCACCGCTTGTAAGCATTCTGATTTCAAGTCCAAAGAATATATATTTGACAGTTGCTATGAATCATACTAAATTCTCTACCCTCTAGGTAAAGTTAAAGTTCTAAATTCATATCTTAAGCTAACATATTTTCATAGTCGAAATAGCTCTAATGCCATGCTTCAAAACATGGGATTCATAATCATAAAACTTGGAAATAATATAATATATTTATTCATAAAGCTAGGTCATACTCTTGTTTCATATCCATATATATATATATATATATATATATATATATATTTGTTAACTAGATATTCTAAAATATAGTCTGAAATCCAAATCTTGAAAATATAACAATGTCATAAATTCGTAAGAACATATTTTACAATTTGGCATCTTGCTAAACATATGATTCACGTAAATCCTTTTCTTGAACTTATCGCGAAAACTAAATTTCTAAAATCATACTTCAAACTGATATACTTCCATAGCATACAACATATCAAACATGGTCCCATGGTTTTCTAAAAACACGTTTTTCATGCTATCATAACAAAATCATAGTTGCTATTTCAAACATAATATGTAAAATCATATTCTCATATCTACTTTCATATTTAACAATCATAATGTCTAAACATACTTGTAATGACTAAAAATAAGGTCATGAGTTTGAACCCACTCACCATTTGGGGTCAGGAGTATGGGTATCACCAACTTGACCTTGAGAACTTTGAATGACACCAACAATTGCCATAGAGCAACAAAGACTCATGATCAAACTCTAATCACATCTAGATAACTCTAAAACAACTAATAATATTTGGGAGCACCCCATTTGACAACAATGGAGGATAACAAAGTCCATACACTAGGACATGAAAAGGAAGATAGAAAGAAAGCATAAATCCACAACCAAACTCACCTTGAAGCTTGGAGGAAGAAGATTTGATGGAGGATGAGAGTAGAAGGGAAGAAGAAGGAGAGAAGATATGTTGGGGTAGGGTTTCGGGTTTTATGGGGAAACCCAAGCTAGGAGAGGTTTTTATAGAGGAGGGTCTCACTGAACTTGTTATTCCTATTATTGACATTGGGTTCACTCGCTGAAGCGAACTTGGAAAGACCTTCACTCACTGACAAGTAAATGTGCACCAAAATAGGCACAGAATCTCGCTTGTTCACTTGCAGGAGCCAAACTCGGCTAGCCGCAACGACCCTACAAAAATTCTTCATAACTGGAGCTGTAACTTGATTCTGAGATTCAGGGCCTTCTTAGCTACACGGGTGGGTCCAGGGATCCTAAGGGAGTCAAAACCTAGCTACGGCTATGTGCTTAGGCATTACGTATATTCAATTCAATTAAAAATAAAAAAAATACAAAAAATTAAAATAAATCACAAACTTTAAATCTATTAAAGTTTTATTAATTTTATATAAATATATGTCCTCAATAATATCAACATACATAATTAAAATATGGCTTATTAACCACATACGATATATATAGATTGCAAAAAAAAATTAAAGAAAAACATATATATAATATATGATCAGATAAGGTCGTCATGTTCAACTAATCACTGTAATTTTAATTGGTTTTTACTTGATGTAATCTGATTACCTGAATGAATTTAATTGATTAGTTAGAGTTGACTAGATAAATTGCATCGACTCAATCACTTATACCCTACTAATATCCCATGTGTTTGCACGGGCTAAAAATCTAGAATACCTGAGAACAAATTTTGCAAGCATTACCAAAGAGACTCCCCCATTTATAATCAAAACTTCATATCTTACAATTTAGGAATTTCTACATAATTTCAGAGTAGATAAAAGTACTTTTACTCAATGATAGAATAATATTTTAAATAAAACTACACATCTTGTCACTAATTTATGTTTCAATACCATTCTATAATTAGACAAAGCACAATCTAGCTTTAATCCTTTGGGGACGATGAAGGAATTTCTCCATACAGTGGGATAAGAATCTCTATTGGTAATAGAGTGAAGTATAAGTGTTAGAATAGATCCCCTTATATTAAAATTCCACATATAAGGTCATGTATGATCTTTCACTCTCAAATTTTCTATATTACATGTTTATTTGGATTCCATGTTTGAAATTAATAGTGAGCGATCACATATGATAAAATCTTATCATATAAAATTGGTTTAATTATTTGAAGATTTTATAGTTTCCTCAATTTTCAATTAGATCATTATAACTTAAAAATTTGCAGTTAAATTCTTGCACTATATAAAATTTTTTAATTACATCCTTGTAGTTTAATAATTTGTGATAAGTCTCAATACTTTAGATCCCTTAGTTTAGGGATTTGATTGAAAAAAGTCCTAAAGTTTAGCTTTACTTTATTGGAAACTTCTATACAATATAAATATTTGATTGAAAAATTTTAAAATTATAAACATCAAATTAAAAATTGAATGAAACTATGAAGATGAATAATTAAACCTATAAAATTTTGACAGGTGTTTATCCATCCCGGCATAAATAGCATCATCGTAAGTATTAAGCAGCACCGCCTCCGGTGGGCATGGCGTAATTTAGCTCCCGCGATTTTCCACTGGAAAAAATGAATAACGAAGGTTGATGAAGGAAGAAGATGTTGACACGTGGACCCAAAATGCTAATAATCGGATGCAAACCTATTTATATTCCAATCCATTATTCTCTCTTTTCTCGTCCGCCCCCGTCTCATCTCTTCTCTCTCTGTCTCTCACAGCTTTCACTCTCCAAAGCCTTCCTCCCAAACCCTAAACCACCCAATCCCCAATTCCCCTCTCTCGATCTCTCTCACTGAAACCTTTCTCTCATATTTTCCCTCACTTTCCCGAGAGAAAAAAAAAGAAACCCCTTTCCAGAATCGGATAATTTATCTCCGCGCAGCGGAATTTGCGAGGAGGAAAAGGGAAAAGAGAGGATTTGAACGATGGCGGCTTCCACTACCAGCCAGGTCTATATTCAGGTAATCGAGGATGTCATGAACAAGGTCCGCGAAGAGTTCGTCAACAACGGTGGCCCCGGCGAGGAAGTCCTCAAGGAGCTTCAAGCTGTAATTTTTCCCTTTCTCTTTCATTTTCCTCAATTTTCGGCCCGACTGCGTTTTTTCCCTTGTTATTTTTTATTTTTCCGATTACATGGATCGAATTCATAATTGAATTGGGATTTTCACTGATTTGGGAAATTAGGGCTTCGATCCGAGTATTTTATGGTGACTGCGTTGTGCTCAATTTTTTTGTTTGTTGTTTTTGTTGATAATTTTGGTTTTAGATGTGGGAATCAAAGATGATGCAAGCTGGTGCGATTCTTGGTCCCATAGAAAGGACCGGTGCAGCTAAGCCAACCCCAGGTGGCCCAATCACTCCTGTTCATGATCTTAACGTTCCTTATGAGGGGACTGAGGAGTATGAAACCCCAACAGCTGAAATACTCTTTCCCCTGTGAGTTTTTTTTTGTTTTTTTAAAAGATCATATTTTTTTTGAATTCTATGATTTAGGTGTATCTCTTTAATGTGTTCTTGCTTTTATTTACGGCTTGAAATGGTTGGATTGTTGTTAATATGGGTATTTGAATGTACAGACGCCGTTGCAAACTCCCATTCCGCAAACTCCTATTCAAACCCCTTTACCGGGAACTGCGGATAACTCAACTTATAACATTCCTACCGGACCTAGTGACTACCCATCATCTGGAAATGAGTCTGGAGTAAATAATGATATCAAAGGTGGAAGACCTGGTCCTTACATGGTAAAAGCTCATTTTGCGACTCCATGAGAAGTTGATAACAGATTACTGGTTTTTGTTTGGACACTCTTTCGCATTTTATTTTCCTACTAATATATTAAATAGCTGTCTGGCACAGTGGATAGAACTCTTATGCCTTAACTGTGAGCTTGGTTCTCTCTTTTTTTATTTTATCTTCTCTATTTGATTTGTGTTAAATTTTGTCCATATGATCTTGTACAGCAACCACCTTCTCCCTGGATGAACCCAAGGCCTCCACTGGATGTCAATGTTGGTGAGTTCTGTTTAAATTTAGAACCAGGTGTTTAATAAAATGGATTTGCTGTAATGACTGTGTGTATTACTCTAGCTTATGTGGAAGGGCGGAAGAGTCGGCAGACAGAGGAACGTCTAGTCAACCTCTGACACAGGTAAGCAATTTGGTGAGGTCTTTTAGAAAAATTGAATGCTATCAAATTTGAAGAACCTCACGGTAGAGTTTATATTGTGGAGTCAGAGAAAATTGTTCCCTTCTTGTTGTAACACATTCTGGTGGATGTTTTTATATTAAATGTCCAGTCTGATTTTAAAAGAGATAACATAGTATTTTCATAACATTTAAATATTATTGATGTTTGGGAAAAATCCAGGACTTCTTCACAATGCCCTCAGGAAAGCGAAAACGTGATGAATTTGCTTCACAATATAATGCTGGTGGATATATTCCTCAACAAGATGGAGCTGGAGATGCTGCATCTGGAGTATTTGAAATAGAGGTCTTGTCTTTCTTCATATTGCCAATATCAAATAGATACTTTCTGGATTTGAATCAGCTTGGTGCTCAGACACCATTTTCGAGTGGTTTTGTAATGAATTAATGATTTTTAATAATTAGATTATTTTTCGTCATTATAACCACTTTTTATTTTATTTTATTTTGTTTTTAATAAATGACCACCTAGAGTATGACCCTGGTTTCATGGTATTTATATCTCTCCTCTTGTTCTGTTGGATTTGGATTCCTTTTTAGTTTTTACCTTCCCTTCAAGCAATACCGTGTTTACATTTCTTCTAGGGAAAATGACTCACTTCACCCAGGGTTGAAGGAGGTTAATGTTGACACTTACATCTCAATATTTCTGTGCGGGTCCATAGGATGATAGGATGTTTGACTGCCAAGTGCCAAGTTTGAATAGCACAGATTCTCTGTCACAAAATAGGTTTGACTTTGAGATTCTTAAATGTTGTCAAACCCTCAAGATACATAGTATTGGGTTAGTGGTGGGGTTTGAAGGAGATGGGGTAATGAGGTTGCAGTTGGTGAAAACAAGTATTGTGGTAGTAAACATTGAAAGAGCAGTTAATTCTTTTATTCTCATCTTCATGCGTCCCAGATAATTAGGGATTGACCCATAGGTTGAGGGCTTGGTTATTAAAATAGTCTATTAGATAGTTTATTATTACTGCAATAGATTGTGGTGTTTCAATTTTTAAACTTGCCCCAGTTATGGTTTAATTTGAATTTAGTCATTTACGCCAAAAAGTTGAAGTGTTTAGTGGGTTCTACAGTACATTGTATGTTGTTGCTTTGGGGTAGCACACATGCGTGCATTTGTTTTCATCCGTTAATTTTTTGACTTGCTTTGTTGATGGAAAGGTTTATTTTGTTACTGAACTGTTGAATATCAATCTTTCAGGTGCATGGAGGGAGCATCTCCATTAATAGTGGTCACTCTACTTCTAAAGGAAAAGTGACAGCACATCTGGAGAGGCCAGCTTCTCAGATTCCTCAATTTGATGGTCCTATTCCTTATGATGATGATGTGCTTTCTACCCCAAATGTGAGTAGTAAATTTTCCCCCTTTCCTGTGCTCATGCAAGCTTGTAACCTCACATTTAAAATGCTTTTGGTGGTTTCTTTTTCAAGTCAACATGGATATTGTAATATCTTATTTGACATGGAATCTGTACTACTGCATATTTATCAATGAGTTAGATCTGATGTATAATGACTTGGCCCTACTTTGTCAGCTGAAAACTCCTCCAATTGAATGATTGGTATGATATTTAGCCTGAAAAAGGGAAAAACAAATCACAGCTTGGATGGTGGAGGGAGCATTTGTTTATACCCTTTTTTCCTCCTAGAAATGAAGTACTCATTTTTTTTGTTTTATTAAAGAACACTTCAACTTTGTATAGCTTATTTGAATAACCTTCTAAAAAATGTAAAATCAGAAAATAACAGCAATTCTGCATTTTTTCGTGAAACAGGTTAGAAAAGTTGCTTCTGTTTCTGTTACTAGTTTTTTGCTTTCTGTTTCTATCACTACTCTTTGGCTTAAAAAATATTTTCTTAAAATCTTATTTAAAGGCACCCATAATTCCCAAGTTCAATAACTCTGTGCTTTAACTTTTTTGAAGTTTAATTGCAATGGTGCGTCTTACAGTCCAATCTGATTGTTTTATTTTACCTTGCTCCAGATATACAATTATGGAGGAGTTTTCAGTGAAGACTACAACATTGCAAATACGCCAGCTCCTCCCGGTAAATTGACAACATGGGCGTTACTTACACCATGCACATGGTTTTTATATATATGTATATCTATGAGAAATGTTTCTGATTCATATTTCCCCCGTATTTATTAGAAGTACCGGCAAGCACCCCTGCTCTTGTTGCTCAAAATGAAGTTGATGAAGAAGATGATGATGATGAGCCTCCGCTAAATGAAAATGATGATGATGATTTGGATGATTTGGATCAAGGAGAGGATCAAAATACACACCATCTTGTCTTGGCCCAGTTTGACAAGGTAGCAATCTCACTCTACTTGCTATGAGTTAGATATGTTGAGTGCCATAATAATATGGGATATGGTCATAGAGTTAATGGTTCATTGTTGGAGAATCGTTTTTTGAGACTAATGGATGCCTTGCACTCATGCTACAAATTTAGGTGACACGTACAAAGAGCAGGTGGAAGTGCACACTAAAGGATGGCATTATGCACATAAATAATAAGGATATTCTCTTTAATAAGGTTTGTTAGTCTTGAAGGAAATTGATAATGGTACTTTCTTATCCTTTCAGTTCATCCTATCAATTGTTGTTATGTGATACCATGCTTTTCTGCAGGCGACAGGAGAATTTGAATTCTGATTTTGTTGGGGATTGGTCTGCCATTGTGTTGCAGTGCTTCGGTGAAACAAAATTCAGAGGCGTTATGAAACAAAATGCAGTGTTTCGTAATATTTCTTTGATTATAATTATGAAATGAAAGCTTGGGGAGGAGAATAGTCCTTAATACTTTCGAGACTGTTATGTTGATGTTGGCCTGTTGTACATAAAGGATGAGCAAATTTTGGCCTTTTCATATGGTTAGGTACTCTCAGGCATTTCCTAAAGTTTGCCATTTGTCAAGTGGGGTATGTAGTTCTATTATTAGTTCCGTATACTTGACATCTTGGTTAATTTGAGAATTGCATTGTATGATAAATGATAAATTTCAGATAGTTTAATTAAATTGCCGTGAGACTCTTGGTTAGTTTTGGGGCCCTCGTGAAGAAGGGCAATATTGTTTAGTGTGCTAGGCTCGTAGTTTCAAAATTTAGCATGCTGGTTTAGTTTTTGAAATTCTCAAACTATGGTTTAAGCCAAATTTATACTTGTAGCTTAAGCAAAAATTATAAGTAATTTTTTTTTAAATATAGTTTGGTGAATTTCAAAAGTTTAGTTAAACACGCTAATTGTAAATACTGATTTCTGGAACTTACTGTCGAAAGAAAGAGAAATAGGAAATAGAATAGGTTGATTCATGAAAATTTGAGAATATGTTTTCTATAACAGCAGTGATGGGTTCGACAGACATGCGCTCCTCAAGTGTGTGGGTTTGAATTTCTTCTTGTTTATTGATCTCGTTAGGTAATCGTTTCATTTCATATGGATTCACGAGTGCCAAGTGGTTAATCGATCACAAAAATGAAATAAAGGGAATCGAAACACCTTTATGTTGTCAAATTAAATCGAGGCACGTTTTTTCCTTTTTCCTTCCAAGAATAATTTGAGGAAAGGTGAAGAAACGTACGGAGGTGACAATCGAGAGATAGCTATGTAAACGATTTTCCTATTGCAGTAACACTTGGGTCTATCAATTTCGATTTTCATTTTTACTTTTCTAATTTTTAAAAATTAAAATTTATAATTTTTAAAATTTTCAATATTTTCCTTATAAAATTTAAAATATTAAAAAATTAAAAATTGAAACTAAACAATCTTTAATTACTCAAATTTCAGAACTAAAAAATTAAATTTAAATTAAAACTTTTTTAAAAATATTGCAAAACAGATTAATTGCTTTACTTAACACCCGATTCTCTAATATTTTGTTTAGGATTAAGATCTTGTAAGGTGGGATGTTTCTTTCGGACATAATTGTTTTTAGAACATAAAGACAATCATAGTATCCCACTTAATTACACAGTAGAATCAACCAACGGTTCATGCAAACCCACCTTGTAAAGTCAAAACTGACAAAATATCTTGTTGAAACCGAGCACTTACTATTCAACATTCACAAACAGATAACACAACAAAACCAAACCAAAGCAAACCAAACCTACTATGATTCCACACACACTAACACTGTCTCTTCTTGTACTTGTTGAGCTCACATGAGAATGGCATCATCAACTACTCTCTTCAATTTCAAGCTCTCTCTGCCAAACCCACTTCAACACCATCGGACAAACAGCTCCAAAGTTCAACTCTCGTCTGTTCGCTTCAATCAGTGCCTTGTATCTTCCATTAGCCACCATTTGCCGCCCGCGTGCGTCATCAAGTACCCGCTTGTTCCCTCTTGCTACTGTGGTCCTAAGCTCAGATTCCACGTGAGGACCCCCCAAAAGCTGAGAAAATCTTCAGAGTTTGGTGGTTTTTGGTCTAATTTGTTTTCTTAGTGTTCTGGGCAGGTTGGAGCACAGAAGGGCTATTCTTCTTCTTCTGCTGGAGAGGAGCCTAAATCGCTTGTTCCTGATGCAACGTACCAAGAGGAATTCTCTTGGTCTTCTGTGATATTCCCGTACGTTCATTCTGTCACCTCTTTACTTTCATTCTAAGGCCGTGGTTGATGGGTAGTTGTGTTTGTGCTGAATTGAAGAGAAAGGTTAAAATTGGTCAATGTGTTCCAAGTGTCTACATTTACATTTAACCAAAAGTTAGAAAAGTTAAAGTAGCACGTTTTGGTTCAAGGGCATCAACATTCATTTTACTTGAATAGTAAAAAAAAATAAATAAATAAAAATAAAAATAAAAGAAATAACGTCCAGAACTTCATCCCTCCTTCCTTAGTCTGAGAAATTTTTACATACTCCTGGAGCGTCATATGAATATGATTCATAATCATTAATTAAGTGACACTTTAACTAAAAGTGAATGTTTACGGTAGATCTTAGCAAAAGTGTCACTCAATTAATGGACGTGGAGCATACCCACGTGGCACTCAGGTGTACGTAAAAATTCCTCCGTTAGTTGGGTTTAGTGAATTTCACCTAATGTAAGTTTAGACAAGCAAGAAGGCTGAAAAAGGAAGAAGGATAAGCAGCCAGTTAATAGGAATGTTAGAGAATAGCATACTCACGTAGGCAAAAAGTAAAGTATTGATGGAATCAATCCTAGTCTAATGGTCAAACATTACAAATTTTGAAATATGTGAATTTCTTATCTACTTGGGTAAGTTAGTTCGTTGTTCCAAAATACAGGTTTCTGTTCCCAGCATTAGGTGGCTTGTTATTTGGTTATGATATTGGAGCCACCTCAGGTGCTACAATCTCACTGCAGGTATATTTGTTATTCGATGTCATTCAATTGCATTTTGTTGTATTGTTAGTGCAGTGATGGAAGAAATTGATTTTTCAAATTGTTGATTTGAATTCACAGTCACCTGAGCTTAGTGGCATAAGTTGGTTCAATCTTTCTGCGGTTCAGCTTGGACTGGTGGTATGATTTCAGCATCATAGCTAGAAAACATATTGCAAATTTATGGAAAAGTTGTTGTTGTCTATATTAATTAGAACCTCCCTTCTAACATCAAACGTAGGTCAGTGGTTCCCTTTATGGGGCTCTTCTTGGCTCACTTCTTGCATATGCCATTGCTGATTTCCTGGGTAAGTGCTTTGCTTAATTATATGATCCAGGAATTGAAGCTTCATTTTTGTTTGTTATTCAATCAATTAAATTGGCTAAGACACTAGGGAGGAAGCGACAACTCATCGCTGCAGCCCTGTTGTATGTGCTTGGCAGTTCCGTCACTGCTTATGCACCAGAACTTGGCGTCCTCTTAGCAGGAAGGCTGCTTTATGGACTCGGTATAGGTTTGGTAGGCTACTCTACACCCTGTAATGTTTTCTATAATGTAAATGATACCTGCATCATCTTACAAGTGAATTGAATTACACAGGCGATGCATGGGGCTCCTTTATATATTGCAGAAACCTGTCCATCACAAATCCGTGGGACTCTAGTATCATTAAAAGAACTCTTCATTGTCCTGGGGATTCTGGTATTACACTAGTGACTTTTATGTATCTTTTATCAACTAAGGAACTTACTGAGTTGGGGACTGGACTACTGTGCAGCTGGGTTATTTTGTGGGAAGCTTTCAGATTAATACAGTTGGGGGATGGCGGTTTATGTATGGCTTTAGTGCTCCACTTGCTATTTTAATGGGGCTAGGAATGTGGAGTCTCCCCTCTTCGCCACGGTGGTTGCTTCTCAGAGCAGTTCAAGGGAAGGGTTCATTTCAAGATTTGAAGGAAAAGGCAATTGTTTCCCTGAGCAATTTAAGGGGCCGACCACCTGGTGACAAACAATCTGAGAGGCAAATAGAAGAGACCCTTGTCTCATTGAAGTCTGCCTATGCTGATCAGGAATCAGAAGGGAGTTTCTTAGAGGTGTTTCAGGGTCCCAATCTGAAAGCATTCATAATTGGTGGGGGGCTTGTCTTGTTTCAACAGGTAGTTCCACTTCGGTGCAATGAGTCGGTTCATAGTTATCAAGACTGTGCTTGCATAGTTCCACTTTAGTCATGTTATAGAAGGAAATGTGGAATTTTTTTTCTATTGTTTTTCTGATTACACACTTTGTTGCAATAGATAACTGGTCAACCAAGTGTTCTGTATTATGCAGGCCCAATTCTTCAGGTACTTAATAAGTATATTCATTTTTCACTCTGTTGTGAAGTGGAATATGTTCTTTTCCATCTTCCTCAATTTCGATTATTCTCTATTGTTTATATCTAGAGTGCTGGATTTTCTGCTGCATCCGATGCTACCAAAGTTTCAGTTGTTATTGGCTTATTCAAGGTATACCTATTTAGTTTTTTCCTTCCTTGGAAGAGTGACCACTTTGTGATGCTGATGATATATATTTTTTTTCTTTTTTCTGATTGATCGACTTACAGTTGCTAATGACATGGATTGCTGTCCTAAAAGTTGATGATTTGGGGAGAAGACCTCTGCTGATTGGAGGTGTCAGCGGCATTGTAGGAACTCTTATCACATTTTAAACTAGCAGCTTTGTGCAGAACACTGACTGCAACTTGTCAAATGCAAATGGTTATTCAGTTTTCTTTGATTTTTGCAGGCCCTTTCATTAGTTCTCCTTTCTGCTTATTATAAATTTCTTGGAGGGTTCCCACCGGTTGCTGTTGCGGCTTTACTTCTTTATGTTGGTTGCTACCAGGTAAATGCTTTCTGGTTGTTGGCCTTGCTGCTACTTTTATTTCTTTGGTCTGGATTAAAGCCTTCTTCAGTTGTATTTAATTAATTTAAGCCATGCAATTTGGATGAAATAACATACGTTGACATCAAGTGCAATTCATAGACCTCTCTGCCTCTGGTTAAAGAGGAACCTACAATTACTACAAAGTCTTCTGACTTCCTATTACCATTGTCCTTGAGGTCAATGCAATGATTGAAGTATTTCAGTAGATTTATGTCAATTTATATTTGCACTGCAGATATCATTTGGGCCAATAAGTTGGCTAATGGTTTCAGAAGTCTTCCCACTACGCACTAGAGGACGAGGGATTAGTCTGGCTGTTCTAACCAACTTTGCTTCAAATGCTGTTGTCACCTTTGCATTCTCGCCATTAAAGGTTCTAGATTCTTTATTTTCGTATTTGTTTTTTTCATGAAAGGTAACTTCACCATTTGAACTTTGTCTGGCTGCTCTTGGAGTTTCTAATCTGCATTGCCTTCTTCTGCTGCAGGAGCTTCTAGGAGCAGAGAACCTTTTTCTCCTTTGGGGCTATTGCTTTAGCATCACTTCTGTTCATTATATTTTCTGTTCCTGAGACCAAAGGCTTGAGCCTAGAAGATATTGAGTCCAAAATCTTGAAGTGACAGCTTAAAGTAGAATCTTGTGATCCTAATGGAATATATTTTGATGAGTGTATCATATTGTGTAAATCTCCCACTGTGGATATTTATGGTCTTGGTAATGTTCGCAGTAAGAGGATGAGATGTTTAGTCTCTAACCAAGATACTCAAATCACGTAAGGGTGCTCACTCATGGTTTTTGTTTCATGATTCAATTGCCAAGAGGGTTGTCATACTAATGGAGTAATCAGGGTATCACAGGGATAATGGTAGCTTCCTTATTATGGTATTGGTAGCCTCCTTATTATGCTCATAACTGAAGAGTTAAGACTAAAGTTCAGCTTTGATCCAAATAATAGTTTCATGGCAAAAATACAAAAGAAAAAACTAAAGAATACTTGATACAAATATACAATGAGTCCTTCAGGTAGTTACAGATGGACACCACAGAAAATATTACATACAAATTAAATTTTGCAAATGTAACGGAAATTATCTTTCCAATCTAATTATTTAGTACATACACAAGAAGGTAGAACAACTACTGTATACATATATATAGAACAGGGTAGACATCACATCGTATGGGGAATTTCAATTTGCTTGAAGAATTCTGCCACGATTTTCTTCTTGAATCACTGCATTTAGAAAGATCACATGAAATATAGGTTTCTTTTGAGACCAAAAAGAAAAGTTATGAAAAAAACCAGATGATGCTCTCATAATTTACTTTACCTCCTTGAGCATTGGTCGATAATGGAATTTGAGATGAAGTGCTAGCAACATTGGTAGATGCCGGTGTTTGAGAAGAATTGCAAGTAGTGGTGGTGGTGGTAGCAGTTGTTGTATCTTCATGCTTTTTAGGTTCCTCAGTTCGGAGCAAAGAAGTTATGGCTTCTCTCACCTTCTCCATCACACCTGCATCACCAGGAGTTCTCCTAGGACTCATTGCCTCAGATATCACCTGAGACAAAGCTTTCTCATCTTCCCCTGGCTCAAGCTTGTTCATCAAGTACTCTTTCATCGAAATGCCCTTATCCCATAGTTGCGCGGTGGGGCTAGCATACTTGCCACTGGCTGGAGCAGATGAGCATGATGAAGTTTGTGGAGTCACAGGAGCTGATGAAGTTTGCCCTGTTGCGCTTGGAGAAGTATAGGAGGGAATCTTAGCAGGAGTATTTGGAGCAGACATGAACATAGAAGAGTTTTGAGTTGCATCCTTTAGTGGTGATGATGAAGAGTGAAGCTCTTCAGGTTTGGAAACAGTAAGGCCTTGAACTTTGGAGGTTATAGAGTGTTTTGCACCTGACCCTTCAACATTATTAGCTGGAGTCAGTTTCTCAGCTGCAGTTTTGGTCATTGTCTTGTTTGAGCTAGCATCAGTAGTGTTACTAGTAGTAGCAGCTGTAGTAGTAGCAGTAGCAAGTGCTGGTGCAATTTCTTGTTGAGCTGTTCTCTTCGACATGGATCGAGTTAGAGACTTTTCTCGATCTTGTTCCAATCCGGGTTTGTCATTGCTTGATGAAACATTCTTCTGAGATGTTATAAGACTTACTTTTGGTTGCTGCATTTCGTTTTCTCTGTGTCCTTCATGTGCCATCTCTGATCGATACACTGATATAATAATTTGACACAACAACAATATATAAATAAAGGAGGGATAAGATAAGATAAGATAAATAGAAAATCAGTAAGTTAAGGTCTTGAATGATGTTTATTACTTGGAGCTCCTTGGTATTCAGCACCATCTTCTGCTCCATCATCTTCAAAGCCAGCACCAGATGAGGGAGTGAGGCTCCCATCCTCATGTTTCTTCTTGCTGAGGCTGTGGCGCAATTTCTTGGCTTTCTCCTTTACTTTGGTGAGAACTGATTTCTTCTGGTTCTGGCCATGGTCTTCTTCAGAGTCATGGTGCCTCAACCTCTGGAAAAAAGGTGATGATGGAGAATTGGAGGAGGTGGAGGAGGACAAAGAGGAGGAGTAGGTTGGTGACAGCTTTGGCAACTTAGAACTTAGTGGTGACAACTTAGAACCTTTTGGTGACGACTTAGACCCTTCTCCTGCTGTGAATCAAAACAGGAACTTATAATCAGTACATGGTTTTTCTATGGCTATAACAAAGTTACATCATGCATTATATTTTAGACATTCAAATCAAAACATAGCCAAACTAGTTCTTATGTTGGTACTCTCTATTGTAGACATGTTGCACTAACTATTATGGTGGTCAAGGATGGAGCTAAGCGGAATTGTGTGGGCCATGGTCCCCCAACTAAACAAAATATAGCTGAGTGGGAGTGACAATAGGTAAAAAAAGGAGTAGCAATGGTTGTGCTCTCAATAAAAAAAATGCATATTTACTCTTTAATCTTGATGAAGGTTTTTCATGTTTCAAAAAATTAAAATAAGAACATAAAAATAATGAGGTGTAATAATTATATATAATCGGAAAGGGTATGAGATGAATTTGAACCATAAAGTATTTTTATTTAAGAAATAATAACATTTTATACAATGCTAATCGGAGTCTTTTGTTTCATGATAGTTGCCTTCACTTTTTCTCAGTAACTATGCTAGCATAATATAAGAGAATTGTTATTTCAACACCAAAGGGTGTTAATTGAGACACTTACTCCATTATTATTGGATATAAATAATAAATTGGTGGAAAAAGGGGGTCACCACCATCCAATGGTAATGGTCAATTGGATATCTATTTTTAGGTGTTGAAATAACATTTGCCATTACATAATTAAACTTTGCCAAAGGACATGATGATTAATGTTGGGAAAGGATTACCTCGGAGGAGTTGTTCCATGGTATGAATGGTAGGAGTTTTTGAAGCATCAACAGGTCTCTGCGGGCGTTCTAGTTGAGCCATTTCTATGACTAATTAATTTCCACGATAACAATTTGCCTCAACCATTTAATACCTCTGCTTTTATATTTGCTCTTTATATGGTCAATAATAATAGGCATAGCTTTTAACACAAAACGAACCGTGCTCATGCAATGTCTTCCGGGGTTCTTGCTCTATGGCTTTAATTTGATGATCAAGAGCCTCAGCATGCATGCACCATTGAGACCCATTTGTGGACTCCTTCTCTACACGTGTATGTAGACTAACAACTTTGCTTGCTACCAAACCTCACAAATGAGGACTACCCTCAAATAGTAATTTGACCAGGCCATGATGGGAAACTTTGTTGAAACCACTTAAACTCGGGAGTGGAATTGAACGATTAAGAATCTCAAATACACCAATTGAATATTTATTTCAAATCCTACGAGAAGAATAAAAGAACCTCAAAATATATATATATAAAACTGTTGTTGCGGTAAAATAAATAATGAATGATGTGTAATTATCTAAATAATATGTAATACAAATGTAATGTTATTATTATTTGAAATTTACTTTTCAATCAGAAGAAGTGTAAAAACAAAACCAATAAATAATTGCTTCCATAGAAATCTCAATTTGAACAAAATTCACAATGAACTTTTACAAATTGAAAATTTATCCAACTTCTAAACTTGTACACAAAAATTCATTTGGAATCACTTACACCTTACACATGCAAATCCAAACATACTATATAACAAACTGCGCAGAATGAATAATATGTGATATATTTCTTTATTCTTTTTCCATTGCAAATTCCTGCATGTACACTCAGTAGAATGGCAACAGATGAGATGAACAAATTTCCTTCCTTCCTCAACAAATCCTCTCTGTTTCCTTTTCCATTCAAATGGCAAACCAACTAGAGCAAAAGTTTAGGCCTCCATGCCACATCACTTCCCTCAATGGCTAGCCAGCCTGATTAATTAGTTTGTTACAGAAAAAAAAATTCATGACGTGCTCGTATGATAGTATATCCGATCTGGTATGATGGATTCAGTTGAGGCTCTGCCTCTGACGGCACGTGTTATATATATATATATATATGCGCACTCCACTCCGCTAATAACTACTTCTATATGAATAGAAATCAACCGGCATTTCTTGGGTTCCATCTTGGTTGGTTGGCGCTGACAAAATACTATATATAGTTAGGAAACTTGTAACACAAGAAACCAAAACCCATCAACCAAAATTCAAAAACCTCTCTTTCTTTCTGAGTTCCTGTCACTCCCTTCTCTCCCTCCCACTGCGACAGTCGCATACATGCATGCAGCCATGTCCTCCTCCTTCGCCGCCTCCAGCCACCTCCCTCCTCCTTCTTCCTCCTCCGACCACCGTGATCACCCAAACTCCACCCTCCTCAAAACGCTATCCACCACCACCCTCGCCCTCTCCTCCGCCGCCACCGTCATCTTCTTCACCACCCCGCTCCGCTCCTCCCTCCTCCCCAGCAGATCATCACATTTCTCCTCCCTCGGCGGCGGCGGCAACAACAACAACAACAGCGGCCGCGGAGGAGGAGGTAACTGGTTCGGCGGCGGAGCCGGAGACTGCCAATTCTGGTCGAGACTTCTTCTCCGTCTCCGGCCATCGCCGCGGACGACGATTCTTCCTCGCGGGAATGGGACTCCCACGGCCTTCCCGCCAACATCGTCGTCAACCTGGACTGGCTCAGCGGCTTCAAGAAGTACAAGATCTCAGACATCTCTTTCTTCGACAGGGGTCGCGGCTGCCCCGACGACTTCTTCCACAGGTGCAATATCTTCACCGTCCGCCCTGGCGGTGTCTACACGAAATCGCAGCTCAAGAAGGAGCTCAGAACCCTAGCCTCCTGCAGATTCTTCCAGAAGGTCGACATGCAAGGGAAGACCAACCCGGATGGAACCATCTCCCTCTCCATCGGCTTCACGGAGGAAACGTGGCAGCAGCCGGAGAAGTTCCGCTGCGTCAACGTCGGCCTCATTCCGCCGTCCGACGAGCCCATCGAGTTGGACCCCGACGCCACCGCCAAGGAGCGCCTCCTCTACAAAAGGTTGGTTAATTAGTTATAACCGTCATCATAGTTATTAGTTAGTAATTTATGGTAGTTACAGTTACGGTAGTTGAGCAATGTTACTTGTAAGCATTTCACAATAAATTTACACAGCAAAAGATAAAATACTTTATTATTCTCACACTTGTTCCGTTTGCATTGTAATTTTATATTATGAAGGTGTGAATTTGTTGTAGAGCAAACATTTCTCTAATTGGTTAGTTGGTAAGTTGTAATAATGTTATTTGAACCCGACAAACTCAACATGCGTCACACCATATATATATATATATATATATATTGTTATTTATTTATTTATTTTGATGTGATTCAGGTCCTTGCAGAGGGAGCACAAGAGGAGGATGGAGAAGGCGAGGCCGTGCCTCTTGCCGACGTCGGTTCAGGCGGAGATTACGGACATGGTGAAGAGCCATGACAGAGTTAGTTTGAGGATGATGGAGAGGATAAGGAACCGTGTCCTGGAGTGGTACTATAATGAAGGGTATACTCGTGCCAGGGTTGTTCACTAAGGAAACCTAATAAAAAGGAGCTTCTTTGTGAGGTTGTGGAAGGGGATATTACTCAGGTGTCCATTCAGTTCTTCGACAAGCTTGGGTATGCTGTTGAGGGTCACACCCAAATCCCCGTGGTGGAAAGACAACTTCCCGAACAGGTGCGCGTATAGTTTAGTTTGAATGTGATTAGTTTCATGTTGTCGTCTCTGATTTGGGTTTGTCTCTTTTGGTCTTTTTGTAACTTGGTGGATATATGGTTTTTGTTTTGGACTATAACAGCTTCGGCCAGGGCACCCTTATCACATTGAAGCGGCGAAGCAAGCTTCGAGAAACATGAAATCCCTTCGGTTGTTTGAGAGAATCGACATCACCTCGAGGCCTGATGAGAAGAATGAGGGAGGCACTGTTGTTGAGATTAAGCTGAGAGAGTTGCCGCGGGAAAATTCTGAAGTCTTTGCTAGCTGGAACATTGTCCCTGCAGGAGGAGGAGGAAGGCTCCCCACTTTGGTATATATTTCTGTCATATATCATATTTCCGTTTTTGTTCATCATTATCTGTGGAAGAACTCTGTTGCTCGATCGGTTTTTGATGTAGTAAATATAACTGCTATCTCTATTCAATGTTTGTATAGCCTTCATTGCTGCCAGGAGGGACCGTTAAGTTTCATCGTCTGAATCTGAAAGGATTAAACCGACATATTTTTGGTACAGTGACAACCGGCAACTTCTTGGACCCTCAGGTACTCCACCTATATATGCTAGTCCAGTGGGTTTTAATTTCTTCATTTTTTGTTTTATTTATAGGTTGAATAGTTTAGCTCATCAATGTAGTCATTGGTACAGGATGATCTTCGATTTAAGTTCCAGTATGAACATCCGTATGTGGATGGTGTAAATAATCCACGCAACCGTACTCTCAAAGTAAGTTGCTTCAATACCCGAAAGCTGAGTCCAGTATTCGTTGGGGGGCCATTTATGGGTCAAGTGCCGCCAACATGGGTTGATCGTGCTGGTCTTAAAGCCAATATCAGAGAGGTAATTAATTTGTCTGCTGGTTCTTTATCTACATAAGTCTTGCCTTAGTTATTTGGGCTGTTGGTAGGTTTTTTTTCTTTTCTCCAAATGTTAATGGCTATATATCTCTTTGTTCACAACAGAACTTCACACCTCAGAGTAAATTCACTTACGGACTAGTAATGGAAGAGATCATAACACGCGATGAAAGTAAGCGTGTCTGTGCCACTGGTAAAAGATTTACGGTTACTGGACGAGTTAGAGCAGATGGACCTCCAACAACCCTCAGTGGTACTGGTATCGATTGGATGACGTTCTTACAAGCAAACATTACACGAGATAATACAAAGTTTGTGAATGGAGCTGTAGTTGGAAAAAGGATTGTGTTCCGCGTAACCATCTTATCCTACACTCTTTGTTTTTGATCATGTCGTCCAAGAAGGTTTATATTATTGTTTCTAAGCACATGTATTTTCTGGTGTGAATATGAGTAGCATTGCACAATTTTATATTTTTCTTTTTCACTAGGCTTTTCCTATCCTTTTTTTCATGCAGGTCATTGAAAAGAGTTGAGTAGAATTCCACCCATATATATGTGAATGTTTAGACTATAGAATGAATGTCGTGTCTAATTTTGTTTATAGTTTAGGAAATGGTCAACCTTGCTGTAAATTTGAGGACAAAAAATTGATGATTTCTAAACTCCTGGTCTTGAAGTACGTTATGCCATGCCAATGTTTTATGCTAATAACACAATTATTTTTATTTTTATACCAACTGCAGTTAGATCAAGGACTTGGCATTGGCAGCAATTTCCCATTCTTTAACCGTCATCACTTCACTCTGACGGAATTTTTGCAGTTGAAGTCTGTGGAGGAAGGGGCTGGTAAACCACCACCGCCAGTGCTTGTCCTCCATGGTCATTACGGTGGTTGTGTAGGTGACCTTCCAAATTATGAAGCTTTTACTCTCGGGGGTCCCTATTCTGTAAGAGGTTACAACATGGGTGAGATTGGAGCAGCAAGAAGAATCCTCGAGGTAATAATAATGACTCAATGCATTTTATAATTCTCTATAGATAGATATATTTTGTAGTTAATTCTCATAATCTTCATATATATAGTATATCCAGTGACTATATATGGGGAACAATTATATATCTGAAATAAATTTTTGTTGTTTCTACGCACAGCTGGCCGCTGAGATACGGATACCTGTCAAAGGTACACATGCGTATGCGTTTGTAGAACATGGCACTGATCTAGGGAGTTCAAAGGATGTCACAGGGAATCCTTCAAGATTCTATAGGCGATTGGGTCGCGGGTCGTCTTATGGTTTTGGTCTCAAGCTTGGTAGAGTAAGAGCAGAGTATGCCGTTGATAGAAACCTGGGAACTGGCGCAGCATTTCTCCGTTTTGGTGAGAGATTTTGAGGTGGTATACAAATTTGTAATGAGTTAGTTAGTTTGTTTCTCTTTGTTTTCGGAAGAAATCTCTGAGCCCCACGACGAAAGGAATAGTGATTTCATAGATGCTTAAATCAACTTGTAGAATTTGGTCTACGTGACCCCATGCTGGAACTGGACGTGGGTTTTTTCTGTAGTAGATAACTCAATATTAATACAGGGTTCAATGAAATATAACATGAAAGGCTATCTTGCTGTGTACTAGTCTTCCGTGTCTGCGGCTAATGTTCAACATGATTTGTTGAATCATTGGCTGTATGCCGAATCTTCCTCGTTCCTTTCCAAGAAAACCACGAATTGAGCCAGCAAATAGGACAACTCAATCGCGGTTTGACGCATCTATCTTGGACCTGTTATGTTGCCCGAACAATTTGAGGATTCGATTCGTAAATATATACTATAAGTTTATAAAAATGTAAAATACGAATACATAATAATAATAATAATAATATGTAATAAATAAGAAATCATATTTATACATAATATTAAATATTTATCATAATCTTAATCAAATATTTATAATGATCATCCTAGATTTGACAGTTTATCTCAAACAATAAATGCAATAATAATAGATAGTAGTTTGTTCCATTCGTACGGAAAGTAAAAGAAATTCGCGTGCTTCTTTAGCCAAAACGATACCGTTTTCCTCTCGGTTCTGCCTTCCACTACCTCGTCCTTGGTCTCACTCACTCGTTCATCGCCAGCGACTTAGCGGTAAGTTTACAGTCATCTTTTCGTTTTCTAGAACCTTCGTCTTGTTCACCTCGGATTCTTGCAGTCCCTGTTCGTGCGTGCGTCTTCACTGGCTGCCATGCCATGCCATGCACGCTCTCGTCAGAGCCAACACATTTTCCAGAACAAGCACCATCATCAGCCACCGATGCTTCCGATCAGACCCCTCACTCTATTCCGAGCTCATCGAAACCTACGCTCGCTATCGAGCGCTGCGTGATGGCAAGAAGCTCCACGCGCACCTAATCACCAACGGCTTCATCCGTTTCAACGTCGTCGCTTCCAACCTCTTATCCTTCTACGCTTCCTGCGGCCACCTGTCCCACGCCCGTAAGCTATTCGACAAAATTCCCACAACAAATATCCGCCGTTGGATCGCCTTCATCGGAGCCTGCGCTCGCTGCGGCTTCCATGACCACGCCATCGCCGTCTTCTCCGAGATGCAAGCCACCCACGCGCCCAACCCCAACAACGTTTTCCTCATCCCCAGCGTTCTCAAAGCTTGCGCTCACTTAGGGGACCGAATCACCGGAGAGAAGATTCACGGCTTGGTTCTCAAGTGTTGTTTTGAGGCTGATGCTTTTGTGTCCAGCGCGTTGATCGTTATGTACTCCAAGTGCGCGAGAGTTGAGGACGCGCGCAAGGTGTTTGATGGAATGGATGTGAAGGATTTGGTGGCTTTGAACGCTGTTGTTGCTGGGTATGCTCAATTCGGGCTTGCAAGTGATGCTTTGGCCTTGGTGGAGGGAATGAGGTTGATGGGTTTGAAGCCAAATTTGGTGACTTGGAACATTTTGCTGTCTGGGTTTTCGCAAAAATGTGACCTTGCTATGGTTTCTGAGATTTTCAAGTTGATGGTTGAAGATGGTGTTGAGCCTGATGTGGTGTCTTGGACTTCTGTTATATCTGGGTTTGTGCAGAATTTTCGTAATGAGGAAGCTTTTGACACGTTTAAGCAAATGTTGCGGCATGGGTTCTGCCCAACTTCAGCTACTATCAGCACCCTTCTGCCTGCTTGTGCCACTGCAGCAAGAGTGAGGATTGGGAAGGAAATTCATGGCTACGCGGTGGCAATTGGGGTGGAGGAAGATATATATGTAAGGAGTGCACTGGTTGACATGTATGCAAAATGCGGGTTCATTTCTGAGGCAAGGACACTATTTTGTATGATGCCTGAGAAGAACACGGTTACGTGGAACTCTATCATTTTTGGATATGCCAATCATGGGTATATTGATGAAGCCATTGAGCTCTTCAATCAGATGGAGATGGAAGGGAAGGCCAAGCTGGATCACTTAACTTTCACTGCAGCTCTCACTGCTTGCAGCCATGCGGGTGATATTGAACTTGGGCAGAGGCTGTTCAATACTATGCAAGAAAAGTATGGCATTGAGCCAAGGCTGGAGCATTATGCATGCATGGTGGATCTTCTAGGTCGAGCAGGGGAAATAGAGGAGGCATATAGCATGATCAAGGCAATGCCTATTGAGCCTGACTTGTTTGTGTGGGGTGCATTACTGGCTGCTTGCAGAAATCATGGGCATGTAGAGCTTGCAGAAGTGGCTGCTAAGCATTTGTTGGAGTTGGAGCCCGAGAGTGCTGGGAACCGTCTTCTGTTGTCCAGTGTATATGCCGATGCTGGCAAGTGGGCAAAAGTTGAGAGGATCAAGAAAAGGATGAAGAAGGGGAAGCTCAGAAAATTGCAAGGGTTGAGTTGGATAGATAATGTATAATATTGTTGGTAGGTGAATGATTCTTTCTAGAGGGGGGTTCCTCTGAAATTTGCAACGTTTCTATCGGTAGGTAGAGGTCTCGGGTTTTTTATCTTCAAAAAGAAAGGGATAGTATACTTCTGGGACACAGGACGTATTGTTTGTTGCTCCTCATCAAGCAACAGTTACAACTTACACTACTCTTTTGAGAGGCACCATTGGATCTGAAGAATATGTCCTCATTTTAGACAGACATCGCAAAGGTTGCCTAAGCGGCACCTTGTGCTAGGTGCTGGGTCGCATATGACGCAATTGCCAGTGAAGCATTCTTAAAACACACGACTCTATTTGCGTCGTTCTTCACCAAAGCCTTACCATTTCCAGCGAAAAGGACTCGTGGTCCACTTATTACGTCCAAAGAATTTTTCGGGGAACCTAAATCTTGTATCGTTCTATTTTAACCAAGAAACCTTAATCCACCAAGGCCATTTGGGTCTTTGTAATGGACTCCACCACCCCACTAGCTCTGCTCATGTTTTGAATCTTTGAGCTACTTTTAAGAAATCCGTTTCGCAAAGCTATGGATTGCACAAATTAAACTAGCCTTATCCACAAATTGCAGGAGGTCAAACAAACGAGTACAAGAAGTCCAAAAAAGAAAAACACAGAAAATGTAAATATTACACACCGTATAAATCGATCTTCCTTAAACTTCTACATAGTTTGATCAAGACATATATATGCACCTATACTCGATTAAGTGAATTTCTCTCTAAACCAAGTAACCAAAAAACGGCTTGATCAGTTGATATATGAACATGACCACCAATTAAAGCCAAAAGCAACTCTCTCTCTCTCTCTCTTTCTACTCAGAATCGCTCTGTGCTCAGAAAATTGAATGAAGTGTTACGGGCAAAACAAGAAAGGTTTGGGTATGTGTGTTGCCGTGATTTAACTTTGGTATATCAAACCTCTATCATACGTACAACATACAAATCCCCGCTCCACTCCCATGCTGTTAACATTTATAGCACGAGAACCTACGGCACTCAATTATGCCGTAAGAAAATGGAGCATCTCTTTCAAATGAAGCAATAACGAATAGCTTTAAGTCACTAGAAATACATTTAATGCCAGAGCATGCATGGTAGAAATGTTTGCTGACTGTTGTTCAGTCCCTCTTTTATATTCAATATTTACATTGGGTCTGAAAAAGAGAGATGGCATATATATATATATTCAGGATTACACAATATAATAGCACTTAAGATTATGAATCAGAAGATAACTAGTTAAGAATTATTTACATCATCCGTTTATGTTAAGTCTAGGTAAATCAGTAGAGCTACTTCCGAAACAAGTTGCAACCATTAGTTAAATTCAATCTACAAGACAGGCATCACATAATTTCATAACTTGTCTACAACCTCAAACAATCACATATAGAGACAATTGGGCTAAATACAAAAATTTCGCTGTACTATCTTTTAAAAGGTTTTTTTTTTCTTGTTATTATTATTTTTTATGCTTACCTTTACTGAGAAAATTCTAGAAGCTGGTTCATTTTACTGATTAGCAGACCAATCCCTCTGCTGCAACAGATTATATGAATGAGACTCAAATCCATGATGATGATACCCGCCATGGCCGTGTGGCATGCCGATCACCGTCGGCATTTGCATCATCGGCGGCGGAGGGTACGGCACATGAATCGGAACGGGGAGGTGGTGGCCGTTCCCACGGGAGTGGCCACTTCCTCCGCCGCCGCTGTCGTTCAAGCTCTGCGGCACCGGCGTGGAGGCGAAGAGGTGGTCGGAGGAAGAAGGTCCTTCCGAGGAGAGCCCCTGCTGCATCCTCTTCAGGTAAAGCCGATACTTCTGGAGATGGCTCGCGACATTCTCTCGCGTCAAACCTTCCACGTTCATCAGCTGCATGATCGTCTTCGGAACCGCGTTCTTGATCCCTAGGTGCGCCACCACATCCACGAACCGCTTGTGCAGCTGCGGCGTCCACACCAGCCGCGCCCGCTTCACCGTCCCGACGCCGCCGCCGCCGTCGTTGCGCGGAGCCGAATCGGCCTCCTCCATCGCGCAATCGATCTTTCGGAGCTTCCGCGAATCGTTCGGATCGATCTCTTCTCCGTTGTCATCGAGATCGTCGTCATCGTCCGGGAAGGGATTGAGGTGGTTGTTATTGTTGTTGTTGGCGGAGGAGGAGAAGGCTTGAGCGCCCCCGCGGAGGCTGGAGACGGTGTTCCGGGAGGCGCGGTTGACGTCGACGAGGGACCGATGGGGCTCCGGCGAGATGCTGAAGGCGGAGGCGAGCTCCGGCGGGATCAGCAGCTGTGAGAGAGGGGTGATCGTGGGCCGCGGGCAGGCCCATCTCCCACTCCGTGACCCGCTCATCGTCTTGGTAACCGCTCATCCTAACTTCCTCACCCATTAGCCGTTGGCCGTTATAACCGCCGAACCGTAAAAAGTAACCGTTGCCGTTTGTTGTTGAGTCTGCTGCAAAAGTTTGTTACTGGGGATTTATAGGGTGATAACTGAAACGGTTAGGGAATTGGAGCGGATTTGGATCCAGAAATGATGAGAGGAATTATATCCAGTGTGATTTGGAAACAGGAAAACAGAGACAATAGATATTTCGTAAGATTCGGGGGTGGTTGTGTCTGTGTGACTCTGTGTGTTTTGGGCTATAAGGAAAGTGATGCACCAAGGCAACAAAAGAAAAGGATAAAATAAAATAAAATAAAAGGGAAGGAAGGGAATAATAACAGTAGCAGTAATTTTCAATTTTTTAAGGGGTGATAGTGTGATTTTGAAGAAGTTTGTGAAAAGGGTGGAAAAAGTGCAATATCTGATTCCAGATGGGTGTTGCGGTGGTGCCAACGTGGACGACTTAGCCAGATATTTTTGATCTTCTAAATATCGTATTTTTTCTCTACACTTTATATTTGTACACTGTATATTTATATCATATCATCTCCCTCGCTTATTGTGAAGCACACGTGTCTGTGCCTCGTCGGAAGTGCGCTCGCCCCTCACGATGCAATGGTAACCAATGAAGGCAGACATTCGTGATTCGGATACGGAGAATCTTGTGTTTGTAATTAGTGGAAAAATTATTACGTGAGCATGAGTATAACAACTCATTTTTTCACACATTCATATTAAAGTTGGTAAAATTTATAGACAAGTGAATGTATTTTGAATATAATTAATAAAATCAACGTTTATTATGGGTATATGAAAAGATGGGATGTTAAACCTTGGCCATGTAAAAACATGTCGTTTGAGAGTGTTTTACTATTAAAAAACAAAGGGTATTTTATTTTTCCAATTATTATTAATTGTATATTTGCTAAAGGAGTAAAAATTGAATTGAAATTTTCATGGATATAATTCATATACAAAACATATTTATGAAAATTTTTTACCATATGTTTATTTTTCAAAGGCATCCTAAATTGTAAAATATTAACAAAAAAATATGATTTCGTGAATGTTTAATTGAACCAAGATGATCAAAATTAATCATGTGAATGAATTCTTATTAGTAATCTGCTATTTTTTTCATCAATATACATTGATAATATAAAAATTAATTGCACGGAAATTACATCCTTATATTTGAATACTTTTTTCAAATAATGTATATGAAAATCAACCATTATATCCTCCTCGCGTCACTATCAGTGTTAGGTTTTTGGGTTACACTATCAGTGTTACGTAAGTTTTAGTTTTTAAGTTTTTGTTCATTCAAAAGGAAATGGATTTTTAAATCAATTTAAAAAAAGATTAGACTAATAATAATGAATTTGAGTAGTATGCATGAAATTATAAATTCAAATTTTATAGTCATTAAAATTCTGATGTATCAAAAAGAAATTTAAAACTTTGTATTTATTTCAACTTAACTCAATAAAGCAATTCGTAAGTGCTGTTTGATAAATTGAACTCGAACCAAGCATGAAAGTGGGTTACTTTTAATTAAGCCAGAGCACGAGCTTTCTCAAATTTGGCTGAGCACAATCCCAGCTTAGATTCAAGTCATTCAACCAAGAGAAGAGATGGTGGTGGATTTTGGACTTTCGATATTTAATATAACAAAACACACCGCTTTCCTATGATTGATCGTGTGGCGGAGAACCATAGGACGGCCATCCAATAATCACCCACCAAAGACAACCTGTGCCGCTTTAACAACATTTGGAGGTGAAACAACTGAACGTGCTTCACATTTCATATTTAAAAAGTGCTTATAATTCTTGCGAAAAGCTTTTGGTGTTGAAAATTTTATTGATAGATAAATTGATTTTTAATTTAAAAAATATTAATATTAAAGTTTTTTATAATTATAAAAATAGGATATTATAGATTCTTAATAATTTTATTGATAGATATATTAGCCTCTGACAATAAAAAAATTAGTATTGAGATCCTCACAATTATAAAAATAAGACATATAGGTTTTTGACTCTGTTGTAACTTATTAAATGCTAACATGAACTTTAATTATTAGTTAATGTGACACCTGCTAATATCAATCAACTTTAACTAAAACATACCTTTTATTTTTATTTGTATATATATATATATATATATATTTTGCAAATTCCTCTCAAGTGTTCTAATACTTTACCGTACCCACTATCAAACAAAACCAATATCATAAATTTATAATCATATTCCCAAAAAAGCTATCTACTGAAGTACAATGATTGCATATTATAAAACAACACAATGTCACAATTCTTGGTATGAGATGCTATATTAAATTTTGAAATATTTAGGGAGAGATTTACATAAATGAAAAGAGTATATTTTAGTAAATTGATGATGATTAGAATTTAGCTGTCATATAGATCAATCATTAAATTTACCTAGCATTTAGTATGTTGCAGTTAGCAAAGAACCTATAGTGTCATATATTTCCAATTGTGAGAAAATATAATATTTTTTTATTACTTAAACTAATTTATCCGTCAATAAAGTTGCTAGGACATATAGTGCCCTATTTGAAGTCGTGAACAACTGCACGTGATTCACATTTCATATTTAAAAAGTGCTTATAATTCTTGCCAAAAGCTTTCTTTTGTCAACCCAAAAAAATAAAATAAAAATCAGTATCAATATTTTGTTCTGTCAAGAGTTTTTCTTTTTTCTTTTTAATTTGAAAAGGTTCTGCAAGAGTTCCTGGTATATGTGACAGTATTTGAGGGGCTGTTTTCAAAGCTTAAAAATATATATAAAGAAAATTAAGTGTACTTAATCTTTTGTATCAATTATTAGTTCTTGTAGTAATTAGAAATCATTAGTTAATCATTTTTCAAATAAATTTAATTAATAATAACACATATATAAATAAAATATAAATAAATTGAAAAATAAAAACTAATCATGTAGCGGTTAGTTATAAGTAAAGAATGATTAAACTAATTTGAGAATAGAATTAAGTAAATGTGGTGTGGTACTCTGAAATTATTAAGTAAAGTTTACATAAAACTTCATACCAACCATCTTTCGAGTTTTGTTAATACATTCAACATTTTAAGCATTTCTCTTATGAGAGCCCTTAAAAAATAGTTAAGAAATCAAAAGTGATAAGTTTTACATTAAACAGTGAGTTATCTAATCTTTCAATACACTGGTTGTATTAAAAACTTTCAAAACTTATCACACCTATTTTTATTGAAATCTTATCACTTTTGTTTCCTTTGGAGAAACCCATATTTTAATTTGCTTACAAACTTGGTAATTTCCTAAATACAATGACGTATAAGTCAGCCCGAAGACATGGCTTCTGCCACCTGCTATGCTGCTTATAAAAACCTGTTGCATTTCTATAATACTCCCCCTCTTACAAAATATCTATTAAATTTGAATAAATATGGATATTAAAAAATATAATAAATAAAATGATGATAGAGTATTCTTATGCAGAATAATAATGTATGGATTAATATACTCTAATAATCATTAATTATGGAGCACATTAAATGATTGAAAATAAAAATTTATACTAATGGTTATTAATTACTCAAGGATATTATTAGAATGAAAAAATCTATTTTATTAAAAGTGAAACTGATTAATATTTTAAAAGATAACTTTACCTAAAAGTAAAAATATATCTTAAAAGGGGAGAAAGTAGTAATGGAAAAAAAAAAGCATGTGGATAACGTTGGTTAATATTTATGGATGCTCCCGAAGATAAAAGAACGACAAATGAAAGAAGTTCATTGATACGTTAAAAAAGAGAAAAAAGGTTCATCGACATAGATTTCAAATGCTTATTGAATAGGAATAGGACAATGTGGAGAAATTGATTTGGTCTTAATCAGATTAATATTTTAGTCTTAGTCATGAGGGACCAATTCAATATTTTTAAATCTTGATAGGCTAATTTGTCTTCCAATAATTCATTTTTCTCACTTAATTATCCAAATAATGAAAAATAGCATCCCTATCTTTTCTTTGATACACAACTAAAATAAAATAACCCGAATTTTGTACACAATTTATGATAGTGATTGGATTAAATGTAGTGATAAGACTCACCTATTCATTTAAATGTTATTAGTTATGTCATATTATTCTGCCATTTATTTTCTAAAAAAAGTTCTTAATATCTAGCATTTTCCATTTTCTTTTCCATCCTTCAAAACAAGCAGATATATCATAAACTAAACCCTTCACTTGGGTATGTTAGCTCAGAATTTGACAATTTCATGTGCTTCACCCTTTGGGAACTCGTATACTATAAATTGATACCAGAGAACCAAAGTGCAACCCATGACAAAAATTCCTTTTGTTTAGGGGTATGAACACAGTCACGTGGTGGGCAGGTGGGGTTTTTCTTAGATCTCAATTATTGGTTTTAAGGATGAAAATGACCTAAAAAAATAAAAGAAAGTAAAAAAATGAATTGTCCAATCTCCCTTGTGAAGTAGTTATTCTTATTCTATGGAAGAGAGATCGCGTATACTGCACTAGATTGGTGCTCACTGCCTTGTACAAACTTGTGAGATACACAAAACAATGGGTAGCATTGCATCACAGTGAATTAGTGCAAGTTGAACTCAAAAAACAATTAGTGTCCTCACATTCTTACTTTTTAGCATAATCGAGCGTTTTAAATGAATGAAATTCTCTTAAAACTTATAAATTTCAATCCAAATGTGTGTTTCTCTCCCTTGTGACATAACATCTCATGTTAAAAACAAATATGAAAGAATCTCTTAAATACGACTCAGAACACAGATTTGAAATCACCCATCAGATGTTTAATAACTAATACCTAATAAATCTACTAAAGTAGTGTGTGATAAAGACTCCCAATAACTAACCTCAATAATTTAAAGGAGAAAGATCTTATCAGATTGATTTAAACGGGACATGAAAACATTACAAATGCAGGGCATAGGAATGAATATCGAATTTTAATGGAAAAATTCTTACATTCACCTAAAACGCTAGGTCAATGTGTCTCATATCCACTAACAAAATGACATTCAATTAAAAGTGAACATTAAGTATGAGTCCTGTCTAAATCCTCACTTTGTTAATGGACATAGAGCACATGCACGTGGCCCTCCTTTTTCATGACACTCACTTTTTTCCTACAGGGGATTATCCTACTTTTAGAGAACCTTAAGGTAACTGCTCTTTGCTTTTCCATTTGTAGACGCCATAGAATGAAAACATGATCATAACAAGAACTAACCATCACATTGTTAAATAGAAAAATTCGGCACCGTAGAGAGCACAATTGAAAAGAGAAAAGAGACAAGTAAACTTCAACAAAAATTGTACTCTTCCTGAGAAAGGGAAATAAGTTAATAACCATACATGACAAGAAGGAAAAACCCTGCCCTCAGCTAAAACAAGAACAACTCTCCACATGGCAACATTTTTGTACAGTCGCGTCAACTTATAAAAACTACCTCACCATTTTTATAATCTTTACACCATAAAAAGGGCTTGTATAGTCATCATATTTTATCTCCTCTCTGCAGGGGCATCAGCTGCATTATAACATCTGAACCTCATCTTCGCTTAAAATTCTATGTATAAACTTAGAACTACAAAATGTACAGTTCTGCAGTACAACGACAACTTTTATTTCGAATCGGCTATTACCTTATCTAGAGAGATAGGTAAACATCACCTCTTGATGTGGGAGAGAAGAGAGAGAGGGAAGAAACTCCACACTAGCCTCAGTTAGCTGTACAAACAACATTATTTTCCTATGCCACCTAAGCAGGTTGAGGAGACTGAGCAGCAATTCTCCTTTCTGCAATGAATTAGATAACTGGTTGGCAAACTACTACATGTAACACCTTGGCATGCCATAACTAAACGATAAGCACACAATTAGATGCATATAATGGTAGAGTTAACAACAGAAGAATACATTAGTGTTCATCCATCCAATACTATGTATGCAAGCAGGTCATGCATATATACTACATATGGATGCATTCAGATTATAAATGCTCCTAAGGAGTACACGTGGGTCTGGAAATATATAAAGAACAGGTGAGAATGCGAATGAGGAATAACATGGAAGGAGTACATACCTCCGGCAGCGACAAGTTTCTCTACGCGTGCGACAATATGCTTTCCATAGGTGTACTTTTTCAATGCATTCAGATGGACCTTAATTCGTGAAAGAATCAGCTCACGCTGTTGGTCATCACAAGTTTCCAGAACCTTTTGCACGACATAATTTGCAAATTGATCTTTCATCATTGCCTGTATATAAGGGGAATCTGGTTTATCATTTTTGCGAAGCTTACCAAGAGGGAACAGCCGCATTGAATGAGTGACAAACTGGTATCTATTTTAACAAGACGAAACTAGACCATTAACAACACTTACAATCACTAATCTAGTGAAAGAATTATTGGGAAGATATATAACCTCCCCTCTCCTTGACGTGAAAGACTAAGATGATGAAAATTCTAGACTGAATATGTTAATGTTAAGTACATTTCTGCTCACAAACATATCAAGGAAATACTTGAGAAAGTCAGAGACATATTAATACAATTAGTCCAGTTGAAATAATGGAATCATTTGTGATCATTTACACTGGAACTGAACCTCAAACAAGATTTACAGTTTGACCAGATACTTTGCCTCAAAATAAATATCGGGACATGTTAAATATTCAAAGAAGAAAGTTCAAAAAACCTGAAGAGGTTCATTTTCATCTGTGGAGCCAAGCATCTCATTCACTAGTAATTGGCGTTCAGAAGGGCCTCCAAAGGTCAAACATTTCTCCACAACATTAGACGCAAACTTCTGTTGACTCATCTGAACTATCTTGCCAGCTAATTCCTTTATAATTGCAGAACGCTCATGAGGTTTCCCATGTTCCAGTACATGCTGTTATTAAGGGAGAAGAAACCATAAAAGAGATCAGCCCACTATTATAAATGACGTACTACATGGACCTCAGCAGTGCCGCATTTAGCAGGTAAAGAATATTACATGTCCATATCATATGAGAGGATAGATATTATATAAAATAAAGCTTTAAAACAATGAAATAAATTTCTAGTTTAAAGGTTTCTTGATATTATTCATTAACAAGGAGAATTGTGGATGTAATGATTTTAAGCCAACCAAAGGAAAAGACAATTAACATATTTGCGGTTGAAAAATTGACATAACACAATAATTTCAAAGTACATGGTAACGGGAGAAATGATAGTAGCTAGAACTACACTCAAGAAATTGCAGGCTTGCAGCCATGAATGCAAATGCAGAAAACCATGCTCAAATCAACAAATCAAAGCATGAGAACTGTAAAATCATACTTGAATTTCCATAGGAATAATTGTAACAACAAGCTCAAACTGTAAATAGTCAGCAAAAATTATAAACCTGAACAACATAGTTTCCATACTGATCTTGAGCTAACATGCTAACTGCTCCTAAAATCTCATCCATAACTTTCTGCTGTGTTGTAGGGTCTTTGCAGTGCTCCAGTACTCTCTGCCATTCAGAAGGTATTATTATACGACAAATGATCTTAGAAATATAATAAGAGTAGCATAAATGGCAAAGAAACCTTACTTGTATCACTCGGCAACCATATGGATGGGTTGAAAGTGTCACAACTTGATCAAAAAATGTTGAGACAATAAAATGTATTGCATCTTCAGGAACACATTCAATACACTTCTGAATGACATGGTTACCATTCTGATCACGCACACACCGCATCACATTACCATCAAGCTCTTGAACCATTTCTATCTTCTGATCCAGATCAACAACTTCGATGGCCTAAAGAGTGATGCATAATTGACAAAACAAAAGAAAAATGACAAGAAAATCAGAAATGGCCAAAAGCCATACATGTAAGCATCAACTACCAGCAACTTAGGCAGTTAATACCTTCTGGATGACCCGACAACCATACATTTGAAGGCTAAGTGTCAGAACATGGCCAAGAAGCTTATTGGCTAATTCTCTTCTTTGGGATGCAAGTCCATGCTCAAAAAACTGCAAGATTCCAGCAATAGCTCAAACAAGATCCGTGGAAGAGAATAATAAATTGCGAGATAGATAATTACCTTTTGAACCACGTAATTACCAAAGACATCAGTCATCAAAGCAAGAGCTCGTGGCATGATCTCCTGATAAACCATGTTTTTTTCTTCTGTAGTTGCTGTTTCAAGCTTTTGTTGAATAATGGCTCCCATATTGATCAGCACTGCCAATATGGTAATATAACCGAATTTGATACCTCAATATGGCAGCATAAAATGAAGAATCAAAAGACAAACAGGCAAAAGATATACCTGAATTCAACAACATGACCAGCAATTTCAGCAAGCTCAAAACACTTGGTTTTATTGCTTTTAAACTCTTCCAAGAGAGAAGAAGCAAAGCTTTCATCCATGCTCGCAGCATCTACATGCCAAGGTCCCATAACCCCAGCTAAATTCCTCATTCCCGAAGCAAAACGCAGATTCATTTCATTGTGCCTAACAGGACTTCCAGATCCAACAGGAGAAGAGGATACAACAGAGTTTGCCATTGGACTTCCTGGGTAAGACAACCCAACACCATATGCAGGATTTCCATAATAACCATGATGATTGGAGCTACCTAATTTACTACCCAGAGGAACATTGTATTGAGACTTCTGAGGTGAGGAGAGCAAAGAACCAAGATAGGCCTTTTGAAGCTCAAGTAAATTCATGTACGAATTACCCAAGTAGTTCCTGTCCACTGAGGGGTCATTAAGAGCAGCAAGTTGTGCTGCAGCATACTCCGATGTCCTCAAGTACTGAAGATACATGGGATCAACAAAAGGAGCCTGAAGAGCACCACCAGCAATTTGATTCCCGATCCTACCAAGACTATGCACATCCGACCCAGTAGCCAACCCAGCTCCAAGAATTCTTGAGTCCATTCCGGGAGATGCCATTGCCGATGCTGCAGCAACATTTTCGAAGAGGGTGGCAGATTACCAGCGCCAAGTTGGTTGGTCATCACGGATGCCAATGCTGGATTTCCAGCATATCCACCCATGCCGTAGTTAGTAAATGATGAATTTGTACCATCTAAAGACTGGTACTGAGCTGCCAAACTGCCTCCTGCATTAAAATGGGAGCTAGGCAATCCTTTGAAATATGAGTTATTGGAAGGAACAGTGGACTTTTGTAGCTCAACTTGCCTATCCAAGGAAGGATTGTTGAAGTCTGACCCACCCCCAATACCTTACCCATTCAGACTTCTTTAAATATGAATGTTGCTTGCCATGATCTTGACCACCTTGCATACCAAAAAGATATCTCTGGTGATTATCAATATCAGATTCAAGCTGTGATGGCAAATGGTTTTCACCATCTAACACATCATCAGCTGACAATTTCATACCCGACAATGCAGCCACAAGATCAGCTGACTCATTGATGCCAGATGAAACACCATTAAATGCATCTTGACTGGCAACACCTCTCTTGTCAGCGGCAACAACTCTCCCGCCACCAATTGGTGTGAGGCACGGGCTGGGAGCCCTAGGAACATGTTGTGGATCAGGAGTGGTACTTCTTGATAAGGAAGATCCTAGAGCAGCAGCATAAGAATATGAAGCTGGAGGGCCTATATTTTGGGCTGCAGACGACCCTTGAACATTTGTTCCAGATCTTAAAGCATCAGTGGGCATGGAATCACGGCATACACGAGTCAGCTCTGCATCAGCAGAACTTATCATGTCAACATTTTCATCAAATGCATTACGACTGGCTGGCCGAGAAGGAAAGCTGGTGGTTACAGAGGTGTTCTGCGCCAAATCATCCTGCACAATTAATGGTCATAACTCATAAATGATGGGTAGAAGAAAAAGGATACAAAAACAAATAAATACAATATCTTAGCAAATATATTTTAAATTCTCAACAGAAATGTCAACAGTTGACAGTAGCAAGCAAAATAAACTATGCACTACAATGCAAACCTTCAAGATGCAAAAAGAAACGAAGAAGCACCTGAATCCATCAGATACAAAAGGATATGACTTCTGATATACAGCAAAACATAAAGCCAAAAGACCAAGATCAACGTATCTGCTTTGATACTAAGTACTTTAAAAATGTGACCCACATGAAATTGAAATGTGGCATACATGAAATTCTTAGGAACTGCTGGATGCCAAGTGATGAGATGTGCCAAAAAGATTTTGTGGTGAATGTAACAAATCAACTAAATAGTGCAGAACAATTGCAGCCAACATAAATTAAAAAAGTCAGCCACTACTGGGCAACCACAAAGGAACATCGGTGAAGTAGAAGAGAAATAAAAAGCTTTTGATGAGTTCATGTAATCAGTTATGCCACCATTTTCCATCATAATAACCACTAGAAATAAAATTGTTTGAGCCATAAGTCCATAACCAAAAAAATAAAGGAAGATGTCACAAATGAATGCGATCATTTAGCAAATCTAACCTAAGGAATTACAATCATTGATCACAAATTCTGTACAAGATCACACATCAGACACAAAAGTCAAACAAAATGAGCAAAAGCATTCACATCCTCACAACATATGCATCAATTAACCATATATCCAATCTCAAAACCAAGTTTATGTATGAAATGGAAAACACAAAATGGCAGATCACACTATTCAGGGAAAAAAGAAACAGACGAGGCACAGAGCCAAGGACACAATAGTCAGTAAGTCACACACACAATGGAAGAAGCAAACCACCTGGATAATTTCTGCAAGGCTCTTCTGTTTGCTCCTAAGCCCAAGGCCAGGCAAACCAATCAGTCCATCACCACCCCACTCAGCCGAACCTCTTGTTTTTTCACCATCCACCTCACTCTCCTGTTTCCTCACGCCGAAACCTGGCGGGGTTGAAAACAATGACCTACCACCATTATCATCAGTCTTATTCACTCTCCTCCTATCTCCAATTCCACCAAGAGCCGAGGCTCCACCTTTAAGTCTTTGTGCAAACCTCCAATCCTCCTTAGACACCAAAGGGGGTGGAAGCCTAGGATTCAAATTCACATTGGAGAAGTAGTATGAAAGATAAGCTGGATCAGACCTGAGCTCCTCCTCAGAAAGAATTCCATTCCCATCTTTAGCACCCAGAAACTCCGAAAAGGCACCACTAGCACCACCACCACCACCACCACCACCAAACAACCCTCCAACTGCACTCAAAGAACCTTCAACTGTTGGGGGAGCCGATCCACTCCTAAAGATATTGAGTTCTCGTTCTTGATCATTAGCCTCTTGTCTATTACGTTGCTCGCGAAGCAACATCCCTATCTCCTCCTCCAATTCATCACCAAAAGACCCTTCGCTGGTACTCCCAAGCATCGGTCTCCTTCCCAATTCAGACAACATTCCTCACAATCACAGATTGATCATATAACACTCTAGACCATAGAACCTAATATAAAGCTAAAACTAAAGACTGATCACTACCCTCTCCCTAAAATCAAACTATAATCCTAAAAACAGCCCAAAAATACAAACTTTTCCCATCACATAGTCAAACTGCCACACCCCCATATTGGCAGCTTCAGAGAATTCTGACCTTGCAGTTACTGAAAAAAGGGTAAAAAAAAAATCTAAGGTTTACTTCATGAAAACTGCACCCTAGTTATTCAGCTGGAACAGAACTACCCGAAGAATCAATCAGATAACAAGACTGCATAATTATTAGCAACAAATTCTCAAGCTTTTGCACATGATGATGTGTCTAAAGAACAAAATCAAACAAAGAAAAGTGTAGCAATAGAAAGAAGGGGAGAAAAAACTTTGAGCTGAAGAATGGGGCAGTAAGATAAAAAAGGGCAAGAGCAAGGGATGAAGTGATGTTAGAGATCAATCCGGCGGCTATTGGTTCTTACAAGAACCCTTAGGGTTTTGTTCCATTAGGACGAGGATTAAATACACTGAAATGATTCAGCAGACCCAACCCAAAAATTTTAATTTTTTTGGTTTTTTTTTTCCTTTTATTATAAAAGAAATTTCCCAACAAAGTTTCCATTTTTTTCTGAATCTCGGAAATATCCAGAATACTTTATGTATTTCCTAAACATTAGGGCAATTGACCAAGTGATAACCGACTGGTGCCATTAGAGGGGAGAGAGAGAGAGAGATGATGTTCCAAAACAAGAATTTGTGACCCACTGACACGTAGTGTTATTAGATTCGCTTGTTGAGTAAAGTACAGTAATTTTCGCACCAGTTACCTCTCTCTCTCCCTCCTCCCTCTCTCTCTCTCTCTCTCTCTCCCTCTCTCTCCCCTGCTCATTTCTTGTGTTTCACTTTTTAGAGCTTAGGTTAACACTATCACACTACGTTCTTAGATTTCGATTCATCCCTGTTCTTTTAATTTCTTAAATTATTTACTATATACCTCATACAAGGCATGCCAGATTTTGTGTCATTTTTTTATGCTAGTGTATTTTTTTTTTTTTTTGCAAAAATATTTATCATACATATATAAGTTGAATTGATCAAATTATAAACTGGTCGTATTTTAATTTAATTAGTGAGAGTAGTTAAATTGTGAATTGAAAGAGTGGTCAGTTGAATCTCGATTTTAAGACTGTTCAATGCATCAATTTCTATTTTTAAAACGATTCGTTCACAAATTCAATGCTAGGTGCAATTTATTGACTTGCAAGGATCTAAGTAACTCCTCATTAATATAACATCAAACTGCTGACCTTTTTACTCAAGTAGTTAAATGGTCATAAATGGGGTCACCTACAAAGTAGAGTAAAAAAGCAGTGCCTTCTCAAAACGAAAGTCAGCATAAAACAAAATGTGAAACGGTGTATATGCAACTTGGTAAATGAGAGAGATTTCATTTTATGTTGATCTGTATTTATTAGGGTTTTATTCATAAGTTATTGTTTTTGCTCTCTTTTTAGAAAGTAATATTACAAAAAAAAAGGTAGCACGCTCTCTACACCCTATAAAAGCATTAAGTCTAAAAAATAACACGTTGCTTATATATAAGATTTATGATAAATTACACTAATCCCTCTTAAAATTAGATAACAGTACATACAAATCTTCCAATTTATAAAAGATATACATTAATCTTCTTTTGAAGTTTAAGTGATATTACACTTTATATATCTTTATATTTTGTTGAATGTGATACGAAACATTCTATAAACATGACAACTTTGATTGGAAAGTTAGTGTAAATACTGTAAATCGAATAATATCGTGATTCATGTCACTTATTAGAGAAAAATTAGTACTCCTATAATTTACCTTAAAATTAATGTTTCTTTGTAGTTTAACATAATGAAACAAAACACTAGACGGAGGAGGGCAAATTTACCCCTGCAAATCGTCTAATTAGAGTTGACTAAGATGTTGATGACGTGCATTTAGTCACCATGACCAATTGAAAACTGGTGAAAAAGGCCAGTTTGATTATTTATGATATACCCAAGTTTACGTTCCATAATATAAATTAATATATTGTATGTAATATTGTATGTACACATATACCGATTTGACTCTTCTAAGATAATGAGAATTGTACAGTGAGAAAACTATGGAACTTATTTAATCACCTTTAGACCAATAATTAACTTCTATTATATGTAGATTCTATCAAATGATTTAAGAATGAATAGAGGAACCAAATCCTATGGTTCTACTTCAAGCACGTATTGTCTTAAAGGGCATAATAATATGTGTAGACCTTTTCATTTTAGTCATATGCATGTAACTGCAAGCAATCGTTCTGGTTATTTGTTTGCTATAAAGCTAACGTTCTGTTCTGAATTCTAATTGACTGATGTTAGAATTTGAATATTCTTGGTCTAGTACTGAGTAATTTTAAAATCCAAACGGGGAAGTCCAACAATTTTTTGTTTATCGAAGTTGCCATTATTTATAACCCAAAAACTAAGCATTTGCTATGTTTTTCCCACATTAACATGCATGTAATGTAACTTTCAGTATTTAAGGAGATTAATACCTTTATCTATGTTATACTTTGACTTCAATATGTAGTTTGATTTCAATATATCTGTTTTGACCACGTGTGGAATTTAATTAATACTTTTTCATGTGCTTGATTTTCTTACTTATCAAAAAAAAAAACTATAGATATTGCGCTGAAAAATAGTATGCACATCACATTTTACGTTTTGATGATTTGACATATTTTTCACATTGTGGGAAGAAGGGGATGACGGCAACAATTTCGTTTTATTCGAACTGTTTTTGAAAATTAATGTATATGTAAACTTGTACAAGCAAATTGACAGATCAATGCTAGCATAAAAATAAAGGGGAGTTTAATTTTGATATATTAATTAATAATTTTTTGTGTTATTATTTAATTTTACATTGACACTTTATTTAATGAATTATAATAATTAAATAATATACTTTTAAATTTATGCATTATTTTTTATGGGATACATAAATAACAATTTGTGCTATTATTATATTAAAATTGAAATAAAATAAATATAAATGTTTTTGTTGACTGTGGTAACTTTGGAGTATAGTTTTTGTATCGGATCCAAATTGGTGTACTGGCCACCTAGTTGGTTTAGTTCTCATTGGACCAGATTTGCCGTTAATCCAATTAAATTCAGTTTACTTAGGTTGAACCAGTTAAATTTGGCTTGAACTAGGGCTGTATGCTAAATCAAACTGATTTTCAAGTGGAAATTATATCTATACTATAAATAAAGCAATGTCATAATCACTATTCACTGTACTGTTCATCCTCATCCACAGTGCTTCTAAATACTTGGCTTTTCTACTTTCTTCGTTAAGTATGAGCTTCTCTTTTCCAATTTTTTTTAATGGAATTCTCTTTCTAAACTCTTACCTTTATAAAATAATAATAACAATATATACATAATATAATATAGTAATAATATATTATCAGTAAATACTATATTATAAATAAAAATTAATTTTATAATATACTATAATATAATACAAAAAACTAATAAATAAATTATAAAATAAATATAAATAATATAATTATATTACTAGAATAAATATGATAATAATATATAAATAATAGTAATTAATAAAATAAATACATTGTGATAAATAATATAAAATAATAAATAATATTGATTAATTATAACTATAATTATATATAATAAAATTTAAAATATTAAAAATAATTGTTAAAATTAATATTTTAATAGAGGATTTATGCACCCTATAAGATTCAAGAATATTGATGCCTCCTTAATTATTTGTGGTTAAGAATTAGTAAAGTTTCACTAAACCAAATTATTAAAACCTATTATACTTACGATTAAATTACAGAAAAAATGTAAAGGTATTCTTAAGGTACCAAAAGAAATCTCTTTTATAATCATCATATTTTTAAAAAATTGTATGGAAATGGTTGTTAAAAATTATTATTTTTATATGTTTTCTTTCCTGTTTCACAGGTACAAGTAAATCGTTAAAACGTATATAAGAGAAAGCATTACATTCTATCAAACAAAAATTTACAACTCTTTTTCTTCCATCAGCCCATCCATGACCAACATCCAATAAGGAGAATTCTTTCGGGTCTTTTTTCTTTCCAATTTTCACATTTTTTTCATACATACTGTTTCTTACAAAATATGGATGAGTCATGGTTATATTATCTTTCAATTATTTCTTACATATTATTATAGCTGAGTTCTTTTTTCAGTAAAAAAACCTTAACCTGATATAAAAAAACTACAGCCCAGCCAATTAGTTTAAAAACCTACACTACACTAAATTTTACTAGGAATGTGCTTGGGATGTGATCATATTAGTGAATATGATATGATTGACTTCTTTATCCATTTTTTGAAAGGTCATCCAAATAGACAAATTTTATTGGATAATAATGTAAAATGAAAAAATTTTATACTATCAATATATGAAAATTAAGCTTTTATTTCATTATAATTTTACCTTTTATGTTTATTTTGATAAAATATAAAAAATTATTTTTTCTTATACATTTTGATATTCTACTCTTTCATCATCATAATAATAATAATAGGTATAATGAAAAAAAATATTGAAGTAACAAATTTTATTAATCATTTATATATAATTTTTAAAAATATGATAAATAAAATGTTAATTTTAATAATAATTTCAAATATACTTATTTTATTATATTAATAATTTTCTCTAAAATCTTTTACAACATATTGGTTCTCTTCAAGTGTAATACCCTAGATTTTCAAAAAAAATAAATAAAATGTTAGAAAATTTTTTTTCGAACCAAGAAAGGTGCCAGTTACCCTTTCTGCCATTTGGTCCTAATTTCGCTAAGTTGAAACCCTACATGCCCTTGGAGGGCTATATATTAGAGCTATTTTCTTGGGACCAAAAGTTCGGTAATTGTTCCCTAGAGAAAATGAGTTGAAAAGGGATTTTAACGAATTTTATGAAACCTTCAAGTACTTCATTTTTAGCCTGAAGTTTATAAAATTGTAAGATTTTTCGAATTTGAACTAAAACCCAAAAATGAGATTTTGATTTGTTGGGATTTTGATTTTCCTAATATTTTATTTTAATCCAAATGGGAGGTATTTCCCTATTTACATTTATGTTTTAAAGTTAATGGAAATAAAACAAATGATTAATAAATAAGTGAGTAGTTGTAGTGATTCCTACATACCAATATTAGAGCATCTAGCTGAGAGACCGCCCAGACGGTTAAGGGAAGTGAAATCGATGTTGGAGCTTCTGGAAAGCCCAGGCGGTCAACAAAGAGCATAGTCCGTTGAAGGTTCTGGAGAGCCTCTGGAGCCGCAGGGCGTCAACAGTGAACATAAAAACCCATTTTGGGTCCAGAACACTCAAGAATGGTTATCTCTCTCCGCAATATCAGTTCCTAACCCATTTTCACCCTCCAAACTCCATTTTCTTCCATTTCTTCAAGTTTAATTGCGAATTTGTCATCCCTAAAGCTTAAAGGTACGTTCTCTTGATTTTGCTTCTTTTTCTTCAAGTTCTTGGATTATGGGTGGTTCCCATGCTTCTCAAGGGAGAGAAGCTTTCCACCTTGCTAGAAAGGGGTTCCTATGGTTTTAGAGGTTAATCTAGTTTCTGCGCTTCCATGACAAATAGAGGTATTATTTTCACTTCCCAGATCTGTTAAGGTGGTTTCTACCTTTCTACCCTCCAGGTGAGTGGGTCACATCTGTGACTTCTATGTTATGTATTAGAGTTATTTTCATGAAAACTAGGAAGTACTGCTTGATTTAGAGGACCTATTAAGACTTGAAGTTTACTACTAGATTCTATGTTTTGAACTCCTGGTTTTAAAGCATGAAACATGTTTTAGATAAAACTCATGGGACCATGCTTGTTACAATGGTTTTATATAGAATTGATTATATGTGTAACTATTAGAGGATTTTATGATTGTTTTCCTGATTCTGAACTGGTTTAATGTTTATGCTGGTTTTATACCCAGAACAAGGTTTAGAGGAAAGGACTAAAATAATGGTTTAAACTCTATAATTTCAGAATATGATATTGAGTTTTCCTAGTTTATGGTTGAAACTATGTTTAACAAGTTAATAGTTTGAATTTAAAGAATTTTGATGATTGAATGATGTTTTGATAATCAATAAAAGAGTTTTAGAGTATGAGTTTCCATGATTTAAAACGGTAACGGCTACATACTCTGGAAGTTTGGAATCCCAATGTCCATAAAGGGTGATTCCTTGGACATGGTTCAATGGTTGTGTAAGGTCGACTGTTAGAAGTGAATGGAGTCAAGTTTCAATATAACAAGTTTCTTGTTAATAAGAAATGATATAGAGATTCAAAGGATTTTAGAGCACGAATCTTTAGACTACAGAGCAATTGGCGGATACATATCTGGACTTGAAATCACGAGTATGGTTTCATCCAGTTATGCTAAGGTTAAACTGTTAGAGTTATAGAGATTCAGAGCTAGAGAATAAAATGGTTTTAAGAAGTTTCAGATTAAATTTCACTAGCTATAGAGAAACGGGTTGCGTGTTAACGGAGTAAATCCGTTAACTTTTGTACCAATGCCCGGGCAGAGTATTCAGAGAAGGGACCTAGTTAGGTGCCCATTATTATCACATGGGACGCGATACGTAACACCCAAGATGTGACCGAGATTTCAGAGAATTGATTGACACATTGGGACGGCGATATCAACCCAAGCATGTGTCCAGAAATTTCTTCTTGAAGAGCTATGTTATTATGAGTTTAATTTATACAAGTATGAAAGTTAGTTAATGAAATAACTTTTGAATTAATAAAGTAGTCATTAGAAAGTATGAAAAAGTTTATGGTTTTAGGCTTATATGATTGTAGACAAGAAAATGAATTAAAGGAATAGCTTTTATTAATTTCATGAAATGATAGTTTGAAAATATATTTGTAGTTGCATAAGATTTACAAGTACTTTTAATATTGTTATGAATTGTTTTATTTATTGCTCTTGGATGTTCCATTAAGGGATTTAGGTGAGGCTCACTCACTGCGTTTGGGTATCAAAACTCACCCCTCTCATTTCTCTTTTTTTTTAATAGAGAACCATGATTGCAAATTCTATTCAACCACAACAAAAGTCAGATGTAAGCTTCACCAGGGTGAGGCATATATTCCAAGTTGTTTAGAGTGCTTCAGGATATTACAGGCAATCTGAACGTACCTGATGATTTAAATTTTGCATATATATGTTATGTTAAATTGTATTATAAGATTTTGTTACTTATAGAGATTTGTATATGAATTCCACTTCTGAAAATAGGGTATGAGACTGAAATTTGGAAAATGATGACTATATGTTTTAAAGAAGATGATTTGTATGTAAAGATTTTATGACTTAACAAGTTTTAAAGTATTACGTGCATATATAGGAATCTAGGTCATGAGGCTTACATGGGAATCGGATTTCTCACGTGCCCACGTGTCCAGGGTTTGGTCGTGACATCAAGAGTCAAGACTCATGCATCAATTGTGGTTGTGCTTGTTACTATTTAGTTTTTATTGATAATAGCTCTCTCCCTATTATATAGTATCTACAAATTGTGGTTATTACCATTTAATAGTCTTACTATAGATTATTAATTTGCTAATTTTTTTAGGCAACAAGTCAAGGAAAAGTTATTTCATTCTATAATTCTTTTTTATATTTTACGAGTTTGTAATTCCTTTTACTAATTAGGTTTAATTATTCTGAAGTTCCTAAGTTTAAAAGTTTATAATCAACTCCCTATACCTTTTTAAAATTTTTAATCAAGTCCCTATAATTTAACAATTTTTTATTAAGTCCTTATATTGTACAAAAATTTTTAATTAAGTCCCTATAATTTAAAAATTTTGTAATCAAGTCCTGGAATTATGTAGTATAAAGACTTGATTAAAAAATTTTGTACATTATATGGATTTGATTATAAATTTTTAAACTATAGAGATCTAATTTAATTTTTTTTTATAGTATAAGGACTTGATTTAAAACATTTAAAATATAAAAACCTAATTGAAAATTAAGTTAAATATAGAGACCTCTAGAGCAATGAAACCAATCAATTATATATTATTAATGTGATATAATATAATATATTTATAATCAATCATTTCTATATAAAATTTAAAATATACTAATTAAAATATATTTTTTAACAATTTTTTAAACATATCTATTTTATTATATATATATATATAATTATTTAATATGATAAATATTGTCTCTGCAATATTTTTTTAGCATATTGTGGTTGTTACCATATGCAATAGTCATACTTAGATTATTAATTTGTCAAATTTTTCATGCAATAGGTCTAAAGAAAAGTTTTTTATTCTATATTTAATTGCAATATTTATGGGTTTATACTTCCTTCTATTTTTTTTATGTTGTTTTTTGTTTAAATTTAGTTCACTTTGTCTCCATATCCAAAAATAAAATAGTTCATTTTGGTTAAGATATTTTTATGTACAATATATAAATTATGAATTATGAATTTGTAAATAAATTTAATAAATGATAAGATTTTATTTTCTAATATTTGATAAATATTACCTTACCAACCAACTATAAATAAAATCCATGATTTATTATCCCTATATAAATAGACTTAGAACTCGAACAAAAAGAAAGTCTATATTATTTTAATATAATTTAAATTTCTTTATTAAATTAATATGTTGTATTTTTAAATAAAATGTATATACCTAAATAAAAAAATAATTATTTTGTTCTTGTGCATGGCACGTGATTATATACTTGTTTTTACAAAAATGGCCTGATGAGATTCAAAATTAAGAACAAAAGGAATGAATGCACTTCATCTACCATTACACCACTTATGCTTTTGAGTTATATTAGATACTTATTTGAACTATATTATTATATTATATTTTTACATATTTATTTAATTAAATCAAGTTCAATCCGTGACCAATCATTAAACCAATGATCTAGTAATCCAGGACCTTGCAGGTTTCTATCATTACGGTTTTAAAACTATATTTTAGGGTGTTAGAAATGCTTTTATTCATACTGAAAATAAGAACCCTGTAGATGATCTAGAAAATTTACCAAATGGTATGATATATCTATGTTACTCAAATAGAGATGTCAAACGGGTTCGATCGTTTAAACTGGTCCATTTAACCCACCATTTTTAGCGAGTTGGGCTACATTTTAAAACCTACAAAATATTTTAGCCCGCCTAATTAACCCCTCTTGCTTAAGCCGCGACTAGTGTTTTCATTGTTGTTGAGCATAGTATGCTGATATTGGCTTATAAGCTTGACTTGCTGTTTTATTTTTATTATTGTTCATGTTGAAATTTTTTTACTATTATATTGGTGTTATTGTCAATTTTTTATTTTCTTCAAAA
>JAMLFY010000011.1:4891741-4950741 GCA_030441495.1 Dalbergia oliveri
TCAATTGTTAAACTTGAACAATGAATCATTGTCTTTCTTTTAAATTCTATTTGCAGTTTGTAGTCTTTTAATCATTATTGCATCCACCTCCAACTTTAAGAATAATCGTTTATATATCTTCAAGAGAGCCTCCTACTTTAGGAATTCAGCTATAACATTTTAATTTTGAATAGAAGAGTTTGAATAAAAATATTTTTTTTTAAAGTTCATTATTTAATAATTGCTTAATAACTTTTTTAAATATGATTTCAGAATTTGTTGATACTCCTGCTATGACACTTGTGGTGGGGTGGCTACAACTATAGAACCAAACGACAATGTTGCTATATATTCTTTTTGAAGGTTGTTGAATTTGACAGATATATTAAAAATTTTATTCTCCTAATTTAAGAAATTTATCTAATTTGAAAAATTACTTTATTATAATGCTAAAGATAAAGGAGAAAAAGTAATAATATTTATCTATTGGGTTGTTTTATTGTCATTTAAAGATTAAAAGTAATTATACTTATCAGTTAATTAAACTTTCATTAATGTGCTGTTATAAGGAATTTATTTGGTTGAATTTTTCTTTAAGATTAATTTATTGTGCTTCTTCATAAAAGAAAGGGGAAGGAATATGAATTACTTTGTCATTTAGTTCTTATAATTTTATAATAAGTTGTTACATAGAATAAAGTTCTACACTTTTTTCAAAATCCTATATTTTATCAAATTAAAGTTTGAAAATTATACTTTTCATTTTTAAAAATATTCATTTCTCATATTTTTTCACGTTTTAACTATTTTAAGTTATCCTATACAACCACTTTTTCATATAACCTATCAAAATAAAGAATTTTTTAATAACATACATTTTATTGTTTTTTGTTATACTTATATAATATATATAAATTATTAATAATTAAGTATTATATAATTATAATCACAAAACCCACCCGTGTCTTGCATGGATACACACACTAGGTCATTAATTATTTTGATAGTTCAGTTGGCCAATACACCTCCAACAACAAAGGGTGCGGCCGTAAAACATACAAGAGAATTTCATTAATAATCTTTTCGATAGCATAACAATCTTTGAATAAATGAATTACCAATCTGAATTTCCTGACCTTAGTGTTTATATACAGAGAATAGGATTGATAGAATGACTACTCTTCATTGTGACACCGTATGGCATTTACCCTCAATTAACAGACCATAACGAACACTAACTACGTAATTAACTAGTGTACAACTCCATTGATCAAGATTTGATGTGCATCAAAGAACAGAGAGAGGTGATCGAAAGTGATGAGGGAAGATAATATCTCATTAACAAACTGAATGAGAGTACAAAGTGTTAACAAACCGACATGATGAGCTAGTATATGATTAACTACTCTACATTATCTTTGGTTAAGAGGTAAAATTAAGGGTAAATTTTCTATAATTGAACTCCATATGTAAAATTACACATAAAACTCATCTATAAAAAATTAACACTCATTTTACCTTGTAACCAAACATACCCTATGATAACAGAAATTAAAAAAATAAATTACAACTAAATCATGACGAGGTCATGATGGAAATTCATCTAATGATAGTGATAACTACCATCATTGATGAATCCAGGAAATTTTCATAATGGAGGCAAAAATAATACACAAACTTAACACGAAGTGTGATATATTATATCCTATTATTTTATTTTATTTATAATTAGTATGGGGTGAAACTTCATAAAATAATGGGGCAAAAATATATATACCAATATAATTATTAAAAAAAACTTAAAATCCTTGTGGGGGCATGAGTCCCACTTTATAGTATGTGCATCCGTCCCTGACTACCACTATTGGTACTAAATATCATGACACAAACTGAAGGAAAGAACATTACAGCATAGACTCGAAAGATAATATCATGATTTTGATGAATTTTTTTGTCTTATTTTTTCTTCGAGTCATTTCCGTTGTTTAACACAACATCAGTCTATATCCTTTGTTATAAGGGAAAAACTAGATAGCCAGAATATTTTGTTAGAATTTGTTTGCCAGAATTATGTGAAAAATATGATTGGAGTATTTTAAAATTTCTAATTAACCACCCATGTTTTCGATCAAATCACTCCTCTCTCTCTATTCCATAATAATAGTCATTTTAAATAAATTGAGTTCATTGAAAATTTAATCTACCACGTGTGCTAACTGTATCTGGCACATTATCTTCAGTTTTTTAAGTCGCGCCGTGTAGCATTGTTCTTGTTCTAATATTGAATTACTTTTCGTACAAATATATTGTTGCTGTGTAATATGAGAGTCGAAGACTGAAAATGGCGCAACTATTCGTTTTGACGAAGTCGTTGAACTCGAGACTAGTGTTTATTGAGGGCTGAGTTATTGGAAGTTTTGAAAGTTTCTTCGCCGATCGTGTTTATAATAATGATAATAATAGTTAGCTGTATTCGGTAGAGAGTTAAAACAGGACGTAAAATTCTATGAATAAATTGTATGGGTAAAATTACACATGCATCCCATCTTTATCTACCCTATATAAAAGGAGTAATATTATGTATATAATAAGATTGCACAATAAATATATATCATACATTAAATAAAGTTCTCGAGTAAACCCTTGGAAACTAGAGAAAGACTATATTTTGCCGCATAAAAACCATGAGTAATCAGTCATTAACGAAGCAATTAAGGACTAAGCTCAGGATTGGATCAACGTTGACATGAAAAATTCATAAATCTTTTAGTGAATAGGTTGGACGCTTGTGAAGTTAGGCATGTATGAGACCAGCTGGTGGTGTTATTTGTTGACTGGTTCCGTGGCACAAATTGGACTTTCTTTGTAGCTGACTTTCCTCTTCTTACACGTGTACCTCACGTGCCAACTCTATTTTGTATTTGCGACTTCGCCAAGGATATGTTATAGAGTACTCGTTCATTTCGTGATACAATTTGACTCTTGTTAATTTTCTCTTGTATGGGACTGAAAATTCAATGGCTGCATTGGACTTTGACATCTGAATATATATGCTAAGACGTGTGGCTCTTGTGTGAAGTTCATTTCAATGCTAAAGATGCTTGGCAGACTCTTTCATGTCTAATTCCTCTATGATGATGCCATCAGCAAGAAAATTTAGTTAGCGTGTGGAAATGTTATTTAAGGTTTATGTGTATAATTAGTTAGACCCTACAAAAATTAAGGAGCATATCACCTGCTACTTACCTGAAATAGTCTTATGACTCGGTTGACACCTGAAATTTAGCATGAAACTGAAGCTTATAATTGAAATTAGATGGCACAATTTCATTTTTTTATGTTTTCAATATCATATAGAACCGAAATTATAATTGTATAAGCCACATAAAATAAAAAAAAATTAAAATAGACTATTCTTAATGCCTAACATGTATCCTATAAATTGTTAATTTTAAAATTTAATAAATATCATTATTCTAATTAAAATCTATATAGTTCTTTATCTTTTTTATTTATTTCCTAACGATCAAGTTACAATTCTATAGGAAATGCAAACATAATATTTAAGATATTTAAATCTAATTCAAATATTTTTGTAGGTGAAAACAATTTATCACGCCATATAGAGTTTGCGTAAACTACATAAATAAGTAAGAAAGAAAGTACTTAATTATGTCTTGTAGTCATGGAGTAATTGTTTTTTTTTTAATTTTTATTTTGCATTTTAATTGATTCAGATTATCCATGTATACTTCTGATAAGCACATGCAAGAATTACTAGAAAAATGAAAAAACATAAATAAAAACGCTCACTATTAATTATGAATGACAATGTTTATATTTATATTTAATTACTTCATTTGTTTCACTATATCTATTTTTGCACAAACTAAGAAGGTTAATAAATTGATTTAATAATAGTAAAATATATACTAATTTTATAAAATTATTTCTATTAAGATTATAACTTTGTCTATATTTTCAATTTTCAATTTTTTCTAGTAATAGATATAGTTAATGTAAAGATAAGATTTAAGAACAATAATCAGCATCGTCTTATATTTACAATAGAAAAATAATTTAAAATTAAAGTTCTTAAAATGAAAAATATTGTAAAATGAAAAGATTATTATTAATTATGAAAAAAAGTAATGTTATTTGTGCAAGTTATTCACATCTCCCAGACAATTCGACAATCAATATTTTCGCAAAAATGGTTTGAGAATCAGTTTTCATATATATGGACACAAACCATATATCTGTTTGTGTGATGGTAACATATCAACTAGGAAAATTCTTTATTCATTTAATCAATGATTTGAGAGATTAACCATTCTCGTGTCAAACACAGTTCCTATCAACCTTTTATATTTTATATCGACATAGGTGTCAGTCAAATAATGCATACACCACACTACACAGATGCTTTTGACTTAAATTTTATGTTATTTTTTCTGGCTTAGGATATTATTCTTATTATCTCGAAATTTAAATACAGTAGGCTCCAATCATCGAGCATAGCCTCTCCAAATCACTTAAATAAATGCAAGCAGGCATTGATGGGAGTTGAAATAATTGAACGCTCAGCCACCGTGGATCAGAGGCGGCTACAATCTGAGCCGTTTGATTCAGCCCCAAACGCGTCCTTCGCTATTTGTTATAAAAAAAATTAATATAGAAATACAAAGTTAAGAACTCATGTGTAGGACCACAAAAAAATTAACCCGGTCCAAGATCAAGAGAATTTGTCTTAAATAAAATTAAGAGCAACAAAATCTAAATTTATTGTGAACATATTTAAGAACAAGATATTATATTTTAGTCTTATAAATGAGAGAAATAACATTGAAAACTTTTAACTACATGATAAATTAATCCAATTTGAACTAAATTAGTTGAACTACAGTAAAATTTATATAATTTTAAAAAGATTATACTCTTAAATTAGTTACTGATAAACATATTACCTGGCAAATTTAGTTGATGAGAAATGAAAACTCTATCACATTGAGAATTGAAAAATGTCGCTCAAATTAATTCCTTTAAAAAATTAAAGTTAATTCTTTTAAAAAAATTAAAGTTCTCAATAAAGTATATTTTCTATAAACTAATTTATTCTTGAAAAGCAACAATATAGTCTATATTAATTTTTATTTTTATTAGCTATATTGAAAAATTTTATTCCTTAAAAAATAAATCTGTCCAAGAGCACTTTTTACAGAGATTAATTTCAGAATTTACTATTATTTCTATCCAATTTTCAAGGTTTTTTCAGAAAGATATTTTTGTCCCAATATATAGGAAGTATTAATCAATTTCCCCAAATTTACTCTCATATTTATTGTCTTAATTAAGAAAATTTTATATCTATCAATTTATAAGGAAAGATAAAAGGATAGTGTAATAATATATATTATATTTTTTCCTAATATTTAAACCTATTTGATAATCTCCTTAATTTTCATACAAATAAGACACTTAAAAATTGATTTCACTAATGATGAAACAATTTAATTTACATACGTTGTTGTTAGTGAAGAAAAAATTATATAAATATTTAATTATATATTATTACATCAGTGAAAGAATTAAGTTTAAATACTCACTTTCTTAAAACTTGAAAGTCCTAAACATAAAATATGTATTTAAATGATGATATAAAATTTATTTATCATATCGCCATATCAAAATTAAACTAATAAAAAAAAAGTTACGTTTAGTACAGTAAAATAGATAAAAAATAAAAATTATACAATAATATTTTCCCCGGACGCGCGTTTTCGCATCTTCTTCCTGGCACCTGCTTCGAAGGAAGGGAGTACACTACAAAACTAAAACGTGCTTACTCAGCCGAGTAACGAGAGTGGACCGAGCAAACAAAAACCAAACCAAACCAAAACAAAACAAAACAAAAACGCCCCAAACGAACTCTTATAAATTAACTATTATCATTATTTTTCATATTTAAATTTTTCATCAGCTTCTTCAACACACCATACTCTTCTTCCTTCTCCAACGGTTTCTAGAGAGAAAGCAGAGAAAACCGATGGCCGGCGTTAACCCGAACGGTGCGGCGGATTTTCCGGCGGTTCCGACGCACGGTGGACAGTTCATTCAGTACAACATCTTCGGCAACCTCTTCGAGGTCACAGCGAAGTACCGCCCTCCGATCATGCCTATCGGTCGTGGAGCTTACGGAATCGTTTGGTATTTGCTTCGTAATCTTCATCTTTCTCTGGATTTTGAATCGTCTTTTATCTATCTCTTTGTTTTTTTTCCTGTAATTTTGAAATCGCGGTAGTGTTAGTTACTGTAAGAGATTGTGAGAATTTGTGTGTGTTTTCATGTTTCTGTGGATTTTGAACCGCCTTTTTTTAATCTCTTTGTTTCTTTTAAACTTGAAATTGTGATAGTGTTACTGTGAGAGATTGTGAGAATTTGTGTGTGTACTGTTTCGTCTTTTGTTGTTGATGAATCGGAGTTGACTTGTTTGCGAGTGATTACCTTGCGAGTTTTTAACGTCGATTTTGTGTTTTTAGGTTTTGAAATTTTTGTTTGTGGAAATTCAAGAGTTTGATTTTGTGTTTTTGTGTGATTTTTTTTTTTTTTGAAGCTCGCTGTTGAATACGGAGACTAATGAGCTGGTGGCTATTAAGAAGATAGCGAACGCGTTCGACAATCACATGGACGCGAAGCGTACTCTGCGTGAGATCAAGCTTCTTAGGCACTTGGATCATGAAAACGTGAGTGATGTCTCCGTTTTTTTTTTCCCTTTAAGTTTTTGTTTAGATATATATCATATGGAAATACAGTCGTAATTTTGTGGCTTGAATTTTTCTTTTGCATAATGATATGTCATTGTTTGTAATCTTTAGATAGATTAGTGATGTTGACTTCTTTGACTTGTCCTACTATCTTCATTGAATCTTGACAAATTATAACAATATTTATGACGGATAATCTTGGCTGTGTAGCATTGCTCTATCATATATGTGATTCAATTCGTGCTTGGTGTTGGTTGGTACTTGGTACGATGTTTTTTTGGTACTTGATACGATGTTTTTCTCATGCGGTTTTGATGATGCAACATGATGTATGTGTAACAAAATTTACGATATATGTAGTCCAAACTTGTTTGAGATTTCATATCACTTATTTATTAAGGAAGCGTTATATTGCCAGAGCAAGCGGCGACATAAATCCAAAAGAAATCCCATGTCTCCTTTCCTGTCCCATCACTCTAAAGTTGACACGTGCCTATTTCTGTGACATCACTTACGTTACCTCTCATAGTAACATTTTTTAAAACTACATGTGATTTTACATATGATAACTTTTGATCAACAGGCATGTAATGGGTACAGAGCAGTTGAATCCCATAAATGACCATAAAATACCTGTGTTTACACATTTGTTGAGATCATTTAATAGAGCTAAGTCATCTCCCATAGTTGACAATGGTTTCCATGAATTCCTAATTTGCGGAAGCAGAATGCATGATGACTAGGTACTGGTACTGGGTTTCCTCGTGAAATTATGCTGATAATAACATTTTACTTGCCCACAAAAGTTGTCCATGCTGATAGGGTTTTAGGGTTTATACAGTAGTTGCATGTATCAGTGTCCTGTTTAGTAAAACTAGTTATATTTTGTTATGGTTAAAATCTTTCTTTGTAAAAACAGGTAATTGGTTTAAGAGATGTTATTCCTCCTCCCTTTAGAGAGTTCAATGATGTCTACATTGCCACAGAACTCATGGATACCGATCTTCATCACATCATTCGCTCCAATCAGAATCTGTCAGAGGAACACTGCCAGGTACATGCTCACGATTTTTTATTTTTTTGTCTTTCCATCTCATAATTATAGTTTGCTTTACCAGATTTTCTGCGTTTTAACACCGGAACTATTTTTTGGTTGTTTTGCTGATGATTGGATGCTCTTGCACTTGCAGTACTTCTTGTATCAGATTCTTCGTGGACTGAAGTACATACATTCTGCAAACATAATCCACAGAGATTTGAAACCAAGCAACCTGTTGCTGAATGCAAATTGTGACTTGAAGATTATAGATTTTGGTCTTGCACGGCCAACTTTAGAAAGTGACTTCATGACTGAGTATGTTGTCACAAGATGGTATAGGGCTCCTGAACTGCTGTTGAACTCTTCAGATTACACATCTGCAATAGATGTGTGGTCTGTTGGTTGCATCTTTATGGAACTTATGAATAAAAAGCCTTTGTTTCCAGGCAAAGATCATGTGCACCAGATGCGCTTATTGACAGAGGTAAGTTCAAAAGCAATAAGTTGACTGATTAAAAGAATTTCTTAAAATTTTGTTATACAAGCTCATATAATTTAATATTGAATATTTCAAATTGTTTAATACCATGAATATAATTAATAATGTAATCATAGAAAGTTAATCCACTGGATCTGTGCTTACACTTGTTCTTGTCTACAGCTTCTTGGCACTCCAACCGAGGCTGACCTTGGGTTAGTGAAAAATGAGGATGCAAGAAGATATATCCGGCAACTTCCTCAATTTCCTCGCCAACCTTTAGCTCAGGTCTTCCCCCATGTTCACCCCTTAGCAATGGATCTCGTTGATAAAATGTTGACAGTTGATCCCACAAAACGAATTACAGGTAACTTTCTCAATATCCTTTCATTCATTTATGTTTTTGTAGCTAGACAAAGCAATGTGTAGCATCATTTTTAACATTTATGGTTGTTGCATTGGCACCGGAATAAAGCTGGAGTCAACTCACTGGAGTAGCAACAGCAAAGCTTTGTACTGAATAAATTTGTGCAAAATTTGATTTCTTTTTGTTTGAATTTTTGGCAGTTGAAGAAGCGCTAGCCCATCCATACCTTGAAAAGCTGCATGATGTAGCTGATGAGCCAGTTTGCATGGAGCCATTCTCATTTGATTTTGAGCACCAGCAATTGGATGAAGAGCAAATAAAAGAGATGATCTACAGGGAGGCATTGGCACTCAATCCTGAGTATGCTTAACGCATTTACATGAGCAATCTGAAGTTTAGAAGGCATAAAAAATAAAAAAAATAATTCGTTTACAATTCTTTAATTATAGAAGTTAATCATAGTACAATATTTACAAGCAGGTAAGGATCAAGTTGAATGAGAATTCAATCCTGTTGCCGATCGGACTTCCTAGGTAATCCTGTTCAATATGTGAGACTGTTTAGATGCAGTTTACTGCTTATCAGCAAATGATTGCCCTTTTGTTGTAAAAAACCGTGTAATGATATTACTCTCCAGAATATTTTTTACCCTGTTTTATAGGGTTCTTTTTAGTTGCACCTTTGGCTGATGCCCTGTTTTCATGGTCAGCTCAATTTGTATTTTGCTTAAATTATTTGCGTTGTAACTTTTTGCTATGACTTGTAGTTGTTTTTCTGCTATATTATCTGTATATTGGATTTGAATTCAATGGAGCAAGATTTCCTTGAGGAATGAGCATTCATGTAGTTGTGAGATAAGTGTTTCATGACAAGAGTGATGGAATTCTCGTTACATTTAATCAAAATGTGTGATGAAATTGGTTCGTAAATTCTCTCAACCTTTTTCAGTGCGGGATGAATTCAAATACATACTTGATTCTGGATTAAAATGAATTTTTTTCATCAACTAAATCTGTTTTTAACCAAAAATTTCACAAAATCTATTTAACCTTAAAAAAGTTAGTTCTATACAATTAGAAGGTTACTTATACAGTAGAAAGATGATAAAGTTGATATAAAATAAAATATATTTTTATATTATCAGTGTATTAAAATTAATTTTTTTTATAGAATTTAATTGTTATGCATTAATTGTGTAAAATTTTTTCATACAAGTAGAACCGTAGAAATTTTTATAGATATTATCATCATTATAATATTTTCATCGCAAACAAATATTATAAAGCATTTAACAGAAGCAACGGTCACTAGATGTGAAGGATCTTTATTGAGTGTTTGTACGTTAGTCACACCATACAGATAGTGGGAAATAGAAAAATAATTATGAGAAAATGCAAGAACACATATATCATTTACAATTTGTGAACAATCAGTTTTAATTTGTTTTCTTCGAAGCATCTTCTGGGTAAGGCATATTTGTGGTTTGTCGCACTTTGCTCCACACAAAGTGTTCTAAAACAGTTAAGAGTCTCCAAACCAATAAGAAAATGGTTAGATATTGAAGATATGATCATGTGAGGATCAAATCGACAGATCACAGTTTTGTCATGAGGAATTGGAATGCGGGATATTAGTGTGTTTGGTACAATCGAATGGTCCAATGGTTTGATTTTTACGTTTGACCTGCAAACCGAAATGTAACAAAGAAATCAGAATAATACTCACAACAATGCATCATCCAAATACAAAGCAGAGACCAGAAGTGACCACGAACGTATGGAGGACATTACCAGTACTATTATGCAACTTGCTGACTAAGAAGCTCAAATTTGAAAAAAGATTATATTTAGCTAGAAAGAAAAATGAATATAGAGAAGCGTCCCACTAGTCCAGGAAACATTTACAAGAAACGAAGTCTGTCCCCTTTTTCCATTAGATTGTCTGAAACTACAAGAACCGAGCACTCGAAATCACCATTGTGGATAATGAAAGTAGATGTTATATTCTGGTGCTTTTTTATTTTTATTTTTTAACTTTCATACTCTTTTTGCCTTTTATAATATGGTTTTAGTACAGGACTACATGGAGATCTTCAGATACCTTTTGTACCCAATAAAGAGGAGAATGCTAATGAATCATCACAAACACAAACACAAAAACTAAAAGTGATAAGAAAGCACGCTCGAGCTATCAGAACTTGGATAACATTTAGATGTAAGATATTGAAGGATGACCCTACCGGGGACCAAGGACCTGGTTCATGCTGAGGCTTTTCAGGGGGAGAATTTTGTACAGCACCACTTTTCATCGTTAGAATCTCCTGAAACACGAAGCATGAGATGAATCAACATTGAAAACCAGCGGCATTTCAGAAGACTAATATCATGGTCTTGAAAATTTGTTTTAATTGCCATATACAATTCAAACAAGACCAAGTTAACAATCAACGTAACCATAGATAAAAATTATTGCTAACAAGAAAATAGATCAAATTCAAGGTTTAAAACCCAAAAATGCGGTAGAAGAATTGATATCAGACAAAAAAACGGAGGTGTCATGAAATACTAGGCTGTGCACAAAAAACCTATTAAGTACTAAAATTTACGCAGGTGCAGTGAAGAAATCTGAGTCACCTCTCCAGCAGCTTCAATTGCAGCCAACCATTCCTCAGAAAATGGGACCGCATTAGGTGGAAGCTTCACTGAAGGAACTTCCAGCTTGCTTTCGGTAGCAGATTTCTCGCTGCCATTCAAATTCAAAAAATTAATATTACACAATACATTGTGCCAAGCATCCAAATTATTTTGAAAATGTAAAATTGGACGGGTTGCCAAACAATAGATGACCAAATTTTGTCACAAAGTAAGATGCTCACAGATGGGTTAATTTGCTGCTGTCTTCTTCAAAACAAAGGTCACCTTTTGTCTGATGCTGCATGTCGGTGTTAGGAAATTCATCTTTCTCAAAGACGTTAGTTTCAGGTTCCTGAGAAAATTTTGTATGGTTCAATGTACTAATTTCACTGCCTTGTGGGGTACTTGTGTCGAAGGGTAGATCATCTGAAGCTGGTAACTTTGAATTTTCAGTAGAAGAACAAAGCTCCTCAGATTTCCAATTAACTACCTCTGCAATGCTATCTTCACTCACTTTTATGGAAGAATCAAACTCAGCAGAAATAACTTTATGATTGAGTTGAACTTCAACAGCTGGCAATATGTTAGTAGTGCAACCATATTTCACATCATCCATCTGTAAACACTCAACCCTTTCATCCACATCAAGATTTCCATCTGTGGATTCTGGCATTGACTGTGTATGATGATCTGAAGCATTGTACTCACTTGTATAGATATTGAATCCTTCTGATGCCCCCTCAAATGAATAAGCAGTATCTGTGGGCAGTGCATCACCATCCAAGAGCATTATATTACTAACATGCTGTGAATTTTCACCACCAACAACAATAGGCCTTTGCAGCTCAGAAAGATGAGATTCATCATTTTTGTCATTATTACCCTCTAACGAAAACTGGTCATTGGTAGTGACCACAGGATTTTCAAGAAAGGACTGCACCTGTTCATCTCCCATAGGTGATTCTTCACTCTCTCTTATAGCGTGATCAAATTCTCTTCCTGACTGAGCCAATACAGTGTGTTGTAGAAGGCCAGAGGGATTTTCAGATCCACCACAAATCGAGTCCTCCGTGTATGAAATGAAATCTACATTCACACCAGAATATTCACCATCATCAAGCAAGTGGACATCATTTTCCACTAAACTTTCATCTTGACAAATCATTTCGTTAGTTTCAGAATGTGTGCATGAATCAGCTTGTTGCTCGATGTTTCCTGGGACATCACGGCAAACATCAAAGTGCATTAAAGTATCCATAGAAGAACCATCTTCTCTAAGCTGCCATTCGGAAACTGTATTAACTTGTTGCACAAAGTTTCCTGGAACATCAGACTGAACATCACAGCGGATTGGAGAAACCATACAAGAGCCATCACCTCTAAGCTGCCATTCAGAGATGGTACAATGGTCACTAATCAACATATCATTTCTGCTGGAATCACCGTCAGCTTTCACCACTGGACATAGTTGGGCTGCAAAGTGGAGATTTTCTATATTCTTCTCATGAAATGGTCTGCTTTCTGGAGAAACGTTGTTTACCTCGGGGCTGCAAACAGTTCCAGAAACAGCTATGGAATCTTCACACATCCTATCCAATTCAAATGCCTGGGTTCTATTGTTCATTCCTTCTGAGTCAGTATCCTGGTGATATCTTTCATCCGCTGGTCCTCTCACAATGAAATCTGATTGATGATCCACCCGATGCTTGCAATCTTCCCTTTCAGCTACTTTTGGTTCACTTTCACAAGCACCGTTGATTTCTGGTATAGACTTTGCAGGGGAACATTTGGAAGATAAGGTTGTCACATGAACAGCAGTGGAATCTTCACACATCCTATCCAATTCAAATGCTTGAGTTCTATCCTGCATTCCTTTTGAGTCAATAACCTCGTGACATCCTTCATCCACTGGCCTTCTCTGAATGAAACCTGATTGATCATCCACTGGATGCTGGCAGTCTTCATCATCTTCAGCTACTTCTGGTTCACTTTCACAAGCACTAACCATTTCTGATATAGGCGCTTTAAGGAACATTTGGAAGATAAGGTTGTCACATGAACAGCTGTGGAGTCTTCATACATCCTATCCAATTCAAGTGCTTGAGTTCTATTGTGCAGTCCTTTTGAGTCGATAACTTGGTGACATCCTTCATCCACTGATCTTCTCTGAATGAAACCTGATTGATTATCTACTGGATGCTGGCAATCTTTACTTTCTGCTACTTTTGGTTCGCTTTCACAAGCACTGACCGTTTCTAATATAGACTTTTCGGGGGAACATTTGGAAGATGAGGTTGTCACATGAACAGCTGTGGAGTCTTCACACATCCTATCCAATTCAAGTGCTTGAGTTCTGTTGTGCAGTCCTTCTGAGTCAATAACCTGGTGACATCCTTCATCCACTGATCTTCTGAGAATGAAACCTGATTGACCATCCACTGGAAGCTGGCAATCTTCATTTTCTGCTACTTTTGGTTCACTTTCCCAATGAACTAGCTTGCAACTATTTCCCTGAGATTCATTTTCATTTTCTGAACTAATTTCTTCTACAATGCTAAGAATTGGAGTATTGATTTGTTCCCCTTGCAACTGCTGACTAACGACTTCTAAAGTACTTTGTGCGGGGTCATTGCAATTGACTGAGAGATTGCCATTCAATAAATGTGCTTGTGAATCTCCTACTAGTCTGCCAAAATCACCAGCACTTTCCTTTATTTGTTCAACATTCTTATAGGGAATTCCTTGTATCGATCCTCCCAAGACAGTGTGAAGTAGAAGGCCAGAAGGATTTTCAAGACCCAATGAATGACATTCCACTGCTAAGCCAGCCGTCTGCTTAATATCTACCATTTCTTGCTTATTTATTTTTTCAAAATCCAAAGAATCAGATTCCACTTCTACACCAGCTATCTGATTATTATCTACTTGCATACTCGATTCTGATTTTACATCTGACAAACTTAATTTCTTAGTGCAATTATTTGTTGCACCTTCAACAATTTCAGACCTTTTCCTAGGTGCAGGTGGGAGTCTTGCCTCATTATCAGAATGTGTTTCCAACTTCCTTAACTTGGGAATGTTACTCTCAGCTGGTTTGCAAGGTTTAGAGTTTTTCTGCAATTGGTTACGTGAACTGGAAGCTTTTGCCTGCAAAACAATAACAGCGTAAACATGAGCACCATTGTCATTTTACTCATTCATGGACCTAAATAGAGAAATCATACCTGAGAAAAGAATCCCAATGAGGGAGATGGCATCCTTAGGCCTGATGGTTTTGTTGTTTGAAACTGTCTCGGTTTCTTTTTCTGACCGCTATCTGAAACACCTTGTGGAGACAAGCTTCTGACACCTTCTGTGCTCCAGTTCCTAGTGGACGCAGTGTGGGTGGTGGAGGTGTTTCCGAGACTGAGCTATCCTGTGCAGGTTTAAAATATTTCAAGAGAATAATCTCATGCTTACTAGTTAAATAGGAGGAATTAAACTATTGACGGAGCCAATGGTGGATATTAAAAAGATACAGGCTCTAGAAGGTTAAAGTTCGCACCAAGGGCTTTCCAGCTTGCTTCTTAAGAGTTCTGGTAACTGAACATTTATTGGCCATATCAACTTTTGGATTAGTTGATGCAGTTCTAGGATTTTTCAAGAGGTCTTTTGCTCCAGCATACTTCTGAGCATTAGTAGCTGTTAAAGACACAAAAATGACAAAAATATTAACAATCAATTCATCTCCTGTAAAGGTTAGAATTTGATCTGAAGTTCATTCAGATTAACAAATCTCAGTCAAAATTAAATTTGCTAGATGATTTTTCCAGTTTCACATTATTATAACACAGTTACAGTAAGTGAAGCACTATAGTCTTTTAAACTAAAATACCATGTCTCATATTTAGGGTTGTCAAAGCTTCTATTTCTTTTAGGTAAAAAAGAAAGCAACAAGAAATTGTAAAGCTTACCAGGATGAGCACTCTGATTTCTCTTTGGCAAACCTGTGCTCAACGTTTCCCATCTAGCAGCTGTTGTAATCCCAGAAACATTGGATTTTGGACCAGGTATTTTAGTAACTTTTGATTCCTTATTTGATGCTTTTGCCGATTCAGGTCTTTTAAGTTTTCAAAGGAGTTAAGGTAAACCCTTCCATAATCCAAAAGATAAAGAAACACAAACAACTCAGTTAAAAGAAAATCAGAAATACAGTAAGACACACCCCATCTAACATATATATTCTAAACAACCAACTGCAAGGATATGATGATGAGGCTACAGGCCGGGGACAAGCATTGCGTTTAGATATGTTCCCAACAATATCATTGACTGCAAGCACCTTCCGCTTAGCCTAACAAGCATGTGCCAAAAAATTACAATCATATCAAACATAAGGGAACAAAAAGAATACACATAAGAGTGAACACTCATAAAAATAGAAATATACAAAACCTTGGCTCTGTCCCATCATCACAAGATGTTTTGTCTCATTGCTTCTTATCCACTCTTATGCTAACTTTTTATGTGCAAGTAACATTATTCTAGAAGAATATGTGATAGAAACTAAAGGAGAGCTCAATTTTGATGCAAAATCAGACCTTAACCAAGGAAGGTGGGGCTCTATGTTTGGTGGATGCCCCAGATATTGGAGATAATCCAACAGCACCATTGTTTCTATCTTCAAGGCAAGAACCACCATCTGATGATTGCTGAAACAAATTCTCTTCAATTTCCTGAAGTGCCAACGAGGCACTGGCAGGCTCTTCTTCATAGATAGCTTTCAACTCCGTGTTAGTCCTCTTAGGAGTGGCAGTGCCACTAATCATAGAAAGCTCCAAGGGGTTCAAAACACCTGAAAGCAGTTAATTCCCAACACTAGTCATTGATTATTAACCGTACTTGCAATTATTAAAGTCTGGTTTCAAAGAACGTTTTATGTTTTCATTTCTTGCAATTAATTATTAATTATAAAATACAAAACACCACATTTTAATAGTAAGGAATTAATATTGAAAACTGAAAATAAGACTAAAACATTTCTGAAACCCAGTCCTCTGAGGAGTGGCAGTGCCACTAACCAGTTAGTTACTTAGTTCCAACAGTAATCACTAATTACTAACTGTAATTACAGTAATGATAACATTCTGCGTCATTAAGGTCTTATTGATTTTGTATGTTATTTCATATTACTAACTAATAAAAATGTCACCTCATAATTAATATTGAAAACAAAATATATAAAACAAAACAATTTTCTGAAATCCATGTACTTAATTTTCCACAATGCAATTAGCCAATTATGAATTCGAGAAAATCTGAAATTGAAACAATTGCCTTCTTCGGTGAAGAAAGCTCGATCCCAAGCCAAACTCTTGCGCAAATTGTAGCCTCCTCCTTTCTTCTTCCTTTTCATTTGCTGAGGCTCCACGCTTAGCTTCGGCGCTTCCGGTTTGTTGTTCCAACTCAAGTTCTCCTTGTTGTTCGAACATTCTTTGCTCGCGGAACTCGCGTTTTCGGAATCCAATGCACCAACTCTTCCACCTTCTAGGTCAGATCGAAACAACTATTCACTACTAATAATCGAGAAATTGAAATAATAATAAAAAAAATGAAGAAGAAAAACGTAGCAAGCAATTGGTAAATAAGAAAAGTGACACGCGAAACCCTAACCAGTTCGAGGGAGAGATCTGAGGGAGAGGAGAGGAGAGCAGGAGAAGAAGGTGTTGGCGGCGGTGGCGGCGGCAGAGAAGGTGGTGACGGCGTCGCCGTCAAAGAGGAGAGAATCGTCTTCGGAGGCGATTTCTACGAGCGGGAGGTTAGAAATGGAATCCATGATTTCTTCTTTTCTTCACGGATGATGGAATTTTTGGGTTTGGATTTGGACTTGGTGTCGGTTTCTGATACTGTTACTGTTACTGTTGGATCTGTGTTATTTTGAAACGGATGGCGAGCGGGAACGATCGTTGTCGCTTTTATATTTATGGGTGAATTTACGATATGAGGCGTGTAAATATTATGGATTTACGAAAGGACCCATACGTTAGTTAGTTATTTTACTTTTGGTTTTGTCTTTATGGGCCCGTGAACTCTAGCCCAGAATGGGCCCTTTAGATTCTTCATGGGCTAACGTATTGCTTCATGCATCCTTTATTGTTTTGAAGAAAATTATCATTCTTTTTCATTTTCGTAATTTTAAAATATTTATAACTTTTCAAGACTTGAAATTTGGTAACTTTTTTTGAAAATTTTTTAAGGGTTATTTAAACTATTGGATTTTATATCTAATGACTGTATATGATTTACATACGTCAATATTACAAATGCACACAAGTGTTCTATTTTTACGTTGGTAGTCATGTTGAATTTTTTAGAATTTCTTTGATGCATGCAATAAAGCTTTATATAACTGGTCAATTTCAAATAGATATTTAAAAGAAAAAAAATGGCATCAAACCCTCGACAACCAACGTTAAAACATGAATCACAGTGTTATCATTTTACTATGCCTTTAATTTGCAATGGTAATTTGCAACGATAGTTGTGTTTCTTCTTCTTTTTTTTCAATGAAATCATTATGGTAATTATAATCAAGATTATTCTGCATGGGACATGGGGAGTAAGACTATTTTTTATGAGTTGGAAAACACAGATGCTATATTATTTGTTTGAAAAAATTATGTATTGCAGTGAAGTTTAGATTCTTGAAATATTGATTTTTTTTTATCATATAAAATGTTGAAGTTTAATGATATTGAAAATAAAAGTTATTCTCTTTAATATTCATGTCTATTATAGTTATTTTATATTTTGAGAGTACCTTTATAAATGTTTATCAAATACTGATTCTATGACTCCTGCTATTGAGTAGCTTTATATTATTTTACCAACCTTATACTATAGCCTTTTAAGACTTTCAAGAACTCATAGAGCTAATAACTTTTGAGAGTCACAACAATATCAAATGAAGTCTAAGACCTCCCTCTCCCAATATGTGCATGACAAAATAAATGTTTTTTGGACCCAAAATAATAATAATAAATAAATGTTTTCAAATGCAAAATTGCAATTTAAAACAGATTATTATCCGACCAAAAAAAAAAACAGATTACTATTATCAAGAGTAATGGTTCATTCCTTTGTAGTGACTCTTCACCAAAAAAAATTGTCATGTAGAATTTAATTTCATACAATATTGGATTAACAAAGTTGTATACATGCAATCATATATTACCACATAAATAAAAGTATTTGACTCAACTATATAAATAAAAGCATTTTATTAGATGAAAGTACTAAACTCTTTACAAATTTAAATATTATAAAGTTTCTTTGATGGAGGAATATTATAAATATATTCAAATATAAAGTCATCGTTTTTTTTTTCAATCATTACTTAAGTTACGCCTGTAGATTGTAATTTTCAATAAACTAGTTTCATGAAAAGTTAATTATTTTTACATTAATTTCATCAAGAATATTAAACTGAGTTCAACTAGAGCTATAACATGTGTATCTCTAAGCTTAACCGCAATGGAAGCAAGTTACGCATTGATTTCATTAACAGGGAGAAGCGCGTAAATTACTCAGGTTGTAGACTTGTAGTACTGTACCAGTCTACTGCTGGCTTATCATTACATGAACTCACATTCACATAGATGGCACTGTGCAACTTCCATATTTTAACTCAGATGAAATTAATTAATCATTACAGAAAAAATGGGATATATCTTGTGACTAATCATGATTACAAGAAAATTGCCTACATCCCAGCAAAACCCGCGCTACATTCTGTGTATATCTATATTGTGTGTAACCCCAAACAGCCAAAATCCAATAGGCAATAGCTACACTATGATGGACAATGATGGACCGCTCTTTACAAAAAATTACTCTAACCATTCCCTTCCCTCATTCTCTTCCCGTTTTCTAATCTAAGAAATGAGAAGAAAAATTACAAGGAAAAAAAAAATTTCTGTTACAGATGGTATCCATGATTGAACAGAAATCTGTCGCACCGGCATAGCCACATGAAAAGGAATTTTGTTGTCTGATCAGATTTCAGGCAGCACAACCTCAAGCAAGCTCCACGTCCACAGCCACCAAATTGGGGTCGTACAAATTCTCATTTTGTGCTCCTTCGACTTATGTATATTTTCCAATAAACAAAGATGGACAAGAATGGATCAATTTTCATCCTCTGTTAAGGAGGCAAAGGAAAAGGGTCTGAACTTATAGCCATCACCATGGTAGAATTTATTTTGAAATTCTACCCAATGAAGACGCAAGGCGTGAAGAAAAGCACTCAGGGTCTCCATCATTAGTAGTATAAAGGCAGTTGCAAAGGCAAAAACAGCTAACCCCACTAGCCGAATGACAAGATTGTCATACCTGTTATAATTGTGATTAGCGATGAGATCAACGATTAAAGATAAACAAATGACATGAACAAGATAAATGCAACAAAAGCATGCAAACATGGTGGATGGATAATTCTGGACTGTGAAGCCTAAAGTAAGCAACAATAGCCTGGAGACATGGCAAAGGGTTTTTTCAAGCAGCTCTGAATTAATTTTTAACCAAAATTTCTGCATTAACTCCATAGATATGCAGATATTTATATTTAACATGTAAGGATTAGTGGGGCTGTATCTTCAAACACTTAATCAGAGGCAATCAGAAGTGACACTCACCCAAACTAGAGCGTCTCGTGCAATATACATCAAAGACTGCTCAGTGGGATGCATAAAAAATGATAAAGAAGAAAGATGCCATATGGAAAGGTTATAAATCAAACTCACCCCCAAGCAAGAAGCAGGACTTTCTCATAAAAGACAGTAGAAAGTTCCGAGTGAGCCAAGCTGCAAAGTGATAACAAAAATCAACTAAGGAACAAGGAATTACAAAACAGTAAAATGAAGGAAAATCCAGCTGACTAAACCTTAATGCCCAAAGTCGAAGATAAGATGCCGTATTTGAAACTGAACCTAGAACAAACTCAATGGCGTGAATCATTTGGTGGACAAAGACCTCACTGAAATTGAATTCCTCATGATGTTGCCTGGCTGAATCTGGTTCCATCTCAGGATCCATCTCAGTGTTAGAAAGCATACCATAAGTTTGCCCTTGAAATCTCTACAATAACACCAGGATAAAAGATTAATATAACCTTCACAAACTCAGTGGGCTTCGTGTCATTAATAACTAACTAGCTATCAACAATATAGAACAAATGCAACCATAGCCATACTAAAATGTCTGCACAGGCAAATAGAAGTTGTAAGTAATTTTAAACTAGCATATTTTAGTCCAAAGAAAAATCATCTTATAATGGATCTCAAGGAGAGTTGAAGTTCAACAACCTTGAGCATAAATCCATTCATAAAGAGGAAACGCAAACCAACAAGCATATGCATGTAATGTAGACTTATTTACATGTAACAAAGAGGTTCACTGAATAATATCAACCTTAAGCAATAAAATCATACATCCGAGGAAAAAGTGGCACCTCATTATGAAGCTTCTTTAGTATAAAAGGTTTTGGAAAGAGCATCCAGGGAACTGCAATTACAGCCAAAAGCAATAACACAACCTGCACATAATGAGCAGTAATTCAGAGGATGAAAACCAGGAAATAGAACAGCAACTTATTAAGCAACAAGGAAAGAGAAGAACCAGAATCATACTTGAAGTGCCCGTTGGCCCCAGAACAACTCATTCTCACCAAGATTGTCAAAGGGGCTTAAAAACATGTAAATCATGACATGATAAAGGTCTGCCTGAGAACCAGTACACCACTTGACAACAATGAGAAGGGAAAGATAGCCAAATATACTGTTAAGGAAAATCATCTGTGGCACAAACTGGTACCTAGAAGAGACATGAAGAGTAAGTTGAAACATTTTACTCAGTGGACAGCAAAATAATAGCAGCAGGGAGTTAGAAGAGTGAAACACCTTATATCTATTGAGTTGCCAAAGAAACGAGCGTTGAAATAACTTAATATAATTCCCAAGTTCATATGCACCACACCAAGCAGAATGGACATCTTCATCTTGAGAGAGTTCAGAAAAGACAATTCTGAACGACTTCCACGCCAACTGGGATCCACACCAAATGGGTATGGTTCTCGATATTTGACTAAGCCAGTAGTATGTGCATCCCTGATTAGAAGTGGAGAATAATGAAAAATCACACACCACCAAGTTAAAACCTAGCTAGAAACAACTTTCCAATGTGTACTAGCTCTGAGAATGGTTATTAAACGAGCAAAACAGTCAAGTGCATCTGTGATGGAGACGAAGGTATTGATTTCATGTGAAATGTGAATTAATTCAAATAAACAGCACCAGTTTTCTTATCAAACTTAATCCTATAAGAGTGTTAAAAAAAATAAAGAAACAGAGATATGCAGGAAATTTAAAAGTTTTGCGAAAAAAAAAATTCTAATAATATCTCGTATTGGTCTTTAACAAGGAAACACACAAATGTCATGACAATTCTCTTAGAATAGTCACCAAAGATATTGATGGTGTCAAACCAAAAGATTCTTCACATCGTAGTGGACCACAACTTAAGAGTACCAGATGACTTGAATTAACATTTGTATTTTGGAATCAACAAAAAAAAAATCTGTATTTTAGAAAACATAAAATTTGGCATATCAAGGAATCTTTACCACCACTTCAATAGTTGAACCTTGAACCTCTCCTCAACTCACCTCCATCCAAAACACCTAAGCTAACTCTAAGGGTGTGTGTGGTTGAGGGATAAAAATGAGGGAAAGTTTTCATGGATGAGCTCCATGTGTAATTTTAATTTTATACATGGAGCTTATCCGTGAAAACTTACTCCCCATTTTTACCCCCTATCTAAACACACCCTAAGAGGGCATATTTTAGGGAATAATTTGAACCATTACCTCATTGCTTGAAGTGCTTATTAATGAGAAGAGAGTACACTCAACTCGTGTTCACATCAAATAACTGATATGGATTAGTTGAACCATTACCTCATTGCTCAAGGTGCACAGATGCAAGAAGTAAGGACACTCAACTCATGTTCAAATCAAATGGTAAGTAAGAGCAGCAATTAAGGTATTGAAGTACTATCCTTTTTCCTTTTATAGATAGAACAGTTCTCAACAATAGTTAGAAATAAATAATGTACATGTCAACTAAAAAGGAATTAATATGGGAAACATAATACACCAACCAAGTAATGCATTATGTATTTAGGCAATCGAACAAAGAAAAAAAATCAACAAGAACAAAAACTACAGGCTAAAGAGACCAATAGAAGATACCTGCATGAGCTATCTCGGCACTTGTAAGCTGATGAACCAAATATGTGAAAAGGAACAGAGAAGAATTCATTGTAGATTAACCCACAATAGATTGAAAAAAGTGACATCAAAAGGAGCACATAGCGCCCGCCAAATAGCATCTCCTCAAAGCTTCCAAGTCTCTGGCAGTATCAAATAAAACTATTAAGTGTTTAATTTCAATGCCAAGAGCAGAACAAAAGTAGAGGTTTGTGTCTCTGTTTGGCTTGTATGTATGTAGTACATTAGAATATTAGATTTATTACCATATATCATTTAGTTTTCAAGAAATTGTGATAGGAACCTCCTCCTCTATTATCAAAAACTGGGAACCCAACCTTGAATAAACAGAAATAGAAATGGTAAACAACAGCCACTAGGCTAGCTCTTCGAGGGCTAGCTTCCTCCCACCCTAAATTCTGTTTTTCACTTTATGCTTTCCTTCCTTCACTTCCTCTTTCTCCTTTTAATTGTTTTCTCTGACAGAATTCACACCCTCCTCACTCCTCCCTGTCCCTTGGGAATTCTGTTATGCCCATAGTGAATATTCCTTTCCAACACCATACTGTCCATGTGGTGGTTTGGTTTCTTATGGCCTTTACTCCTGCATGCCATACTTAGGACAGAAAATCATAATAATTAAGAAAATAACTGCCACACTTATCTGCTAAATCATAGAAATGATATTTTTGAACATCACAATGATGATCCTATGAAGCTTCATACAGGAAAAGAAAAATGTTCAAATAAGCTTTTTCTACAAAAATTAACTATAATATATGCCATGCACCCTTTATTTGAGTCACAATTAGAATGAAATATACCTGAGTGCTGAGCTTTCTTTCACGTGCTATAAGTACTAATGCTCCAAGCAACAGGCAAATTCCATGACCCCAGTCCCCAAACATCACCGCAAAAAGAAATGGGAATATAACAGTTGTGTAAACTGCAGGATTTGCCTCTTGATATCTTGCAACACTGCCATGTAAAAGGACTTGTTGGGAGTCATTTCAGCTCAAAAGGAAATGCTGCAATATAAAGAAGCATTGCTGTCTATACTAACTTTCTCTAATCCTATTTACGTTCACCAGCAGACAATTATTGCTCTACTGATATGGGCATAGCACATTGCCATGTATTTCCAACTTCATAAAAAGTAATTTATTTTGATACATTCAAGTATTCATGCTGCTGCTACTAAACACAGTAAATATTAGGCTCACCCATATGCATCAACAATTTCCTGATATGGACTAGTGAAACTGTTGGTCCTAAAATATGTAGGTGGTGATTCCAGCGCATCCATTGAATGAAAGATTATGCCAACTTGTGAGTTGCTGTCAAAAGTTGCACGTTGCAGTGCCTCCTGAATCTGGAAAATCATAAATGCAATCTATTTACTGGACACTATAAATCAAAGAAGTTTTCAATTCCTCTAAAATTAAAACGACAAGTTAGCATTTAGTAAGGATCCAACAAATTTCAGGAAACTAAAATAAGAGAAAAAATACCTGTGTTTTTGCAAATATAGGACACCAGCCCTCTCCAACGAGACATTTTTTTGTTACATCAAAATTTAACATGTTCAGTGTATCATACACGGCCTTCTCTCTTCTTACCTAGGACAAGGAGATAAGGATGAGACCTATCAGTTCATAATATATATCCATCACTAGAAAACAACAATCAGAGACCAAGACTGCTTTGCAGTTGTAACACAAGAAACAAGAAAATTGCAGACAAGTAGACATTCGGAACCTAACTCTTACCATCTCCATCCATTTTTCCAGTTGACCTCCTACAGAAGCCAGAGCCTTATTCCGGTGCCTCATCCCAGCATCCAAAGTTGCCTCTAAGTCAGCAAGACGTGATGAAACCTGAAACCATAAACTAAAATTTTCAACTTTACATACAGTTTCCAACTGCCAATATTAACAGTCACCAAAGATGACATGTAATGATATAAAGCAACATCAATAACTTAAAGGACAAGGCATAGTTGATTTCAATAGAATGAATACCCTCACTTTTGCTCAATACACCTGAATAATGATACTGCCAGAAAAGATCCACCCAAAAAATTTATGGTGCCTTACAGCATCTAAAGAAAGCCTCTTGGATTGCAAAACAAGCTCTCTGAATACTATGATAAGGTTTGATACAAAAAATCAAAGTTTTCATGTCTATAACAAAGAGACTGCAATTATTTTCACTGAAACAGAAACTGCAAAAAGCCCAATCTTATCATGAGAATAGAGCACACTTGACCCCTATGTCATAATACAATATCATACATAATTTAAGAGGAAAAAAAAATGTCTTCTTAAGCTGGGCATACTAACCTCCCTAGTTATTTGCTTCTGCTTACTTATATCTTCAGGAACAGGGTAACAATTTGCACCAAATGCCTCACATATTTTCAGAATCTTTTTCCTTGCTTGCTCCCCAGAGAAAAACACAACAAACACTGTTTTCTCAACCTGAAAAGAAGAATTTGGAAGACTGAGTCATCATGTGAGCAAAGAATAGATTGATTGGAAAATAGACCAACTAGGAGTAGGATTGGTTACAACAATAACAAGTTATATACAGATTAAGAAAACTATAGCCAGAGTATAAATCTTCATTGAAGTGATAAGAAGGAGGAAAACCGTCTCATTTGAAATAGGATCCATGATTTGGTCATCAACTGGTGCCTGATTGAAAAGCATATTGCCTCTTGTAGCACGAAACAACATCCTTTCAAACCTAAGAACTTTGGATTTACAAATTATTCCGCTAATAAATCTTAAACCAGATTGATTTGATGGTTCCATCCTTGGTTCCTGGAAAATAAACAAATAACTATAGTGCATTCTCAAGATAAAATAAAATTGAAAAATTCTAGCAACAGAGTTTACACTTATCACAGTACAAAAATATGAAGGATGATAGAGGATGTTGAAGGAACCTGTTCAAACAAAAATGGTGTCTCAATATAGTCTCCATTTGAGTAAACATTCTCCACCAGTTCTCTCTCTTCTGAAACAGCATGTCCATGATTTGAAACTAGAAAATCACATGCCTGAAATTTACCCACAATATTGTATCACACATACAGGAGAAAAAATATATATGAAGTGTTTTATATTAAAAGAGCAGGACTGCTATAAAATCAGAACTCTAGTAGAACAACATGAACACTACAGCAACTAATGCTAATTTATGATCTGAAAAATGACTATTTGCTAAATGAATTCGAACATGGAGAAACTATTGGAACCGAGACAATGGGGAGCATATGGTCACCTCTGCTACTTTAGAAGTAACAAGAGAATATGTTCAACACAGAGAGCCAAGAAAATACCTTTTGCAATACAATCTTGAACTCCAAGAGTTCATTATAAGATTGCCGAAGTTTCTCACTATTAGAGTTCATTTCAATTAACTCATGTTCATGGTCAGCTAGTTGTATCTGTTTTAAGAGAAATCCAAAGTCAGATTCAAGGGTTAAAATCCCCAATAAACTGGGAAAACTGCAGATAACCAACTTAATGTTACATGATCACGTTATTTCTTGCAGCCTGGAAACAAGTAACTTGAATGCAAGCCCTAGGACAGTGATCATATCTGACGGGAGAAAAGTTAGTAAAATAAGAGAAGGACCTCTAAATCCTCCAAGTAAATATCTGGCTGCAAGACAGGATGAGAAGATACTAGACCAGCTTTATTGATTTGATCTTTGAAGAATCGTAGCTTTCTTGACATCTCCACACATCGCTTTACCTGTCAAAAACAAAAAGCAGTTAATATTAATAATTAAAAAATGTTTAGAACATATTCACACAATCATGACTTATGAAGACAGAAAACAGTGTATCCAATCCAAAATAAAATATAAGAGAACTTAATATGTCAATGTTCTATATACCATGTTCAGTTGGCATAAATTATAGAAAAATGAGGAAAAACACAGAAACAAGCTCTGTCTGAAAGTTTGAAAATGCTTTAAAATCAAATCTTGAGGATTTGAATAACAACAGTTGGATTCATATGAAACAACTAATTTTATTGATCATACACTTTCATTTTTGTCTTTAAACCAGTAGATGGAGAAAATAGTGTCATAACTCATAACAATTAGCCCAATAGAAAAATCTCAAATCCTCAAATTCCAACTTCATGTTAAACCTTAACAACCAAAATTAATACTAATAAGTTACCATTCCAAAAAGGTGACAAATTAAGGGAATTCAAAAGGCAACAGAATTTATACTTTCTACTAATTATTGCATTGAAGACTACCTGGTTAACAAACATTCTCTGGAAGTGGCTTTTTTCAGCATTTAACTGCAGGTGAGAAAATTGTGTTCATAAGAAATGCAATGATTAAAGATCATAGAAGAATTTTTAATTTTACATCAACAAAATCCAAAGCAGAAAATTTGAAAGGCCAAAAATACTTCTAGAAGCCCATATATGCAGCGATAAATAAAAAAATAATAATAAGGACAATCTTTGAGTATTTCACACACCCTGCAAATTGCCACCCAAAATATCATTTATTTCATGTAAATGATATTTCTAAAACATATATCATTGAAAATTTAAATAACATTCCACTTTTACCCGCTTCTAGTGAAAATGTATGGAAAAAAAAGACCAAAATCAGAAAATTAACATGAAAAATCCAGCATATCCTGAAATATTCTGATTCAGATATAGCCAATACTGTAGAGCCCAAAGAGCTATGACTCTCGAGATATATACAGGAATTCTCACATGTTACCTATATGGTTTTCCACCAATTTCTGCTCATATGGACACACATAAAGAATTAACTTCTAAGGAGAGTCCTCTTGTAACATTCTAAAATAAGATGCGAATGACAGATAATCTAATATCTAATAATAATACAAATGAATAAATAACTATCAAGCAATACGTCCCTCTAACACGTGGCTGACGAGCATAGTGAGCCGCCCAAAAATGATACCATTTTGTCATGAAATTATGAATGTAACTTACCATTTTCAAATTTCAATAGTATTTATGAAACAAACTGCCACACAATGTAACTTCAAATGAAACCAACTAACCAAGTTTCTAAAATTGACCTTCTGAACCTACATTAATGTATATGCAATAGACCATGAACTATCAGATAGTGGCAAATCTTAGTTGGAATTTGGAAGGCACGCTGCAGTCACCACATCTAGACCAACAGGACAAGTTATGCAACCCAACTTCAAAAAAGATGGGAAATCCCTGTAACCTGAGAAACTAATTATCAAGCATAGCTTAGTTAACCACATTTTAACATACACAACATACAACATAAGCATACCACTCAATGCAGCCAAATAGTGAACTTCTCAACCAACTCTCAAACCATAATTAGATTCACCATGCAAAGAAGCTTCACATACACAGTTAAACGTTGGATCACAGTTTGGATAAACTGTTCGCAACAAACAAACAAGATAACACGATTTAGAACCACCACAGAATCCTAAAACTGCATTTCAAACACTGAATTATTCAACAATGCTGCATTTCAATTGTTTCTTGAGAGAGACGCAACAAGCACTTTACATCAACAAATGTTATATAACTCAGCGTAAGGAACCAAAAAAAAAAAAAAAGCGCGAAAAATCAAAATGTCGGAAAATTTCGAAGGAAACATTCAAAGTCTCGCATCTGAGAGAGTGAACGTACGTCTCGGAATTGGAGGAGGCCGAGTTCGCCCAAATAGGTGATGGCTCGGTGAGCGGACTCGGAGGGGATGATGAGTTGGACGAGCGACATTTTCTCGGAGCGCATCAGATCCATGGGTGGCAAGTTTTCTATTAAGTGCTTCATTTTTCCCGGGAAACAAACAGGGAATGGATCTTCGGGTCCAGATCTGAAAAAACAAGAAATAAATAAAGGAAACCGTGCTTTTGTTTGTTGTTATGTGTGAAAGGTGCGTGCGTGGTGCTGTTGGTGTGGTTTTTAATTTGGTGGAGGCATCGAAATTGAAGTTGAACAACACTTTTGCTTTCAGTTTCGCATTTGCAACTGCCATTGCAATACACGTTGGAAATTTCACATCTTTAGTCTCAGAGAGAAGCTTAGACGCAACGCAAGTATCACTCCATACAAACAAAAGTTCAAAAATTAGGCTGTTGTTGTTGTTGTTGTTGTTGTTGTTGTTGTTGTTGTTAGAAATGAAAAATATTATTTGTAATCACCATTATAAATATCATGGATTCACATTCTATTAACTATTTGATTTGATGTAAATCCCACTTGAAGTTACATCATTAATCTCTTACTATTACAATAATCTGCCATATATATATTGAATATAAATAACATAACTATAGTGAAATTCCAAAAGTAACTAATAGAGGTGTCATTCTAGTAAGCACTTTATTACCTTCAAAAGACACATTTTTTTTATATCTATTTAAATTTATTTTTATAAATATAAATTAAGCTATTGATTTTGATATACTTACTTACGTTATTTAGTTCAAAATCTTTTAAATAGATAATTTTTTAAGTATAGTAAATGAAAGAGTCAACTGTTATAATTAATATGATAATGGATGATCGGACGAAATGAATTTTTTATTCTTTCTGTATATAAAATTAAAAATCCATAAGTTGTATACTTTACATTTCATTTTCAAAAGTAAAGTCATTCTACTTTTCCATAATAATAGTCTTCATTTGATTATACCCCTAAAACAAGTCTTCATTTGATTATACATGTAATAACCAAAGAATTATATGAAGGGATTATTTTTTGAGTTAATACTCATTTTAGTCCCTCACTTTTTACTTATGCATCATTTTAGCTTAACTTTTAAAATGAGTCAAATTAGTCTCGACATTGCAAAATGTAGTCATATTAGTCCTCAATTCACTCTTCCTTAATATTCTATCAATTAAATGATGATGGGTAACTTTAAGTGATATATTGACATATCATATGTCATCTAAAATAAAATAGAATTTAAAATAACTTATTCTGTGTTTAAAATTATACAACATGAGTCATTTAAATATTCATTCTAAATCATAAAATGACTCATTTTATGTAATTTTAGATATTAAAATAAGTTATTTTAAACTTCATTCTATTTCATATAACACATGATATGATAAGATATCACTTAACATTACACATAATCATTTAAGTGATAAAATATTAAATAACAGTGAAATAAGGGATTAAATTGACTCACATTTGTAATGTCAGGACTAATTTGACTCATTTTAAAAGTCAATAACTAAAATGACTCACAAATGAAAAGTTAGAGACTAAAATAAATATTAACTCTTAATTTTTTATCTATACATATTATAAAGGGGATTGTGGTGTTTTGGAGTCCAATTTTTTTTACCACTTTTATCCTCTCTGTTTAATGAAATATAAATTTAAAAAATAGGGATAAAATAATAATAATACTCCTCATAAAACAAAATTGCCACACACTGATCATCTATATATTTAACCCACTTTGTTTCCCATTCCTTCTTCCCTCTATCATCATTGGCATCCCATGAACATTTCTTCTTCTACGTGTCATTTAGAATCTTGGTGGTTTTTGTTTATTGTTAATCTTTTTCTTTTTTAGTTCTATTTTTTCTTTTTTCACTGTTCTTCTTTACTATTTTTATTTCTTCATAAATTTTTCAATAATAATTTTCTTTCGCTAAAGCAAAGTTTTAATTTTTTTTATTTTGTCTACAATTGTATTTTCCTCTACGTGTTACATAAAATAAAGAAGTGGTACTAATTTCTCTTCGTCTATTAACTACCTTATAGCCTTTGATGAAGGAATAATATCATTCATGGTTAAATTAAATTATTGATGGTACATTTTTTTTGGTGAAGTTTCAATAAAAAAAAATCAATGTTTTTTGGTTGTTTCAGCATGAATACATGAAGTTCTTGACATATCGCTTCCAATAATCCAAATGAATAGCATGATCAAGCATATCTTTTCCATTGGTTTTTTCTTTATAAAGTATTTCATTTTCCTTTTGGACAAAGATTCTATTTTTATATTAATTCTGTGTGCTTTTCAAATGGGTTATAACACAAAGGTTGAAATGTTGAGTTTCAATTTTCTAACATTTTTACCTTTTTTTTTTACATTTTCTGATCTCTTGGTAAAAAAGTTGTGAGGATGACAAGAGAGGATGATAGAGGAAAGAATATGAAGATTATTAAGAGATTAATAATACATACAAATTACATAAAAAAAAACGGTTTAATGGGCATGATAGTGGTCAACAAGACACTAGTATATTATAAATTTAAAAGAGTTATTCTCATTCTATTATAAATTTTAATATGTATAACTTTTAAAATAATGTGTGATTAAATCAAACACCGTGATATTACCAAAGCCTCGTTGACAGAAGGTCCAAAAAATAACTACCTTAGCTGGATATTCATTTATAAAATATTTATCATATTTTTGTTTCATGCGAGCCTGATGTGTCTTGTTCCTTCCATTCAACTTTTCCAGTGACTTTGGGGCCTGTTCCACCACCCCCAACTTCAACAAATAAATATTTATTTATTTGCATCCACTTGCATATACCATATTAAATTATTTGATATGCCTAGTTGACTTGAGGTCATGCACATCAAATAAAAAATGTGTCGGGTATACGCTATAAACTAGTATTAATTTAAGAGTTAGTTTTACGCAAGTATTTGTTTTTTATGATTTTTTTTTTAAGAAAATCTATTACATAAATTGAGCTTCAAGTGAGACAAAAGATGATCCACATGCGGATCTCAACAAAAAAAAAAAAAAAGTCAGAGAGGAAACGATTCAATCACGAGTTATCATTCCAAATTTCGCAAGTATCAAATATAAATGCTGAGATGGGAACACAAGTATTAAACGCTAATTATATGCAGGGGGCAACAATTTATTTGATCGTGAAATTATGGTTGGTGACTGGTGAGATGTTCTGAAGTTTAAAACATTGTATTTGGCATCTGAAATTGAGCATAAAATCATAATTTAACAGTTCAATTTCAATTTTTATATTACATATAGAATTGAAATATAATTTATATGTTAATTTTATAGAATTAAAAATAATTAAAATAGATTATTCTTTAGCCTTCAACTGCGGTGTTCTAATGCTATTCCTCCATAGATACTTTAGTCCCTTTACATTTTTTCAATGCAACGTTGAGGAACTTTAACATGCCCAATTCAGCTGGTCAAGCTACAGCCTATTTGGTAAGGCGACTCCGCTAGCCAGCCATGGAGCAACTCAATGTAACTTCTGTGAGAAATAAACAAAAAAAAAAAAAACCGAAAAATCGATTCTACATGCTATTTCCTTTGCTTCAAATTAAATATCTTTTTCATTTTTTATTCACAAAGTAATGTATTTAGATGTAAATTTGTATTTAGATATATTGCTTTATAAAGGAACTAAAAAAGTGAAAGGAACATTTAATTTAAAATGGAGATAGTATTCAAATAGACCCAATTTTGTTGTACTCTCATAAGCATTTTTTTAATTTTTTTAAAGAATATTTATTAAAAAATCTTGAAAATGAATACAGTTAATATTCCTTCACAAGCTTTAAATAACTTTTTTTTATTACTATTCAATACTTAAAACAATTTTTAAATTAATTTTGATTATATGTAATTAATCATTTTAAAATTATCCCAAGTGCATGACATCAACATCTAAGAGATTTGTCATTTATGCACTTTTATAGCATGTTTAGTTGGAATAGAGCAACGCGCGTGCGCGTACACACACATATATATATATATATATTGACGTGTAATTTTTTTTTTTTTGGTACTTATGAAATTATATTGAATGCAATGAAGTTTGAAATTAGGATCTTATGTATACCATTTAAATTCCTCATCATTAGACCAATTATAATGACTTGTTTAATGTTATTTCTATTGCTAATATGTGATGATGATCAATAAGTTGTCTGTTGGAATGTTATTTTGTTACATTAATATGTAGTTCCCTTGATTTTTTTTCCTAAAAAAGGATCAAATACGCCTCTATATTTTAAAAATTTGCAATTGAGTTACTAAAGCCTTTGGTTTGAGTTTGAGTTTTTAATTTTCAAATTTTTTAAATTTTGTGAAGAAATACTAAAAATTCTGAAAACTACAAATTTTAGTTTTTAGTTTTTATTTCCAATTTTCAATATTTCCTTTACAAAATCTTGAAAACTAAAAATGAAAATTGAAACCAAAAAGACCCTAAACTTGCAAAATGTTTGTAAGGGTTATGAATGTAACATCCCAAATTTTTCTTAATATAGTGTTACTTTGTTATAACATTTTATTTTGATAGTATGCGGATTTTGTTTAGGCAAGAAATATTTAAGGATAATTATTGAAAAAAATGTATAATTAAAATATTACAAAACTTAATAGTTGTACAATCTGGAACTTAACACCAAAATGTAAAATTTTAATTATTCCATTGGATTTTATTAAAATTACAAAAGATGCCATTAGAGGATAGAAAATAAACTTATAACATAATTACTAGAAAAAGCTAATAGAAATATTAGAAAAGCTTAGAGAATGTCATTAAGTTATTAAAAAAATGATAAAAAATTACAAATATACCTTAAACATAAATTTGATCATAAATATAAATATTAAGTAATTTTGTATAATATTAGCATAATTGCACAAAAATAACCTATTGTGGAGTATAAAATAAACTCTGAAAAGTCCTAAAAAATAACTCTAAGTCTTGTAAAAAAATTTTTTACTAAGTTATGATATTAAATAATGAGGACCATGAAATAGGTCTCTCCATTAGGCTATGGATAGTGTTAAAAATCATATTGATCTTTAATTAATTAATTTTGACTTAATTAAAGCTTAAATTACCTAAATAATCACTTAAAATTTAAGATAAATTTTCCTAAACCTTGATTTATCTTGCTGATAATACTAAACCAATTAATTAACACCTAGATCAGCCACATGGAAGAAAAAAAATATATTTAAAAAATAAAATTAAATGGTTAAACTTTCATATTATAATTATTCAACAACCAACCAAACTTTGACTAAAAATTTCAACAAAGATGAGCTTGTCTCCTTATCATGTTAGGTAGCTCAAAATTCACATGGGCTGCTATATAAAATTTATATATTTTATTTATAGATAATTAATTATTTTAATTAGCTCAAATTAGACCTAATTAAGGTAAATATATATTAAAAATACTAAAAATTATAGAAAAAATTCATGAAAATTATAGATAACTTATAAATAAGGTAAAAACATGTTCTTAACAATAGATTAAGGAAAATTAATTTTTATGATGATTTTATGAATTATTTAGTATATATAACTTTAAGATAAATATGCAAAATTTGTCATTTTCATATATTAATCATTCAAGACAACTTTCCACCCTCTATAACTCTATTAGACATGTTTTTCAAACCTATAGGCTGCCAAAGAAGAAAAAAATAATAGTTAAATAAATTATTAGTTAATTAATAATTAATTCTTAATAAAACTAGCAATAGTGTAAAATATCAAAAAAAATATAAATAATTATAGAAAATTATATAAATTTCGTGAATACTTGTATTATATCTCTAATAATCTTATTATGATGTTTGAATAAAAAAATAAGTCATTTACTAATTAATTAACTTAATTAAGATGAACTAGTATAAGCAAATTTACCTTATTTTGAATAATTAATTATTAAATTATATTTAAATATATTAAAATTTAATAAATGAATTTAAATCATTTCATTAACATTTTAGTATGTCTTTAAATGATAATTGAGAATTTATTAAATTATTTAGTGTTAGTTTTAATATTTAACTAATCAAATATGATAAATAAATTATGAAATTAGTAATATTTTAATCCTAAACTTTTTCTATAAATAGCACCCCTCTAAACATCACTCCACACTTCATTCTTCTTGCCCAAAATCTATCAACACTCATAGCCATCATTTCTCTCTTCATTTTCTTTATTTTCACACAAAAATATTTACAAATATTTAGCAAATCACCTCCAAATTATCACCTCTTCTTATCACCATCTAACTTCAACACTTCCCAGCCTTTATACATGAATTAGAACCCTTAGAGAAGGTTTATAAAAGTTGAAGAAGTTGCTGATCTAGCGTGGGTATTGCTAAGTTCTAAAGCTCCAAGAACAAGTAGGGGTTTTTCTTTCACTAATAAGCTTCATGCATGATTTTCATATATGATGTTGTTATGATACTCAAAGTTTGTGTTTATGGTTTTAATATGTTTGAATGATTTAAAGATTGTGACATAAAATACTTAATCTATGTGTATATGATGTATATTTATTTGTTTACTTATATGGTTGAAAGTATGATTTAAGATCATTTAAATTTTGATTATGCTTTCTTCAAATATTTCAATGTTGTCTAAATTTGTTGAACTATGTATTTTCATTTAATAAAGTTTTGTGCACAAGTTGTGAAATTTTAAGGTAATATAGCTTGATTTTGACCTCATTATGTATTTGATCATAAAATATTTTTGGTTCATAAAAAGTGTTGTATTTAATTCATTATAATGAATGGATTTTAAACCTTTGAGCATGTAATATTTAGCTTGGTTTATGTGTTATGTTTATCTTGGACTATGGACCTTGGATTATAAATATTTGACTTGAATATAAATTTATTAACATTAAGAAATATTATTTACAAAGATTTAAGTTAAGGTCCCATTAGGAATATGACATATAAACTAACTAGATTCATGCTTGAAGTGATTTCTTAAAGTTTGGGTATAATTTCAATTATTTATTTTTAAATATTTCTTAGATTTTATTGCTCTTTTATTTACCCTATAATTATATCTTTATATCTATAAAAAATATTTTACTTATATTGAACATGTAAAGGTAATTTACCTACATATTTTCTAAAGATAGATTGGAAATAATTTTGGGTGTATTTAGGCTTATGGAATTAGTAACATATTGTTACTTGAAAATAAATTATTATATGATGAAAAACTAAGTTAAGTATATTTTATTATAAAGGAAATGAATTTATAAAAATAGTATGATTTGGTGCTTCAATAATAATTGTGAGAAAAATGAGTTTTATGAGTATTTTAGGAATCTTATGTTGTTTGGACTTTATGTGTAAATATGAAAAATTTTGTGGTTTATATGTAAATATGAAAGAAATCATGTAAACTTTATGTAATTTTCATTCTTTATGTATATTGTATGCATTATGTAAAATGAATACATAAATAAGTGACACTTCGGGCAGCCTTATAGCGATAAGGACTTGGTGTACACTTAGTCTTGCAGTTGCTAAACGACACCTGGGCCCCGCCTAGCGGCCAGGACTTGGTGTACGTTATAGTGATACCTTGGGCCCGCATGCTAGCGGACAAAGACTGGTATTCGCTAATTGACTATGGACAAGATGAGAGCTCTCATAGATCCAATATGAAGTAAACCTTGCAGACTATAATCATTTGAAAAGAACATGATACTATAAAAGGGAGCTTCAGTATACTCATGATTATTTATGACACTTCTTTTATGAACTTTTATTATGATTGATATTGTGCACTTCTATCTTACTTGACATTAGTAAAATATAATTTGAGTTAATATAAAAGATTGCATCTTATTGCACTCCCGTGTTATTTTTAGTATTTTTGGATGAAATGGACTCCCCTGGAAACATCACCCTATTGGAGACTTCTCTCACCCCTTTCTTTGATGTTTCCAGATAACATGGATCGTCACGAGTGAAATGGATGTAGCCTTGGACTTAGTTTCTAAATAATCAGATTCTATTATGTGTGCTAGATAGAATCTTTACTATCTGTTACTAGACTTTGGTTATGTTATATTGTTATATTAAAGTTTTCCTTAATGTATCTTGAATGTGTAATATGTATTGTATCCTATGGATTGATGTTAGTAGTGAAGTATATTTCTATAGATGATGGTTGTCTAATTTGGAACTACTGATTAACAAATAATAGTAATATTTTAGAAAAGAAATATTCTTTGTCATTTAAAAATTACCCTTGGATTGCTGGAAGAAAGTGTATTACTATAAAAGTGTGATTTGGAAAGGTTCTGGAAAGACTTGGTATTTAAGCGTGTCCATTGTGACCCACCTCTCTTCCTGGAATCTATCAGATGCATGATTTACAGTTGGTATACATTATTCCAGAATAGAACTATAAATGAGAAATAATCATAGGTTTAAAAAAAAAAAAGTTCTCATAAAATTTCAGATTACAAGATAATAATATTATGTTATCTAATTATTGTTTAAAATACTAATAATATTAAAACTTAAGGTGGAAGAATTAGAGCTTAGTGAGGTGTTACAATGAACATTTTTAATCTATTGTTATATTACTATTTCCTGATAGTTAATGATCAAGTGGTAATGCCTTCATATCACCCTTCAACACAATTATTATTTGCCATTTGGAATAACATACATCTAAGAATATTCTATTTAATGCATGTCAGGACACCAAATTACAAATATTTGTAAGCTCAAGAACTCAATTACAAGTTTTAGAAGTATAAGATCTATATGAATATCCTCAAAAAGTTCATGGATCTATTGATTAATTTAACCTAATATTTTTTTTATTGAAGAAAGTTTAAGTTAGAATATTCTACTCAAGAGTCAAAGCATGTTTTAGAGCAATGCTTACATATCACCCGCCAATAAAGAAACTAAGAAATTAAACCCAAGTCATAACAATACATAGTTAAACGCTAACCAAGTGAACCAATCCCTATTAACTCTCTTAGAATAATATACATTGTAATTAGATAACAAAAGATTGAGATAAAGTGAAAAAAAAGAAGAAAAATGGATAAAAATAATGGGAGATAAAAAATATGTTAAGAAAATCAAATGGGATCAACCAGTCCAACATATTGAACCAAAAACCAATCCCATCCAATCTATATAATGTGTTCAATTTTGTTATCCAGCATATCATGCAAGTTAAACATCACAAAATAATGACAACATGTAGAACCTTTTAAAAGGCTACATACATTCACAATAATTCATTTACCCTTCTGTCTAGGAATTTATTTTGAATCATTTTCCTCAAATATTATACATTTGGATTAATTCTGATACACGGTTAATTTATTTATGTAAACTTTATAAACAAAAAAAATTTGCTTGTGTAAAATAGTCTTATACTAATATCTAGTTTCATTTTTTTTATTTATAAGATTTTGAGGTCCTGGGTAGCTAAGTGAAACATATTTGCTTAGATAACAATATATGTTTGGATACTTATGGAAAACATTTTTACATTATCAACATATTAAAATTAAATTAATTTTTTTTATGAGTATTTCAAATGAGTTTAATTTTTATATGCAATATAATATTTGTTATGGACTATAATTATGGGTTAGAGACACCCTGGCTCACACCTGACAAACTCAATTTATGAGTCTCACCACATGGGAGGAAATCCTCTCAAGGATCTTCTGTAGATCTACCTATCCCCATGGATTGAGCACATTTATACTAGATTCTCTACAATATATCAAATGACATAAATCTATGATAAATTTTTCCTTTATAATCATTGATATTATGGGTATTTACTACTCTCAATAGACTAAATCTTCTTATTCAAGAAAACAAGGAAAAGACAATCTTTTCTATATTTATCCCCTCATATCCTCACTATATAATGCCAAATGAATGATCTAATACACACTTCACCACAATTACACTCTACCTCTTTCAAATACTAATATGAGCATTGAAGTATCTTTAGCATATCCCCATTGCTCACATGGACACTTGGATGAATTGGGAATAACTATTCCTTGTCTATTCCTCGGTAAGAGAAATATCTATTTATATGATTTGATTGGATAACAATTGTCAAATTTAGTAGCTTGAATTTTTCAGCCAATGGACAAAAGGTCCAATTAGCTTTGGTGCAAATTGATTGAAGTGGCCAAAATTATCAAAAGTTGTGTCCTGCAAGAAACTTAGTGCTAGAACATTTATTACAAACGATGGAATGTCTATACAATCTAGTTAGTCAAATGGTGAATAATTGCAACGGAAAAATGCAGATGAAAAAAAAGCAAGCGAAAGCATGTAGCATTGAAAAATGAGGTCAAAAATTTGTACATATAGCTCTATAAGAGAGCTTCGCTTTATAGCTTCATTGCAACACAACGGAGAAAAATCAAATGCTCTCCTCATTTTAGTGATAGAGTAGATTACTTGTTCCTTATAAATTCTTTCTCTTTCATAAGTTGAAAGTATATACCAAGTGAGATAAATACTTTAAGGTATTCTAGGTGTATTTGGGATTTAGGTTGAGTGAAGTGTGTCCACCTTTTGTATCGTTATTATATTTCCATAGTGAAATATTTGGTTATCACCTTTGTCCAGTGGACTTAAGCCGAACCATGTAAATTCATAGTGTTATTTATACGCTTCCATATAATTATTTTGTGCCACTTATTTCCTGCCTTTTGGAACTTCATTCCATAACAAATTGGTATCAAAACTCTTATCGAGTTCTAGCTAATTTGTTTAAAAATGTCTATTGCAAAATTTGATATTCGCAGTTTGATGGGCGCATTAATTTCAGAAATGTGGAAGGTCCGTATGATGGTTGTTTTTGTACAACAAGGTGTAAAAGTAGCATTTAAGCAGGAAGGCAGAAATAATAAAGGAATCTGAATGGGAAGATGCCAATCAAAAGGCCCTTTTTATTATTCAGTTATGCATTCCAGAGGATATGCTAGGAGGTCCTTTCAGAGAAACGGCAAAATTACTATGGACCAAGTTGGAGTCATTATAAATGACTAAGATTCAACCGTCTCGGTGATTTGCAACGTCTTTACATACGTCTCTATACAAAGGTGTAACATCCCAAATTTTTTTAATATAGTGTTACTTTGTTATAACATTTTATTTTGAAAGTATGCGGATTTTGTTTGCAAGAAATATTTAAGGATAATTATTGAAAAAAATGTATAATTAAAATATTACAAAACTTAATAATTGTACAATCTGGAATTAGCACCAAAATGGAAAATTTTAATTATTCCATTGGATTTTATTAAAATTACAAAAATGCCACTAGAGGATAGAAAATAAACTTATAACATAATTAGCTAGAAAAGCTAAAAAACATTAGAAAAGCTTAGAGAATGTCATTAAGTTATTAAAAAAAATGATAAAAAATTAAAAATATACCTTAAATATAAATTTGATCATAAATATCAATATTAAGTAATTTTGTATAATATTAGCATAATTGCATAAAAATAACCTATTGTGGAGTATAAAATAAACTCTGAAAAAATCCTAGAAAATAACTCTAAGTCTTGTAAAATTTTTTTTAACTAAGTTATGATATTAAATAATGAGGACCATGAAATAGGTCTCTCCATTAGGCTATGGATAGTGTTAAAAATCATATTGATCTTTAATTAATTAATTTTGACTTAATTAAAACTTAAATTACCTAAATAATCACTTAAAATTTAAGATAAATTTTCCTAAACCTTGATTTATCTTGCTGATAATACTAAGCCAATTAATTAACACCTAGATCAGCCACATGGAATAAAAAAATATATATTTGAAAAATAAAATTAAATTGTCAAACTTTCATATTATAATTATTCAACAACCAACCAAACTTTGACTAAAAATTTCAACAAAGATGAGCTTATTTCTTTATCATGTTAGGCAGCTCAAAATTCACATGGGCTACTATATAAAATTTATATATTTTATTTATAGATAATTAATTATTTTAATTAGCTCAAATTAGACCTAATTAAGGTAAAGATATATTAAAAATACTAAAAATTATAGAAAAAATTCACGAAAATTATAGATAACTTATAAATAAGGTAAAAACATGTTCTTAACAATATATTAAGGAAAATTAATTTTTATGATGATTTTATGAATTATTTAGTATATATAACTTTAAGATAAATATGCAAAATTTGTCATTTTCATATATTAATCATTCAAGACAACTTTCCACCCTCTATAACTCTATTAGACATGTTTTCAAACCTATAGGCTGCAAAAGAAGAAAAATAGTTAAATAAATTATTAGTTAATTAATAATTATTTCTTAATAAAACTAGCAATAGTGTAAAATATCAAATAAAATATAAATAATTATAGAAAATTATATAAATTTCGTGAATACTTGTATTATATCTCTAATAATCTTATTATGATGTTTGAATTAAAAAAAAGTCATTTACTAATTAATTAACTTAATTAAGATGAACTAGTATAAGCAAATTTACCTTATTTTGAATAATTAATTATTAAATTATATTTAAAAATATTAAAATTTAATAAATAAATTTAAATCACTTCATTAACATTTTAGTATGTCTTTAAATGATAATTGAGAATTTATTAAATTATTTAGTGTTAGTTTTAATATTTAACTAATCAAATATGATAAATAAATTATGAAATTAGTAATATTTTAATCCTAAAATTTTTCTATAAATAGCACCCCTCTAAACATCACTCCACACTTCATTCTTCTTGCCCAAAATCTATCAACACTCATAGTCATCATTTCTCTTCATTTTCTTTATTTTCACACAAAAATATTTATAAATTTTTAGCAAATCACCTCCAAATTATCACATCTTCTTATCACCATCTAACTTCAACACTTCCCAGCCTTTATACATGAATTAGAGCCCTTAGAAAAGGTTTAGAAAAGTTGAAGAAGTTGCTGATCTACGTAGGTATTGCTAAGTTCTAAAGCTCCAAGAACAAGTAGGGGTTTTTCTTTCACTAATAAGCTTCATGCATGATTTTCATATATGATGTTGTTATGATACTCAAAGTTTGTGTTTATGGTTTTAATATGTTTGAATGATTTAAAGATTGTGACATAAAATACTTAATTTATGTGTATATGATGTATATTTATTTGTTTATTTATATGGTTGAAAAGTATGATTTAAGATCATTTAAATTTTGATTATGCTTTCTTCAAATATTTTCATGTTGTCTAAATTTATTGAACCATGTATTTTCATTTAATAAAGTTTTGTGCACAAGTTATGAAATTTTAAGGTAATATAGCTTAATTTTGACCTCATTATGTATTTGATCATAAAATATTTTTGGTTCATAAAAAGTGTTGTATTTAATTCATTATAATGAATGGATTTTAAACCTTTGAGCATGTAATATTTAGCTTGGTTTATGTGTTATGTTTATCTTGGACTATGGACCTTGGATTATAAATATTTGACTTGAATATAAATTTATTAACATTAAGAAATATTATTTACAAAGATTTAAGTTAAGGTCCCATTAGGAATATGACATATAAACTAACTAGATTCATGCTTGAAGTGATTTCTTAAAGTTTGGGTATAATTTCAATTATTTATTTTTAAATATTTCTTAGATTTTATTGCTCTTTTATTTACCCTATGATTATATCTTTATATCGATAAAAATATTTTTTACTTATATTGAACATGTAAAGGTAATTTACCTGCATATTTTCTAAAGATAGATTGGAAATAATTTTGGGTGTATTTAAGCTTATGAATTAATAACATATTATTACTTGAAAATAAATTATTATATGATGAAAAACTAAGTTAAGTATATTTTATTATAAAGGAAATGAATTTATAAAAATAGTGTGATTTGGTGCTTCAATAATAATTGTAAGAAATATAGGTTTTATGAGTATTTTAGGAATCCTATGATTGGACTTTATGTGTAAATATGAAAAATCTTGTGGTCTATATGTAAATATGAAAGAAATCATGTAAACTTTATGTAATTTTCATTCTTTATGTATACTGTATGCATTATGTAAAATGAATACATAAATAAGTGACACTTGGCCCGCCTTATAGCGGATAAGGACTGGTGTACACTTAGTCTCCAGTTGCTAAACGACACCTTGGGCCAGCCTTGTAGCGACAGGACTTGGTGTACGTTATAGTGATACCTTGGGCCCCCATGCTAGTGGACAAGGACTTGGTATTCCTACAGGCCGCGCACAATGAGCTCTGCAGATCCAATATGAAGTAAACCTTGCAGACTATAATCATTTGAAAAGAACATGATAACTATAAAAGGGAGCTTAGGTACACTCATGATTATTTATGACACTTCTTTTGAACTTTTATTATAATTGATATTGTGCACTTCTATCTTACTTGACATTAGTAAAATATAATTTGAGTTAATATAAAATATTGCATCTTTCACTTCGTGTTATTCTTAGTATTTTTGGGATGAAATGGACTCCCTGAAACATCATCCTACTTGAGAACTCTCACCCCTTCTTTGATGTTTCAGATAGCATGATTGTCATCAACAGTGAAATGGATGTAGCCTTGGACTTAGTTTCTAAATAATTAGATTCTATTATGTATGCTAGATAGAATCTTTACTATTGTTACCAGACTTTGGTTATGCTATATTGTTATATTAAAGTTTTCCTTAATGTATCTTGAATGTGTAATATATATTATATCCTATGGATTGATGTTAGTAGTGAAGTATGTTTTTATAGATGATGGTTGTCTAAACTGGGAACTCCTGATTAACAAATAGTAGTAATATGATAGAAAATAAATATTCTTTGTCATTTAAAAATTACCTTTGGGTTCCTGAAGAAAGTGTATTATTAAAAGTGTAATTTGGAAAGGTTCTGGCTAGGAAAGACTTGGTATTTAAGCGTGTCCATTGTGACCCACCTCTTCCTGGGAATCTACAGATGCATGATTTAAGTTGGTCTATATTATTTAGAATAGAACTATAAATTAGAAATAATCATACGTTAAAAAAAAAATTTCTTGTAAAATTTAGATTACAAGATAATAATATTATGTTAGCTAATTATTGTTTAAAATAATAATAATATTAAAACTTAAGGTGGAAGAATTAGAGCTTAGTGAGGTGTTACAAGGGACATCAATCCCTTCACATAGTTGAGTTCACGTCACGCGTCACAGATTTAAAAAAATGGACAAGACATTTTCAAGTGAGCAACAGACAATGCTATTGTTTTGTTTCTTATCCTTCCTACAAGCACTTTCGTCTAACGCTTATATATGGTTCTGAAAGCATCAAAATTGATGAGGTTAAATCCGCACTTTCAAGTCACGACAAAATGGAGCATCATCCTGGAGTCATGATGATCCTACATTGAGTTGGTTGCCAGAGTGAGGTCAAGGGATATTGGATCGAGTAGTAACAAAGGAAGGTCTAGATCTTCTTCAAGGTAAAGGGCAGGTGCCAATATTGCAAGAAGGAATGGCACTTCAAAGTAAAATGTTAGAGACTTAAAGACGAGGGCAAAGATTCAAGTGATGCAAGCAAGTGTTCCTGAAAGTACTTATAATATTCTCATAGTATTAACCAATTTAATTGGTGATACTTAAATGGTTGATTCTGGTTGCTCGTACCACATATGTTGAAATCACGGTTGGTTTACAACTTTAGTCAATAGATGGTGGTGTTATCCTTATGGGGAATGATATGCCTTATAAGGTCATTAACATTGGAACAGTCAAATCAAGATGCATGATGGAGTTGTGAGAAGCAACTGATATTCGGACATACAAGACTTAAAGAAAAATCTTATATCGTTGGACATCTTCGAATTCTAAAGGTTATAAGTATTCCTGAAAGTGAAGTTTTAAAAATCAACAAAAGAGTTCTTATTGTTATTAAAGACAAGTTAATCAACAACCTTTATTTACTTCAAGGAAGTACATTTGTTGGTGCTGCCTTAGTATCATCTTCATTCTGATTTAGATTTAGATACTACTCATTTGTGGCATATGCATTTAGGCATATGAGTGAAATTGGAATGTCAATTAAGTAAGCACGAACTTGTTAGATGATCACAAAATTAGGAAACTTGACTTTTGTGAACACTGTGTAATAGGAAGTAGACCAAGTCAAGTTCAGGACTTATCCATAGGACTAAGGCACAGTGGATTATATCCACTTTGACTTATGGAGCCTACACCTTTTCGTTAAAAGGTGGTGCTATACCTATTAACATTGATGATTTCTCGAGGAAGGTATGGGTTTATTTTCTGAAACACAAGAATGATATGTTCAATACTTTCAAGAAATGGAAAGCGCTTATTGAAAACCAGATCGCAAGAAAATTAAGCGGCCAAATTGATTGAAGTGGCCAAAATTATCAAAAGTTGTGTGTTGCAAGAAACTTAGTGTTGGAACATTTATTACAAACGGTGGACTGTCTATACAATTTGCAAGTTAGTCAAAAGGTGAATAGTTGCAACCGAAAAATACAGATGAAGAAAAAGCAGGCAAAAGCATGTGGAACCAAAAAATGGGGTTGAAAATTTTGTACATATAGCTCTAAAAGTGAGTTTCGCTTTGCAACTTCATTGCAACACAACGGAGAAAAACCAAATACTTTCCTCATTTTTGTGAGTTGAGAGTATATAGTGAGATAAATAATGTAAGGTATTCCTGGGTGTATTTGGATTTTGATTGAGTGAAATGTGTCCACCTTTTTGTCTCTATTATATTTTCATAGTGAAATATTTTGTTATTGTCTTTACTCGTGGACATAGGCATTAAGTTGAACAACATAAATCCTGATATCATTTATTTATGCTTCACATAATTATTTTGCGCTATCATGTTTCCTTTTGAGCCCACCATTCCACAACAACAACAAATCAAAATTAAACTTTCATGTCTTTCCAATTGAATAGGATTTAAATAACTTCTATAAAAAAAAATAATCTTTTCCATAGAAAAAGATTCCCAAGCAAACTTAGCCCAATTCAACCAAATCCCCCACAAGGGGCTAAAACCCTAGTGTACGATCAAACTGGAGCAGCGGAGTGCTTGCTTGCGAGGCTGATGCTTTCTCTCTGAAGTGTTCTTGAAGCTCAACTTTCGCTGAATCCATAACATAACCCTTCATTATTCCATTTCACTGTAAGTCCCTTCTCTTCTTTCATTCTCTCTATCCCCTTCTTTTCCCCTTATCTCCACAATTATCCAATGCATGCAAGATTAGGTAACTCTTCTTCAATTATTAAATTTTAGGGTTTAGCGTTTTCCCCTCTTCCATTGAACATGGAGGTTAATCATATAATCCCCAAAACAAACAATTTCAGAATTCTGATGAAGATAAAGTAGGTTTTTCCATTCAAGAAGCAGGAAAAAAACGAGATTGCTTTGTGTTTTTTGGATTCAATCAAATCAAATGGTTGACATCACAACTAGTTATTAAAATAATCGAAGTTGCTATAGAATGGAAGTATAAAACGTATTTTATCTGATGTGAACAAATTCTTATGCAGCACATTTTTTGTTGTTTATATTTTCATGTCAATGAACATATTATTAGAAAAGGATTTTTTTTTGTGTGTTTATAATGCAAATTGTAAATTCAAGGTAATTTGTAATATCATCAAGATATTTAGAATTTCAGATGCCTCAAGTAGTATGTCCCAACTCTATACTGAAGAACTTGACACCTAGGCTAGTATGTTAAAGTATATGTTCAATAGATGTATGCAGATAATATGCCCAAGTGATCAGCTAATCTTTTTTTAACATATTCCCTTTCTCAGGTTTTCCTAAACCTGTGTGGAATCTTGAGCTGAAGTAAATTTGAGAAGCTGTTATATGTTGTGTTACCTAAATTGGAGCATGTAATAGCATAATACTGAATTAGAACTCAATAAGCTCTTATATGTTGTTTTATATCGAAATTGTTTTCATTGGGCTATCCTGTATCCAGCATGGGGAAATCACAAGCAGACGAGAGATTCTCAGCTACAATGATGTTGTGCTTAGACGATCAGATCTAGACATCCTCGGTGGTCCATATTATCTTAATGATCGGATTATTGAGTTCTATTTCAGCTATCTTCCTTCGTGTCATCCCTCTCAGGATATCCTGCTGGTTCCGCCCTCCATAGCGTTTTGGATAATGAAATGTCCTGTCGCTGAGGCTCTCAAGGATTTCTTGGAGCCCCTTCATTTGTCTGATAAGGCGCTGGTTATATTCCCCATCAACGATAATGATGATGTTAGCCAAGCTGAAGGTGGATCTCATTGGAGCTTACTTGCATATTACAGACATGCTAATGTGTTTGTTCACCATGATAGCTGCAGAAGCATGAATACAGAGCCTGCTAAGCAACTCTATAAGGCTGTTGTTGGATACATGGGATTATCTGGATCAGCATCTGAGGCCACCTTTCTGGAATGCGCTGATTCGCCGAAACAAGAATGGTTATGATTGCGGCTTATATGTCACGGCCATAGCACGAGTGATATGCAACTGGCATGTAAATTGTAATAGTTCTGATACAAATGATCTGTGGTTCTCTGATGTGAAGGAACAGGTTACTCCATCTGCAGTTGCCGGGATGCGAAGTGAGATCTTGGGCTTGATAAAAGGTCTAATGGAAAGAAATCAGAAGTCTTGAATCTAAGTGGAGCTTCCTCTAATTCAAGGTGGAGAATACAGAGTGTTTGATCTTGTTATATTGATGGGAGTTGAGTGAGCAGTACATACTACGTACGAAAAATTCAAAAGCAATTTGATGAGTTTTATATCTGAATTAGTTGGCATAGCCATCACACATTCAACATAGCAAATCGGTTTTGTAATGCTCGTACGATTACAATGTAATTGAGTTCACCCGTGATATCCTTTTTTCTTTTCCATTGTTACTTTTCTTTCTTTTATCAACTTTCTTTTACGTTAATGAGTACTAAACACCTTTTTAGTTATTACGTTGTGTTACAAATAACTCTAATTGCTAACGGTCTATGTGGTTACTATTTTATTTTGTTTTCATTGTTTTATCCCTTAAATTCTGAAAACAGGAAACACAATAAAAACAGAAGATGAAAATGGAAACTAAACCATCTCTAAGCATCTCTAGTTGTCATGGTACATATGCACCACAGCAGTGCAAGATAATTGTGCACATATATTCTCCAATTTAGAGCGCATTTGGAAAAAAAATTTCTCACGTATAAATTAATTTTAAAATATAATTAAAATCTAAAAGAAAACTGTTTTCAAATTTTTTAATTATATATAAAATTTAAATTTCATATACAGTTATTTTAAAAGCCGAAACAAATACACTATCAATATAGTGTTTTGGAAAAAATCACGCAATATAATTTTTTTCAATATAGAATCCGCCTTCAGATTCAAAGACAATCAATTAAATCAAATTCAAAATTAAAGACGGATTAAGAATTTAAGGCGGATTTAATTTTCCTGTAAAATGAAATTAACACACAGGCAGATTCTATAAACACTTTATACAAGTAAATTTACTTATCTCATATAAGTGTAAATCACTTATCAAAATACCATATACAAATTATTTTTCCAAATGTAAACTCTGTATATTCATTTCATTAACATAATTTCACAATTCCACGAACCCGCACTCAAAAGTAATTAATCCTGCATCAACAACACATTAAAGCAAAAGCATAAGAAATAGAAGCTCAAAAGAAAGGCTATGCTATACATCACGCTTCATACAGATGCATATAAACCTACGTCGATGCCGAATCACAATCCCAGGCAGAGCAACAATATGTCTCTTTTGTGCTAAGTTAGTTCAACATCAATACATCATGTCAAGTTCAAAAATTTCGTCAAATACACATATAACATTTACCTGGGAGCAAACCCATGAAACAAAGGGATTCCTAGGCATGGCACAAGGAATAGTTTTGCTCCAACAAGAAACAAAAAAAAAAAATCTGGGACTGCAGATAAAGTTTATGCATATTGCTTTTAAAACAGTGAATAATTAGCTGTTTCACCAAATTTAGAAAATTTGTTATGACGTTAAAAAAGCTTGGATCAAATGCGGAACAACTATCTTATTCACTAAATGCAATGATGGATAAAGCTATATGAAGTTTACACAATCAAGGTAGTAGTTGCACAGTGCTAAAAGAAGAGAGCAAATCACATTCAGTAAACTTGCTAAACTAATCTCCAGAAAACTTATTCAGATAATGGTGCTCACCTCTTTGGGAGATTAGTTACGGCATGCTAGTGTCCACAGGATAACTCCCTAGCACTCGCAAGAATGTAGCGAACTCCTGTAAAGTGTGTTGGTTTTAGAGCATTACCCACAAATAATCCCTTCAATATGGTTCAACAATAACAACTCAGCCTTGTCCCACTAAGTGGGGTTAGCTACATGGATCAAACAATGTCATAGTGCTCTATTATATTTCAATATGGTCCATTAAGTATTAAATTAAAACATACCTTTAGATGCCTCAAAGCATTTTGTGCATTTGGATCAGCCATTGACGCTTCAAAATCGACATAAAAAAGATAATCAAAGTACCTGCATAAAACATTAACTATGATCATCACAACAGTCATTACCATTACAACCCTTTAGATGATAGGATACTAGTGATGATTAGAAATTTAAAAAAAAAAAAAGGTCAAAATAAAGCAAATATTAAAATTCAGAAAAAGAACTATAGTTATGGCCTGCAGTAATCATACTTGGGCTTCCCATTGTTGTTGTCATCAGATGCTCGAAGAGGATCCTTTCAAAAGGACGGCTTTCAATCTGTTGGAAAAACAAACAAATTCACAATCCGGAATAATTAAAAGCATACTTGCAAATGTAACACCGCAGGCATCTGATGCCATGAAGAAAAACAAACCTTCGTTAGGTTAATTTGACGCAGAGCAAAAACAGCAAGGGCCTTGAAAAGTACCCCAGGACCCCATTCCAAAGAAAAAACTATGCTTGTCTAAGAATTCAACACGACAATCAAAAACAATATTCATTATTGATAAGTAGCTAAGCATAAAACAAAGCAACTGGGGAGTGGGGGGATGTATGATGTATTCAAGTGACAAAGCTATGGATTTGAGGGTACCTTAAATAGCTTATCTGTGCCCGAATTATCGGTTCCGTGCTAACATAAGAAATCGAGTGACATTATCGCAATCATCCTGATAATGCAAATCCATTAGAGATTAAATCTACCATTAACATGAACAAATAACCATGTTAGTTAAAACACTAACAGCCATGGACTCTGACCTGAATGTCTTGAGCAAGTATCTTCAAGCCATATATCTCTGCAGCAGCAGAACTAGCAACAGCTCCTGCATCTTGTACTTTGTGGAAGGCAATATGCTATAATTTGTAATGATGTCAGGGTATGTTACATGGATAAACAAGTCAACAGTAGCAGCAAAAGATCAATATCTAATAATGCATTTACTCTTTACTCTTCACAAGTTGAGTAAACTTAGTTAAATTTCCAGGTAGACCAGAATTTGACCTAGGATGACCAACTTATATAAACTAAAGCATCCTACAACCATCAAAAGCACAAAATACTCTGATCTCTCAAGCAATATTCCTTCAACACAAAAAGTGGGCATGGCTCCAATGATGACATGATCATTGAACATCAAAAAAGAGAAAAAAAATCAGTCTGACCATTTCTCAATGGAAAACCAGGAATGATACAAGAAAACAGTTTCCACCAATTCTATGCATACCTTTGCAGCGCCAGCTGTATCATCAACTGCTTCTCTAACCAATCCCAACTTTGTCAGTGTGTTCTCACATTGTGCAAGAGCCTAAAACATGACCAGCCTTAGATGAGTTTGTGATTGAGGGGGAAAAATATAGGATAATAAAAGGTTAGAAACTTGGAAACACACCTGTGGATGACTAAGAACCCGCTTCAAATCCTCAAGTCTAACACCATGATTGGCCATCAGACAGTGGTGGACAGCAAATTTCACTTCTCCTACTATATGCAACCTGTGCCTGAGTAAAAGGTCATAATTTCTGTGGATGCTCCCTCCTAAAGAATTCTCAATTGGCAAAACTGCTCTGTCCACAATCCATCTCTCAACAGACTAGTGTAGGAGAAAAATAAAGAGAATAGATAATTAGAACTAACTGTCTCGAAAACCATCTACTTAAAAAAGGTTAGAGCCGTAATGCAAAATTAACATGATCAAATTTGTAAGCACCATAGGTGCTTCATTGCACTCAAATTTGTCAAGACATGAGCTACAACACAAATTAATCAAGGTTCGAAACATGGTCATGCCATTTATCTTTTTAAAACACTAAATCAACATCAAGGTGACACAAAAATTAATAGAGAGACTGGTGCTTATCCAATTGTAGAACCAAAGGAATGATACTGTTGATTACTTCTCATTACTACTGAACTATGTTGCGTGGATTTGGATAGCAGCCCCGGTAGCAGGTACGACAAATTTCTAAAATGTAGGGCACAGGTTCAGGAGGATGTATCTTATATCATATCACATAGAAATATAAAACCACAAACAAGTAATTAAATCATGAGAAACACAATTTTAGAGAAGCGCAACATTTGAAGGGATGAAGTAGTACTTTATTTTTCAATCAATAGCATGCCAAATAGTTTAGTAACGCAACTAGATGATTTGCAATGCTTGACTAAGATGCCCAAAAAGTATTTGATTGCAAATTTTTTTTTTTTAAAAAAAGAGCAAATGGTTACAAAAACCTTACTTCAAAAGCAGTGTCAAATTGTTCACAAGGCACAGCTTCACAATTTGGGTAGGCCTTCTGTGCAGCTGACTCACTGTAAGCACCACGAACCCCCTGAAGAGAATCCATAATTAGATACGCATTTGGAAATGAAAAGGAAAATTGACAACTTACATTAACCTCCTTGGTGAAAATCACATTGGCTTCCCTCTATTTGTAAACTTTACTCAGGAAGCACCCGAGTTTGTAAAATTATTATACCAACCTCCCCTTAGTTTGTATAATCATTAAAGTGCGCTTTCCTTCATTGTACATTGAATAGTACTTTTAGAGAGCTATGTGTTACTGGGACAAATAGAGAGGAATCAGGATAAATTTCATGAAACTTCATTGAGGTAATGTCAATGTCAGTGCAATATACCAAAAAAATAAATAAATAAACAGTTATTCTTTTAAATGTTTTTATTCCCTCATTCAAATAGCTGGAAAAATAAAAATAAAAACAATTGTAAGGGGTAATTCCAACACTCACCAATCCACAGGAAAAAAAAAAAAAGAAAGAAAGAAAGAAAAGACAAGACAAATTAAAACACGTATAAATATGAAAATGAAAGTAGTACCTGATATGCAACACGAAGGCGCGAACCATCGGAAACTGAACCAGATAACTGAGTCGACGTCAAAGGCCCTGAAAAAATAAATGAAAAATTAAATCCAAAAGGGAAAAAAAATAAAAATCCATCCAAAACAAACAAAAAAATAAACAAATAAAAGCTGTGAGAAATAAAAAAATGAAATGGTTTCGTACGGGGAAGAGAGGGGAGATCTTTGGAAACGGCGTCGTTTTGGCCGTTGCCGGTGGCGTGGTCTGGTGGAGCTTCGGCGGTGGTTATTGGGAACTGGAGGGGGCGAGCTTTGTCGGTGAGATCGTTGTCCTTGTGTTGGGAAGCGCGAACACACGCGCTACGGAACCGTTTTGGGTGGAGCTTGAGGTTGATCGATGAGGGGACGGAATGGACGGCATCTAACGGCGGAGACTGAGGGAGTGGACGGTGGGGATGGGATATTATTCGCGACGCCATGGCGATCGGGATGTGATGCGTGAGTCACAGCACAGTACAGTGACTATTGTTTGTTTTGTTTCTTTGTTTGTTGTTCAGTGTTTGCCTTTGGGGATTCGCAGAGTACAGAAGCTGTTTTTGCTTGGTTTGTTAACCCAACTCGGGATTTTCCGAACACGGTTTCCCGGCTTTCGGGCCCCGCTTCTTAACCTCGCCTCCCCTGCCTGCCGCAATGTGTACGCGAAGAGAGTAGGGGGAAGTAAATATTGAAAATTTCGAAAACTATGACAGATTGATTTGCATTTCTAATTTTTAATTTTTTTAATTTTTAAATTTTATAAAGGAAATATTAAAAAATATTTTAGGTTTTATTTTTTATTTTTAATATTTTCTTTATAAAATTTTAAATAAAACAAATCAAATAAATTTTAAATTCTAATTTTAAGTTTTTATTTTTAATTTTCAGTATTTCTTTATAAAATCCGAAAACTAAAAATGAAAACCAAAAAGCTTTCTTGTTTTGTTTAGTTCAGTTTTAATTTTCAATTTTTCAAAATTTGTGAAGTAAAAACTAACCGTTCTAAACTGAAATTTTAGTTTTTCCTTTACAAATTTTGAAAACTGAAACTAAAACCAACAACAATTTTCACTTATTCCCTAAAACAAGTTCATAAAGGAGAAATAAAGTGGGAAAGCAGGCATTAATTAATATTTTATTATTTAGTCAAATTTATACATAATAAAAATTGATAATTAAATAGTGATTAATTTTTTTACTTTAGCAACTTTCTTATATTAGACAAGCCAAATCATTTTCATCTAATTATATTATGTGATTTAATTTCTAAATTTTAAATCAGTTGTGATAGTTAACTTTTTTACATATAATTTAAAAAAAATCATAAAAATGAAAAATTTTAATTGAATATTAGTATATAAGCATTTTACGTGCATCAAAATTTAACTTTAAATTTTATATAATTTTTTAATTTAACTTATATACACTATAGATTATCATGATAAAAAATTACATAAATATTCAATAATGTATTATTACGTCAATAAACATGTTTTACCAAATATTTTAATACTTTAAAAGTTTTAGAAATAGAAACACATGAAATAGTTTCTCAAAATTAGCCGGGAAAAGAGTAACATGTATCAATCTAATCATTTATAATTGGATGACTATGCATAATTTATATAACTGATGTATTCAATTAAATTTACAAAAAAAATTAATTTTAATATATTAACAAAATAAATTTTAATTTCATATTGAGATTTAATTAAATTATTTTATTTGTATAAATTTTATTGCACTATCATCACGTTACTCTCTTTTGAAAGAATGGAAAATTGTACAATAATAAAAAAAATTTAAGTCAAACTCAAAATTAAATCGGTAAAATTTCCATCTATGATTCAATTATTTCAATTGACTAGGTACAGTTAGATTGTTACTAAATTATAATTGAATTAAAACATAAGGTATTTTGTATGGATTAAAACGTAACATTTAATTTTAAGGATGATAATAATTATTTCTACATAAAAAAAATCATATATATATATATAGTAAGTAAAATAGAAAATCCTTCGGGCAGATGCCACCCCCAGCCCCTATTATCTTTCCCATTGTTTTTTATGTATTTATAGTATAATTTTCTTAACACTATTATTTAATTATATATAATTTATTTTAACATCTGTTCTTTAAAAGGTTATACAAGTAAAATTATTATATTTAAGTAAATAACAGTATACAAGTTTTTCATCAAAATTAAACATATCAAATATAATGATTAATTAATAATATTAAAAATTTAATTTTGATACACTAACAATTGAAGGGAGCTTTACATAATCATCCAATCAACTTCTGCTTTTATATGGTTATTCAAATAGTAGAGTGAAAAATAATTGATTTGCTAATATGTCAATATATGATTGGATGAATGTGTAAAACTATTTTACATTATCAATGCATTCTAATTAAATCCTAATATTAAACATTTTATATTAACATTATATCAAAGTTACTCTTTCATACCAATACATAGTCGGTTAGAGTGGCTAAAAGCTTATTCCCCTTAATCGGTGGTAATTAAATTGTTTTTAAAAGACCTTTAGCCACATTTGCAACACTATTGTATTGTGGTGGTGTTGAGTACCTGAAAAATTTTAAAAAATGAAAAAGTACTATTTTATAATTTATTACTTCACACTTTAGTACAAATCTAGTTTATATGTATGCATGATTAATGTAAAAAAAATTATAAATATTTAATTATATATTGTCAAATTAAAAATAATATTTTACTCAATTATTTATTATCACAAAAGTCTCATCAATAGATACATATAATTGGATGATACTGCTAGTACATTAAAATTGATCTCTTTTAGTATTATGCCAAATCAAGAAATATTTTAGTTTTATGAATTTTTATTTTAATTATATTATCTATACAATAATTAAAACATTAGACACCAAAGGATATAAATTCTATTGTTATTTTCTTTGATTTGTTACTTTGGCAAGGTTATATTGTTTGACAATATAACATGATTTGACACTGTCAGTATACATATAGAAATTAAATTATAGTTAAAATTGTGAAAATTTATCAAGATTTAAGTAAAGCAATTACATAAGTTAAAGAAGTAAAAAGCATGCATCGATTTAAAAATTTAGAAATAATGTCATGTTATTTTGATAAAAATCTTGAGAACAAATTTGTCCAAACAAGGTTGACAATAAGCCCACAAGAGTAGCCGAAGCCTAATGAAGCATTAGCCAATGTCCAGTGATATAAGTATACATGGCCGGCCTACAGTTCTAATGGACTCCTTGAGCCCAACAAACAGTTAACTTTATCGTATGACTTTTGGCCCGAACCAGGAAGACATAGAAAGCCAATTTCGTCGTAAAGCTATGATCTTTTAATCTATCTGTATCTTTTATGTTTTTAAATTTAGACTTAAATTCATGACCAAATGAAAAGAAATTTAAACTTAAGTTAAAAATGTATATATATATATATATATATATATATATATATATATATATATATATGTATGTATCTATATATATACACATAAATTTATTGATCTTGAAAATAAGACATTAACAGTCAATAAATATACGATCCCACTGAGTGGGGAAAGTTTTATTCATTGTGACTACTGTTATGTATAATTCACGTTTTGTCTTAATATTTTGCTCAAAAGTAAAATGAAGTGTGTTTGGAAAAAAAAAATCTTTATTTCAAGAGATGGAAGTAGTGAACTACTCCCTTCCTCTCCTCTAGTCAAAAATTAGAAAAAATAAATGTATTTTGATAATAGTAAAAAAATACATATTATTCCTATAAAAATATAAATTTAAATAATTATAATATTATTGAAATACAAACATAATTAATTATATTATAGGTAATACTGAAAAGAAAAAATTTAATATTTTTTAAATAACAAATGGATAAATGTTTTACAATAAAAAAATAAAAAAAATGAATGGATGGAGTGAAAGGGAGGGAATAATATAATCAATACTATTTAACTTCTCATAACTTAATCTAGTCAGAGCCATTATCACAAAAAGAAAAGAAAAAAGACTCACGTTTAATCACCTTGTTGATTTTATTTTTATTACTCGGTACTAATATGAATAACATACCTTTAATTTAATCATAAAAAATATTATTAATAATATCGGAATCCGACTCGACTACAATGCCCAAAAACATTCATTGCAAGAGTCAATCAGTAACTGCCAAAATGTTGATCTTAATTAGAACACGATCCAATATAAGGCTTTGTTATATGTCTAAAAGATGATACAACAACCAAAGTGGAGCCATAATGTTGATCTTAAACTGGGACATAATCCAATATAATTCTTTGTTATATGTCTAAAAATTGGCATAACAAGCAAAGTGGAGCAATCAAAAGAATCTGAACGAAGATTTTGAAAACGAGTTGATAAAGATGCGTGTATGCATTGTACGCATTTCATTAGACATTCCCTTCAACCCTTTTCTAAATTCCCTCGTAAACTATGACCAAATGGACAAGACACGCATGCTTATTAGCTCACAATATTTGAACTGCGGCTCGAATAAAACAACTCAATTTGAAAGCAAAAAATAATGCTGGACAACAACTTGGACCGACAGAATTACAAATTTTCAATTTTTAACGACTCTTCTCCTATAATATAATGGTATCAAGAATCCATTATTCTAAGTGAATTGCTATTGGTGCATGCAATTATTGGATTTACGGCATTAATCACGATCGACCATATAGATTGGTAAACGAAAACTTAATGATGAACAACAGCCCTTTTTGGCTTTCTTCCTTTACCCTTTGTGTTTGAACTTCGCATAAGTTATTATAATTATTTTCTTTAAATTATATATCCCATAAAGATTCTCATTTGGCTAATGCCTTGGATGTTTTAGCTTTTATAAGCTAATTTAATGCTTTTGTGGTAGAAACTTCGTCAATATCTAAGTAATAGTAATTGGTTATAAAATAACACTGCACAATACCATAAAGGCATGAAAAGAACCAAAAAAAAAAAAAAACTCAGAATAAGATCAACAATAACGTGGTGGTATTTCTCTTAAGACTTCGTTACATAATTCGATAGTATTATCGATTCGTGTAACCAATATCAGTTAACAAAAAATAGTCATGCATTTTTTTTAAAAAAAAAATTACGCTTTAGTAGACTTCTTCATCAATCGATAAAAATATCACTTAATCTACTTTCTGCAGTTCTCTTGACTGAAAGAATAAAAAGATGCAACCTGGTTCTTTTGAAGTGGAAGTTGTGATCATAGTTATAAAACGGTGATTGACTAGACTAAAACTAGGTTATTGAGCTGATCAATAACTGAACTGATTAAATGGTATAATTAAACAAATATATAAAAAGTATATAGTTATATACAGCCTAGCTATATACAATTTATTTTCCACAATTTTACTCACAAATCAAATAATAGAAAAATTGAAAGCTAAATGTTTATACGCTTGCTTCCTATTATTTTAATCACACATCAAATAGTAGCAAAATTGAAACTCAGATGCATAGTTATAAAAAGAAATGATTTCAGCCTTCATATAACTCCCATTTCAAAACGCAAGTGGTTGAATGATTACATAAAAAAGTGCATTAAATTCTTCGTTAACACACACACGCATATATATATATATATATATATATATATATATATATATATATATATATATATATATATATATATATATATATATTATATATTTATATTTATTTATTTATTTATAAATATGATATGTTATAAGGAAGAATTTTGTTAGAGAAATTTGTAGGTACTCTTAAAACAAGACAAATTATTTACTTTATTTTATTTATTAATTAACAAATTAGCTATTATATTAAAAATATAGAATAAGTAAGAGATAATAATAATCCATGAAATTTATATGTCAATTAATAAATAGATCAAATATTTTTCTTTTGCACTAGATGCCACTGATATTTCTCTTTTGTGAAACAGCACATGAACCATTTTTGTACTTGAGTCTTGCTTCAAAAAACACTCACGCATTTCACTCTACTTTTCACGGTAACTGTACTTTTTATCTGCCCAATTCACGGAATATATTAGGCAAATCGTATACCATAAAACATAATTATTAAATTCTACTTTTTCAGTATTTTGAAATATACGATACAATGTATAATGATAAAATATCATATAAATGATCAGTGCTTTAAAATATTATATTGCTCATCCTGAAATTCCTAATTTTTAAATGCATGTCAAACATCAAACTTACGTATTAGAAGCTGGGTGTCTTTGGTTTCAGAACATCTTAGTTTTCATTTTGTTGTCATATTTTTTTAATGGATGTTGTGAATAAAATATTAAAAATTGTTAAAACTATAAAATTCACTTTCAATATTTCTTTCATAAAATTTTAAAAATATGAAAATTGAAAGAATTTAATTTTTATATAGTAAATCATTCAATCATGTATGGTCATATCAACAAAAGTGATTAAGTGTCACTCTCATTATTTGAAAAATCATGAAAATAGGATAATTTAATTGGATGTCAGTATAAATATTTTTTTACACTCTCAATATATAAAAATTAAACTCCAATTAAAAATTATTTTCTTAAATCTTGTGATAAGATAGATCAATTAATGAAATCAACTCTTAATAATATTAAGGTTGGACTAGAAGCCCAATTTGAAGTAATAAAGCAATGCCTTGAATTGAACTAATTATAGGCTCAAGGACGAAAGTGACGAAATTTTAATAATGGAAGCTTAAAAAAAAAAAAGCAAAAGGCGCAAGTGTATTATATTATATCAGCATTTATTCTGTTATATTATATCCCAAAGCTGGCGTTTGCCATTTATCACGTTGGGGAATCTGAGTTGCGTCGGCAAAACGAAAGTGTTTGTAGTTTGGAAGTTAGCCATGAATGACGGATACCATCAATCATCAGGATCATATCATAACACCGGTTTCTGTTTCCATGACGACGTTCTCTTCTTACTCACTATTCTAAGTGAAAGAAAATATTCATTCATTCATTCATTTATTGATTTCACCTTCATCATCATTACACACGCTTAATTTCAGGGACTGTACTGCACCCAAACAAAAACAAAATCAAAAACTAAAAACCAAAAACCCTATCCGTTACCAAACTCTATCGACCCACACCACACTGATCCTTGACGTGTCCTCTTCCTT
>JAMLFY010000011.1:4951241-5011241 GCA_030441495.1 Dalbergia oliveri
AATTCATTATAATGAATGGATTTTAAACCTTTGAGCATGTAATATTTAGTTTGGTTTATGTGTTATGTTTCTTTTGGGACCATTAAGACTTAATAAAATATAAAAAGACACTAAAATATATTTATATTAATCATGACCTTTGTAATGGACTTATGAATTTATAGACATTATTTGGACTATTATGAGTTAAGACTCACTTGGACTTGATTGAGATAATTTATGATCATACCATTTGGATTTGAACCATGGACCTTGAATTATGGATCTTGGACTATGGACCTTGGACTATAAATATTTGACTTGAATATAAATTTATTAACATTAAGAAATATTATTTACAAAGATTTAAGTTAAGGTCCCATTAGGAACATGACATATAAACTAACTAGTTTCTTGCTTGAAGTGATTTTCTAAAGCTTGGGTATAATTTTGATTAGTTCTTTTTAAATATTTCTTGAAAGATTTCATTGCTCTTTTATTTACCCTATGATTATATATAGATAAAAATATTTTTTCACTTATGTTGAACATGTAAAGGTAATTTACCTACATATTTTCTAAAGATAGATTTGAAATAATTTTGGGTGTATTTAGGCTTATGGAATTAGTAACATATTATTACTTGAAATTAAATTATTATATGATTAAAAACTAAGTTAAGCATATTTTATTATAAAGGAAATGAATTTATTATAATAGTGTGATTTGGTGCTTCAATGATAATTACAAGAAATATGGGTTTTATGAGTATTTTAGGAATCCTATGTTGTTTGGGCTTTATGTGCAAATATGGAAAATCTTGTGGTCTATATGTAAATATGAAAGAAATCGTGGAAACTTTATGTAATTTTCATTCTTTATGTATATTGTATGCACTATTTGAAATGGATACATAAATAAGTGACACCTCGGCCCCGCCTTATAGCGGAAAAGGATTTGGTAAACACTTAGTCTTGTGCTAAACAACACCTGCCGCCTCACGAAAAACTTGGTGAATGTTGTAGTGATGCCTTGGGCCTCCATGCTAGCGGACAAGGACTTGGCATTCTAATCTTGGGGCCCTAATAGAACTCTCAAAGATCCAATATGAAACAAACCTTGCAGACTATAACCATTAGAAGGAACAAGATATTATAAAAGGGAGTTTACAGTATACTCATGATTATTTATTACACTTCTTTTAATGCACTTTTATTATGATTGATATTATGCACTTTCATCTTGCTTGACATTAGTAAAATATAATTTGAGTTAATATAAAAGATTGCATCTTATCACTCAGCGTTATTCTTAGTATTTTTGGATGAAGTGGGACTCTCTGAAATATCACCCTACTAGACTTCTCTCACCCATTTTCTTTGATGTTTCCAGATAGCATGGATCGTCAGGAGTGAAATGGATGTAGTCTTGGACTTAATTTCTAAATAATCAGATTCTATTATATGTGCTAGATAGAATCTTTACTATTGTTACCAGACTTTGGTTATGTTATATTGTTGTATTAAAGTTTTCCTTAATATATCTTGAATGTGTAATATGTATTGTACCCTATGAATTGATGTTAGTAGTGAAGTATGTTTCTATAGATGATGGTTGTCTAAACTTGGAAATTCCTGATTAACAAATAGTAGTAATATGTTAAAAAAAATATTCTTTAATTTGTCATTTAAAAATTACCTTGGGTTGTGGAAGAAAGTGTATTACCTGAAAGTGTAATTTGGAAAGGTTTTGGCTAGGAAAGACTTGTATTTAAGCGTGTCCATTGTGACCTACCTCTCTTTCCTGGAATCTACCAGATGCATGATTTACAGTTGATATACATTATTCCAGTATAGGACTATGAATGAGAAATAATCATAGCAGTTTAAAAAAATTCTCATAAAATTTTAGATTAGGTTAATAATATTATGTTAGCTAACTATTGTTTAAAATAATAATGATATTAAAAATTAAGGTGGAAGAATTAGAGCTCAGTAAGGTGTTACATTATAGCATATTAGTATATGGAAATTTGTTTATATAAAATTTTGATGTCATATTTTTTATTGAATTTTTTGGGCAAAAATTGAAAGAAAAAGGAAACAAGTAAATCTAATGACCTAATCCGGACCAACCCAAATTTGATCAAAATCGATTTGGTTCAAATATTTAAAAAAAAAATATGAATATGAACCAGTCCAAATTAAACCAATTAAAAATTAATAGGTTTTAATTCATTTTCACCCTAAACCAAAGGCGAACCAAATGAACACTTCAACTATTAGATGAAATTATATGACAGAGGTTCGACTATATCAATTAAAGAAAGTCAAATGATACTAGAATTAAGTCAACGAGGCCACCTATAACACCTCCGCCTCTATTGTGTCACCTCTATCATGTCTTCATTGTCAGACCTTTGTTATTAGACCTTCGTTATCAAACCTTCATTATCACTATACCATACCGTCAATGAAGATTTGCCAAAAATGGTGAATCAAGGAGAATTAGACACACATAGAGAAAGAGTGAGAAAGATATGTTTTGTGCTATGAATGTGAGATTTTGAATCATGTATGTCTAGGGTTAGGGTAAGACTAGAAGGCAGGAAGGTGGAATGGTTTGAGTGGTTATTTTGATTACTTAGTTAGATGTTCATCTTCAGACCTATTTATACACCAAAGAAAATTGGCTATTAGCAACCAAATTTTTACTTGCAATTTTGACAAAATCGGATGCTAAACGTATTACCGATAAGTTTAGCGACCGAAAAGTTTAGGCAATAAACCTTTGGTGGCAAATTTATTTGCAATTGATTTAGTGACTGTTTCCTATCCCTTTTGACCACTCACACGATGATTGCTTTGGTTGACTTTTAGCGACCAATTAATTTATCAATTGTTATATTTTTCAGCCGCTAAATCGACTATTAAAACTTTTTAACTTTCATTCAATTCTTAAATTGGTCACTAATTTAATAAAAATGTGAAAACCAGTCACTAAATTGGTCATTTATGTAATAAAATTTTTGCAAAATAGTCGCTAATATATGGAATTGAAAAAATAAATCTAAATTTTTTTAATCCCAATTTGCACACTTGATATCCACAAACACACGTATCCAAAAAGCATGAAAATAATACATCATTATAGTAGCTCAACAATAATAAACAATCAATTAATGTTCAACAATTGCAAACAACAACTAAGACAATAAATTTATTTCTAGTCATCCTCATCATCCTCCTTCTCAATTCTATGTCTAATTGGGTCCTTAAAAATAGTTTAGAATATGAATTTAGTCCTTATGAATATTAAAATTATAAATATTTTCATAATCTTTTTTAGATCCTTATAAGCATCATTACTCAACCTTACAAACCATTGGTAAGTACCTAAAATATAATAGTAAAATGAGAGACATAAAAATGGCAAAAACTTGTGGATGAACTAAAACCAAAACGATCTATATCTATAAAAATTAAAAATATATTTAAATCTAATTTTTATTTCCCGGCCAAACACACTTGATTTTGGGGCCTGCTGTGCTGCCATTGAATCTGGTTTCATTCATTAATGAAACTAACATGCCTTAGGTCTTAGGTTGATTAGAAAAAAAGGGGCTAATAATAAAGCACGGAAACGAGGTTGCAGTATCAGCATGGTGTCTCTGGATCATCAGCGAGTAGTTTCTATCACCTAAACCACAGTGCCACACTTTATATCTCTCTCTCTCTCTCTCTCTCCCCTAACAATGAATTAAGACACATCACCATACACAAGGACAAATTATGAATAAGAATTACTGAACAGAAGGGTTCCCTGGCCACAATGTACTTGTATCTCTGCATGAAGGACACGCTCCTCAATTTAAGCACTTGCAGGTGCCACATAGGCCAAAGAGAATATTTGTCTGTAAAGGCTTTGAATAAATTTCACAAAACAAGTAAATTTCCATTACCACATGGCCCTCCTCCCTGTTCAGTGAAATTAAATAAGACAGCCGTAGCAGTCGACATGTTCACATCAATAATAAATTATGTGGTCTCAGTAGGTATTTTACTCAAGTAAATATTTATATATATTGGTGTTCAAAACTGTATATACATACTTTACTTTTAGGAAGTGATTATTGTCACTCGATAATATCTATCACCATTTTTATTATCAATCATTTTAATTGATTTCTCTAAAATGTCCTTTTGTATGTATTTTTATCAAAATACTAGTTAAGTAGTTAATTTCAATCCCATTTATATCTTATTGTATTAAAAGGTTCTTTAAAAAATAATTTTGTACATAAATATAAATAATTAAATGAAATAAATTAATTATAATAACTACTTACAATATTTAGTGAATAAATATGATTAGAAAGGATGGGACAACGTTAGGCCTCGTAGTTCTAATCGCTCATTCTTAAGTTCTCTAGCATTTGATAGCTATAACTATGAACGAAGATCAATAAACTATGTTAATATATAGTATGAAAATTTAAACATTTACAATAACTACTCTAATATTTATTATAAAACTAAATAACACATAGCATACAAAACAATTATTTATTCATATGAAAATTTTCGTATAATAAGAAGTAATTATGAGATAAATCTTCCATCCTTTCTCATAATATTTATTCACAAAATATTTCAAGTAGCTATAATTAATTAATTTTATTTAATTATTTATATTTATGTATAAAATTATATTTTTTAAGAACCTTTTAATACAATAATACATAAATGAGATTGAAATTAAGACTGCGAACTAGTATTTTGATAAAAATATAGACAAAAGGGCATTTTAGAGGAGTCAATTAAGATTGATTTATAATGGGAGTGGTGACAGACATTTTGGAGTGGCTATTTCTTGGAATTAAAGAATTAATAATTTAAGTTTCACTTATTTTAAGATTTAAAATTATATTTTCAAATATTATATTAATGGGAATTTTATTTTTGACTATTTTGAAATTTTGTTTTCAATTAAAATTTTATGAGAATATTTTTTAAGACTTTTGAGAATAAATTAAAAGTTAGTGTGATTAATAATACATGTTCTTAGAATATATATATATATACTCACACACACACACTAATTCTATCCTAATATATTTGATGTGAGGCGGGTCGCAGAGTAGTTGAGGGGAATTTTAATGTTCATGTTCAATAATTAATTTTATTCTTATGTCATGTAAAATTTTCATTTACCACTTTTGTTATGGAATAAAATCTTGGGTTTAATTCTATGTACTAATAACTTAAAATAATTTTACACTGTGAATCAATATAATTTTATCAAAATGATAAATTATGGTGGGTGATTATAATAGTGCAAAATGGGGTAGTTATTATTTTCTATTATTTATCAATTTGATAGAGTTCTATTGATTATTAATAGTGTAAAATTAAATTGTTTAATTTTATACTATTAGTATAGAAAAAAAAATTCTAAAATCTTACTACAACATGAGAATATAATTTTCTTACAAATGATTGATACTTGATAATATTTTCTAAAATTTGTGACAAACATAAAAGTTAAAATACATTATTTCCAATTAATTATTTGTGAGATTAATTTGATAAATCTTCAAATAGATGTCCTCTTAAATTTTTAAAATTACAAAATTTTTGTATTAATCCTTGAAATGATGTATTCAAGAACTCACCAACTAATTGGAAATACCTTAAAGATTAATCTAAATTATAATTTTAGGGATCGAATTATTAATTTATTATTTTTGGAGATCATTAGAATGAAGCCTGCACTAAAATGAACATTTACCAAGTACTTCAGGCAGGCTGATAGTCTAGAAGTAGCCGCAAGTTTCCACCGTTTGTGTTAATTGATACTTGGGCCAAAGCCATGGAAATAAAATTCTCGACTTTTAAGGTAAAGATATAGAAAACATGCTTTGTGTATGGTATACCAATTGAAATGTCATGTACCTCATAAAAGGAGTTTAACCACATTTGCAAAGTATGATTAAAGTCATCAATTATACTATTAAATGCATTTAATCACTTTTTTAATATAGCTAAATTTCTAATGTGTGATACATCATACTTTATTAGATGTATCACCTAGAAAACATGAAGTGAAAGAAAAATTTCACATAAGGTAGTTTGTGGGAATTACCCATGATAGAGTAGTTACTGTTTCCTTTTATGCATAGTTGATTTGATTAAGCCCCCAGTTATACAAAAAAAATATATAAAAATATATAAAAGTTGAATAAAATTCAATAAAATGACAGTTAATTAACGACTCTAAGAGGTCTAAATATAAAAATATAAATAAATAATATAAATTCCTAAATATTGTTCACATTTCATAATCATGAATCACAATTGACAAGTTCAAAACATAATTATAAGTAAACTCATTTTTACATTCACAAATTATGACAATACAAAGTTAATTTTTCTAAGTTATTAGAATTTTTTTTAAGTTTTAAAAAATGACATCATTTAGTAAAAAAAGCAAAAAAAAAAAATTGATTAAAAAAAAAATTTCCTTCATCCAATGCTGAACTACGACTTTTTTTGTGTTTTTATAACATGGCTTTTATGTTCTGGGCTTTTAAGTAGTTAATAAAAAAAAGGTAGTTTGATGTGGGTATTATTTATTATATCTCTCAACAAAGTCTTTTCCAAATAAATGATTATGAACCAAACTTCAAGTATCGTGTTCAACAAATATCATACCGGATTTTAGTGGTAATTTATCACTCGAATTTGGGAGTGTATTATCTCAATTGAAGATTAAATATAACCTTGTAATGTGTGCATTTAAACCATAATTAAGGGGCCATTTGGATGTGATTTTTTTTATTAATTACTTTTTTATCCCAAAAAATAATTTTCATACTTGAATAATTTTTTAAAATTAATTAGAATTTAAAAAAGATTATTTTTCAACCTTTTTGTATAAGTTAAAAAGAATAGCTTTGTAAAAAAAAAAAATCAGTTTTCAACTTTCTAATTAGATAAAATTTAAATTTTACAATCAATTTTTTTTAATATGAAACTAGCACACCCTAATTTTTTTGACTTGGTCGAAGAATAAAAAGTTAAAAAAATATTAAAAAAATCAATAATAAAGATGTCACCCGAGGGTCTTTTCCTCGAATTTTAACGGCCCTAATTATTGACCTTGCCCCATGTCTGATTTATAGTGCGGCAAGGCCTCTAAAAGAAAAAAAAAAAGCACACGGCTAGGCCACGCAATGTAATCAAAGTGCATCATGGCCTGGAGAGTGTTGATTTTATTGAATTGCAAGGTCCTCTTTTTGTTAATTTGGGTCTGAATTTAATTACAAGGCTCAAACTGCCTTTTTTTTTTTTTTTGGTCGGAAGGCTCAAACGTCCTTATTTCTATTGGAGAATAACTCTAATGGGCTTGGAACTATGGAAGATTTAGATCCTGTTTGGTAAAATTTTTAATTTTTTCTTCATAAATTCTAAAAAATTGAAAATAAAAACTAAAAAATCAAACCAAACATACCTTTATTTTTCCTTTTTGTTGGTTTTTTCACTCCTAAACAGCATGGAAGGCTACAAGTCTTTTTTTTTTGGTTTCCCAAGGGTATCCACCCTTGGCAACAGTGACTAATCTCTTCGCCGGTTGCCAATACTTCTAGGTGGGATAGCTGGCCAGGAGAAATTCATTCCCAAAAACGGGATTGAACCCTTAACCCTTGGTTAAAGGTGAAAGAGCTCCTCGCTCGACCACACCCCTGGGTTAGGCTACAAGTCTTTTAATAAGGAATATATTTGACCAAATATTGTACCAAAAAAGAGTTGGCCCAATAAACATAGGTTATTAAGTCCAGTAAGATATACTAATGAGTTGTGTGTAATAAATTATTGAATGAAAATTTTAATGCATAGAATTATAACGTGTTAAATATAACTATTGACTATCATATATGACTGGATAATGTGACTTTCTATTGACAAAGACGGACTCTAACTATAAAAATTAAAATCAAATAATTTTGAAAATGTTTGAACTAAAACCATTTTTATTCATTTACTAAAATTATCAAAATTCACTTATTTTTAAAAGACCATAAACATTCAAACCTTGTATAAAAATTAAATTCATTCATAATTTTTTATTATAATAAAATATATATATCATTTTAATGCAACTCTCTCATTTTATTTCTTCTCATTATTTTCCTCATCTAAATATATGAAGAGAAAATGCACTTCTCTTTATTTTTTTGGGGAAATGTTATGTTGACGCACGTTTCGACGCACAGGAGCGACGCATATGGTACGAGAGGGGGGTTGTAATATGCATCCAGATAGAGAGGGAATACGGTGGGTTGCTAGGAAAAAATTTAAAAACCCCTCCCTCATCACAAACACAACCCCCGCGTCCTTCCCCCATTTCCCCACTCTCCCCCATTTCCTGTCACTCTCTCCCTCTTCCGCGTACAACTCTCGGCCTCAGTCCCCTGAAGTCGCGAAGTCCCCAAGTCTTCCCCAAGTCCGCCTTTCCCTCGCCTCTCGCTCTCAAGTCCGCGAAGTCAGCCCCTCTCTTCCCTCCGCCTCTCTCCCACTCCCCTCCACCCTTCACTTCGTGAGACAGCAACGAGCCACCGCCACCCAGTCCCCCTCAAGTCCACGCAACTCAAGTCCTCTCTTCCCTCTCTTCTCTGGTCCTCTCGCTCTCAAGTCCGCCCGGCGGCACTCCACCTCTACCCTTCGCTTCGTGAGACGCAACGGAGCGTTCCTCCAAAGCGGCTCATCTTCCTCTTCCTGACGCTCTATTCACTAAAGGTTTGTTATATTTTCCCTATTTTGCTTCAATGGCTAGGGTTTGAGTGATTTGAATGTAAGGGTTTGAGATTTTAAAACATTACTAGAGAGGTTTTAACATATATCTATCTCTTTTACTCCATCAAAAGTTGAATGAATAATGGATGATTGGAAAATGGCTCCTCAACAAACTCATATTCCCAACCAGTATTAGATAAAAATTGAACACATCATACACTATATTGCGGAAATTCATTAGACTAAAGAAAGTGTCATCTTATTTCTCTAGCATACAAAGATTAGCATGGTTAATGAACAATGTATCATAAGATAAGAAACAATAATCAACCGATAGGCAAAAGGGGAACAAATGAAAATTGATATCAGTCCAAGTGCGTTAAATGAAAAGTAAAAAAACTAAAGCATATTAGTCTAACTTACTGCTTGAGCTTCCTCTAAAGCCTTCAGGTCCTCAAACATAAGCCGATCCATAAATTAAATTGAAGTTACCATAAATAATAATATACCCAAAGTGATAGTTCGGCATGTGTCAGTATGAGCACATAGGTATCTGCATTTTTGGTAGAGGAGGGGGCATGTAGAGCGTGTGACCTATCTCAGTGAGAAGGTTGTTAAAGCGTTCTTCTCCAGTCTTCCTTATTTGCTTATACCACTTATCCTTATAACCTTTCCCTTGAACCTTCAATTTTTGCTGCGTTAAATTGTTTGAAGAAGTTGTTGCACTTGTAGATTTTCTGTCATCCATTAGCATTAACAGAAGTTTTAGAAATTAGAAAAAGAAAAAAGAGTAGGGATTTGCACAGGATGAAAAAAATTGATAATGTTGGAAAGTATACCTAATAAAAGTCTGGGCATAAATTTTATGAAAAACAAGTAGGCAGGGCAAACATGTAAAAATACTAAATTGTTCCAGTGGATCTGGAATTTTGTTTCTTCTAAAAGTATTTATATTGTACATTGCATTATGATTAACACATTACAAATAAGTTTGTGAGTTAGCATCATTGTTGTCAATGACATTATGGTAGCCAATGGCAGAGGCCAAACATCGATATAATACCATTTCCTTGCTTTTCTGCCCTCAATATAATGTGCATGGTTGAATGAAAATCCACGCGACTTATAGCCAAGACTTCTTAACGAGAAGTATAAAAATATGTAATCAGAAAATTTGTTAATTATATTTTAATGGTTTGACTATAAACATAGTTTAGAATAATATACTATGATATATGATTCATGTTGCCAACATCAGTTGGATAAGGTTTGATTGTTGTTTGCTTTCCATTCACCTAATTCCAGCTCTGTTGAAATAAAAATGTTCTGATTGTCTTGACTCTTGAGATCACAGAAGATCTCAGTGAAACAATTCACTTTTGATAATGATTTCAGTATGAGTTGCTCGTATTCTGTTATCATGTCATGGATTTGACAACAAATGAACTTCTTCTCAAGTATAGGGCCCATTATAGTGTCCTATTTTAAGCATGAGAAGATCTGATTTGTTTATTTTGTTGTTTAATGGTCGGTCGATTTTGACATGCCATAGGCGAAAGCTCATGAATTGCTATATATTTGTAATTTATGAAATTACTTATAAGGCTTCAAGGATGAACAATATAGCAATTCACCTTTATACTAAAATTCAACTTTTATTTACTAAAATGATAGAGGTATGGATTCACTTTTGATTGCTTGGTTATAAAAACTCGATACCATATGAGAAATGAACTCTCAAAAAAGTTTAAGTTGTTAGTTACTTGAAAACTAAAAGAGTTTTATATCTATTAATGTAGTTATGTCACCCCTTCAAGGAATATTCACCAATCTTCTTCTATTAGATTCTTGTTAATTGTTGTATAGCTGAGGCAAATTAACCGTTTAACTACCAAAAAACTTGTGGTTGTGGAGTACTTAGTGTGTGCATGGCCTTGTATACTCTTGCTGTTTGCACTTTGTGGGGAGAAATTGTGTGTACTATTATTTGTCTCTAGCATTTGTGCAGGTTCTTCGCGCATTGAGAGTCGAGTTGGGCATCATCGCGTCATTAGTCTAAAGAAGCCTCACTAAGGTCTTTCTATTGCAAAGAATTTCGTGTATGTGCATGTGTATGTATACAAAGAATAATTTGAAAAAGGCTAGTCATTTAGATTTTAGATTGATCCAATATTTTCGATGTTCAACTCATAGCAACATTAATTTGAGGACATAAATACTTGTGTGAACTTAGAGCATGCTTTCTTTTGTCTCCATTAGTTTAATATTTTATTTTTCCAGTTAGAGGTGCTAAACTTAATTGCCAATCTGATTATTGCATCTGATATTAAGCTTGTGACCGGTTGTAAAACTTCTATTCTTTTGTTTGAACCTGAATTGTTTGCCTACTTTCTAGTGCTTTAGCCGTATTTCTTTCTTGGTGATTGTTTATTGAGTTAATATTCATTTTGGTCCTTAAAATTGCATGAGTATTTTTTATCCCCAAATTTTAAAATTTGACTAATCTCTGACTTTATAATTATGAATCACGTAATAACTGCTTGTGCTATTGAATAGTATAAAATTTAGTCTATGGAATTTTGAATGTATTTCATTACTAGCTTTCGATTTGGGAAGCTTCTGATTTCTTTACCATAATTTCAATTTCCTCTCTTAATTTTCTGATTATATCTTTTGACATGGCCTATAGAGAGATTCAGGGTGATGTGTAATTTGTATATGAGTTTAATGTGAACATGAAAGTGCTTGCTAGGACTTTTTATTTGAGCTAAAATGATTTTTTGTATAGTTGTTTGTAAATATATCCTAAATGTGAATAATATCAATTTATAGGTGATCCAAATGGGGCAAGGGAAAGCAAAAACTAGAAGCTATGATGAAGGTATGTCATGTTTGATTACTTTTTTATTTATATTTTTAATGTTGCCAAACATTAAAAACACACGGTCATGTTTTTGTGTATAAAGATTTACTGATCGTGTATTCTAACCTTGGAGATATTTTCAATTGACAGATACATCTGACCCAGAGTTTCTTCCAACACATGTTGACGATGGTGAGAGTAGTCAATATGCATAGAATAGTTGAAATATAATCTTTTGTGTTTGAAAAATAAATTGTGCTCATGCAAGATTGGTTGCCACAGATGAAATAAGTCATAATACGGAGGAGTTCAGTGATATTCCTTTATTGTCTAGTAAAGATGTTGATAAACGCAAGAAGAAGAACATTAAGAAGAATAAGAGAGAGGTATGCGTTCAATAAAATAAGATAAAATTTAGTTGTTATGTTACTTACGTGCTTTTATTTTGATTAGGGTGAGAAGACGAAGCATCATCAGAATGTATTTTCTAAATCTAAGAAGAAAGGGCCCGCAAGTTCTGGGTGGAGACAAGTAAACATGCAAATTTTTTTTCCCTTATGATCTGTGTTTTGATTTTATATTTAGTGTATTTTGTCAATAGTGACGTTATAGGATTGAATGTAGTCATTTTAATTTATGTGAAATGCAGGCTGCAATTGACACAAGGTGCTCACGACTCGTCTTAGTAGATTGTGCAGTTGTTGACGAAAGAGCAAATTGAAATTGTGAATTCTATGGGGTTTGGCTCGATTTTTCATATCAAAACTTCCCTTACAGGAGATTGTGCTGTGAGTTAGTTAGTGCTATAGACTTGACTACGATGTCCATGTATATAAAGGGTCAACCTATCCGGATTAGCCATGAGGACGTTGGTCTTGTGTTTGATCTACCAGTTAAGGTATTTGAACCTTCATATTCCACATATTTAATTCAAATTATGTATTTCAACCTTCAATTTAAAGCTTTGCTCATTATTGAAGTAGCATTTAGGGTTGTGGAAAAAATTTCTGGAAAGTGAAGAGTTGCACATTAATCTAACTTATATCAATTTTGAATGTTGTAACCTTTCGAATAACTATGAAGAGAACGCCACTTAGCATAAGGTAGTTAGCAAAATTGTCTTAGTATATTTGCCAAGTTGTTTCTTGGTTTATCTCTCTATTTAAGATGTCATCTTTTTGAGTCTTTATTATACAATGTATTGTTTTTTACTATAACGTTTCATATTTTTTGGATGCAATGATAGGACTTAAGATTCCAACTTCTGCCACCAAAGAGCAAGAGTCCGTCTTGAAGGAATTCGTTGGGGTCAACGATACTCATCCTGGAGATGATCAAGCATGGCACAACCGATGCCTTATTCAAGCGGGCATTCATCCTTTATGTATTGTCTGGATTTTTTTGCCCCACAACATACCTTAGGCCAAGTCCAAGGTTAATGGGAGCAATTGTTGATGTTGATGATGTGCCTAGGTACAATTGGAGTCTATTCATTTTTGAATGGCTCGTAGATCAAATCACAATATACAAGACCAGGCAATACAAGATCAGGCACATAGGCGGTTGCTTGTTCTTCCTCATGGTATGTAGCACAACATGTTTGCATACTTAAACAAAATACAGGTTGTGTATGAGCTTCATATGTATGTATACATTATTTTAAACTATGTCCTTGAGTGTGTAAAGACAAGCTTCATATTTGTCTATATTTCATTTATGCCTAAATATTTGTAGAAATTGTATACCTGAGCTTGTAAATTAATTTGTCGTTGTAGATTGTGTATTTTCATCGACATTCAATTGGAAACATGGGATTGGCATCAGGTCCTCCCTTGGTTGCATATTGGGACGATGAGAGGGTGCGAAGGAGGATTCGCTTGAAAGGAATAATATAAAGGTACATAGATAGATGATTAATCTAAAGAAAATACTTTTGATTTTGATTTATTTGGCAAATAAAAAAATTTACAAGGTCCAATTGAGTAAGTTCATTTAACAGCAATTGTTATTTAATACGTGGTTATGTTTTTCGTAGGGTATATTTTACCGTATCAAGGATCGAGCCAAGCTAGTTGATCCAACTTGACAGTACATTCAAGAGTCAGGTATAATGACATATTTAGTTAGTATTTAATTAAGTACTTAATTATCTACTTCTATGCCTATTATGATTGTTGAAGCTATCATTTGCAATACTAGTTGACATTTACTCGGATTTTATATTTATATATATATATATATATGTATGCATTTGTTGTATGGGTGGTGCATCATTTGCACATGTTTAAGAAATTGGATGATGCTGTCATAGCTGGGAAATATGATACTTCTTTGGTGCCAAAAATACCGAGCTTTGGCTTTGATGAGTCCGCATGGAGCTGATGAGAAGAATCACGAGATGACTGGTAAATGCATAGGCAGTGATGAAGAAACTAGCAATGAACAAACTCCTGACAAAGTCATCGATGCACGTGTAGAGTCGGTAACCAAATCTGTTCATGCTGGTACAAGTAACACTTCTCGATGATTCCTGAAAAAAAGAAGCTGAAGTTGTATACTTATTGCACAAAAGATCCGAGAGGAAAAGATGCTGTCGCCAAAGAGTATGGTTCTCATATTTACCCTATTTGGAAATGACAATGCAGCATATTGTTTAATATACGACTTAATACTATGTATTTGTGTTGTAGGGTGTTAATTAGTATCAACGGCCATTTCATGGACCGTAGAGATACTGCATCAATGAGGCCAAGACAGTGGCTACTAAATACAGTACATACCTCTGCAAACATAGCTTGTTCAGTTTGTTGTGAGATTTAGGTTGTTTCAAGCTTATATTGACTTGTGTTCCCTTATTATTGATCAGGTTGTGTCATTTGCAAGTATGATGCTGAATGATGTGAGAAGACACAAATGAGATCACGATATTGCTTGGATACTTGGTTCATGGTGATGGCATTCACCTATATAAGTTCCATTCAAATCACACTTTTAGATAATTTGTTATTTTAACAATTGGATTTTTCCTGTGAATGTAGGATAAAATTACATTTGGTCTCGAGGCATACAAGAAAGGACACCATTTACCATGGGAATCTATACCAAAAGAATTGAGGTGTCTCCTTTCACACGAGCAAGCCATGGGCAAATGCAATTTGGTATGCAGATCTTCACAGTATTTAATAAATTTCTTTGTAGTGGTTGTGGTCCCATGTAATGCAATTTGTATTGTTCTTGTAGATATTTGCTCCAGTGGTAATGGAAGGCCATTGGTGGTGTTATGTTCTCAGGAGAATAAATTGATTTTGTTGGATTCCATGATTGAAGCCCATGCTTGGTGATAGATTATTGGTCGACGAGTTTGCGGTACTATTTTTAGATTTAGACAAGTTAATGACCTTTTTAAATTTGTCCATTTAAATTTTTGTCACCTTGTAAACTGTATTTTGTCCTTGTAGGTTATTCGTTTCAGGAGCTCTGCAATTATTAGACCGAACATTAACGCAGACCAAGTGAAGTTGGAGCTGTCGTGAGCCTTTGCCACAACAAGAGGGGGGTAAGGGCTAATTGGTTTATCAATTAAAATATACTTGTACCCTTAACATGCTAATAGTTGTTCTTACATATCTTTTATTGTGTGTTCCCTACTGATAAAGCAATGACTGTGGAATTTACACAATAAAATATATGGAGATGTGGGATGGTGTCACTAGATATGATGGGGGGCTTACTATGCCTGTGTGGACTAGGGTAAGTCTTCTTTTAAAATTTTTACTTTGAACCATAATTCTCAACTTGTACTAATAACTAATCAAACGTTAACAATCATTGTAGTCGGATATAACCACATTCCGTCGTGAGCTCCTAGTCCAGTGGGTGTTGGATGACAGAAATGAGTACAGGGCGAATGTGCTCAAAGCTGCAAAAGTTGATTGTTTATTGCCCCCATGTTGCACGAAGGTGATGCCACCCATTTAATTGGTACCCCAACCATAGATATTCCTTACGACCAATTAAAGGATCTGGATACCGTTGAGGATAAAGTCCAAGGTCTGTAATTTTTCTTTTAATATACATAATAAATAAGTATATAATTATTCATCCTATTGTTGCTTCAATGGCATTGATAACTTTAAGTACTAACCATTGATGTTAGCAGTGACAGCTGATGCAATGGAGGAACCACCCTTCACAAGTAATGACCAATTGAAAACATATGGGAGAAAGCGAAGAGTTGGTGCTAAAGTCATTTGGATTCGGATAAGGAAGTTGGTGCCATGGAGAACCTTCCACCATAGCCGGGCGAGCAAAAACATTGCCGAGGAAGCGATGGCAGGCCCCAGAATCGAACTCCATACACTAAACGACACGTCAAGCAGAAAAAAAGGGAAAGTAACCATGGATCTCTACTTCAGACCAGTGGCATGTATCTGATTCTGTAATTTTGTCTATTACTTTTGCTTTATGCTAGCTGAATCTATCTACATTTTGTGTGCTATGTTATTTAATGCATTCTCATGAAGCTTTTGCTGATTGGTGATTTTTGGAATGGTGTTGGCAGATGAATTTGAATAGCATGAAGGTTCCTAAGTGACTTATTCATACTTTTTCTCATAACAATGTCAAAACATAGAAAACAACATCACTCCAAGTCCCCCAAGGATATAAAGCTGAGATTGTTTGTACATTGTAATTACATAGTATATAGTTATATCATATGCCCTGCTTTTACTACTCTTACTTCTATTTCTTCCAGGAGTTTCATCTTCTCCTATTAAGAGATGGAGGATTCACAATCATGTTTTAACACAACTGGTTTTAAGGTGTTTATTATCTCAATTGTCATTCTGCTTTATAGGTTCAAATAATGCATCGAAGTTAGCATGGACCCTTCAACAAACAGCTTCAACTTCAAGTACTATACATTGGTGAAGGCAACTGAATCATTTGCTGAAGCTAACAAGCTCGGACAAGGATGATTTGGAACGGTTTATAGAGTAATTGTTCCCTCAGGAGAGCTACAGGCTACATCCCCCCCACCAGTTTGCTTATCATTCGAAACTGCTTACTTACAATTTGTGATTGTAGGAGTGCTGCCTGATGGAAGAGAGATTGCTATCAAGAGGTTATACTTCAACAACAGACATAGACAGATTTCTACAATGAAGTCAACATAATTAGCATGTGGAACACAAGAATCTAGTTAGACTATTGTGATGCAGTTGTTCAGGTCCGAAAGCTTGCTTGTGTACGAATTTGTGCCCAATAAAAGTATCGATCGCTTCATTTTTGGTAAATATCAAACTAAGGCTTTAAAAATAGCTCCATTTTATGACTAGTCATGAAATTTCATCCTAATATGATATTTCTTAATTTTTTTCTATGCATGGTAGATGGAAACAAGGGTACGGAAAACTGGACAAGAGATATTAAGAGTGGTGCATGTGGGACTTCTATGCACCCAAGAGAACCTTTCCTTAAGGCATACAATGTCAAAGGCACTATAGATGTGAACAAAGAAGGAGGAGCACCTTGCAAATACCTCTAATCCACCCTTCATGGATGAAAGTACAATGGAGCTCTACGTACAAGGAAAGATGTTGGTTGATTGGGAAAGCTTTTCATACATACACCTTTTCCTTCATACCTTATATGTCTATTTCTTGACGAAAGAACAAAAGTCCTACTTTCGAAATTTACAGAAGAAAATACAAGTAATAAGTAGTCATAATATACACTTTGAGAATTTGATGAGTCATGCACATGTACTCCCTCACTTAGGCCAAGGCCTTCCTGGTATTGTAATGAGATTTATTTATGATGTAGCAAGTAGTATAAATATGTTAGATAATGTACTTGTTATAGTATTATTATCCAATTCAAAGTCCATTTCTCATAGCATGAACATGTACTCCAACACATTTGTCCTTGTTGATTGTATCATTTTTTCTTATTCTCACCTCTCTTAGCTTGTTGCTCCAAAAGCCCAAAAGTCGCTCCTCTTTTGTCTTTTTTGCTACCACAACTAATTTTATCACGACAGATCCCAAAAAATAAAAATCTAATTTTATCATAACCCAAAAAAGAAAGGCTAATTCTAAAACTTTGATTTTCCTCTCCTAATAAAAAGTTATTAATCCTTTCCACAAAACTTTCTAGGTTTGTACGTAGCAATAATTTCTATGATGATTAGACCAACTTCATGCTAAATGAGATTTTAATATTTTTTTTTCTAAAACCATGGATAATCAAAATCTAATAGTTCTAAACTAATTTAATTCGACTAAATTGACTACTTATAAATTAAAAGAAAATCTCTCCCTTACTATTTTCTTAATTCACAATACTCAAATCAAAACCTTAATTGAAAAGAACATCTGCAAAACCCCTTAAATCACCCAACTATTGATTGTGTATAAGCCCAAACTTGCTACTTCGTCTATCATCAAGGCTTAATATTGGTGTACAAAAAATGAAATATGACAAACCACGAAACAAAATACCATAATGAAATATGACCCCTAAGTTCTCTACCATAGTCCTTAATCTCAATTTCCTAAGATAAGTCAGTATTTCCAAAACTGAAAATTTACCAGCATTTGGCTCACTTACCAACATTTTGAACATGAATCACCAACATATCTTGACTACTTACCAACATCACCAGAACTTAATTTGGCCATGAAAAATTCGTTTTGCAAATATTGGATGTTGTTGAGAGGACCAATTCATCAATATAAAGGGCCTATCACTCTTCTACCAAAGTCCTCAATCTCAATTTCCTAAGATAAGTAAGTGTTTCCAAAACTGAAAATTTACCAGCATTTAGGTTACTTACCAACATTTTGAACACAATCACCAACAAACTGTGATTACTTACCAACACGCACCAGAACTTGATTTGGTCAATTTTTTTCATTTTGCTAATGTTGGATGTTGTTGGGAGGACAAATTCATCAGTATAAAGGGCCTATAAGTCCTTTACCATAGTCCTTAATCTCATTTTCCTAACAAAAGTAACCCCTTTTCAGGTTTTTCAAACTGAAAATTTACCAGCATTTTGCATACTTACCAACATTTTGAACATTACTTACCAACATAATTTGATTACTTACCAACACGCAACAGAACGGGATTTGGCTATTTTTATTCATTTTGCAAATCCTTGGTGTTGTGGAGAGGACTAATTCATCAGTATAAGTGGCCTATAAGTCCTCTACCATAGTCCTTAATCTCATTTTCCTAACAAAAGTCATCCCCTTTTCAGGTTTTTCAAAACTGAAAATTTACCAGCATTTGGAATACTTACCAACATTTTGAACATGACTTACCAACATAATTTGAATACTTACCAACACGCAACAGAACGTGATTTGGCTATTTTTATTCATTTTGCAAATCCTTGGTGTTGTGGAGAGGACTAATTCATCAGGACAAGGGCCTATAAGTCCTTTACCATAGTCCTTAATCTCATTTTCCTAACAAAAGTCACCTCATTTTCAGGTTTTTCAAAACTGAAAATTTACCATTTTTCATACTTACCAACATTTTGAACATTACTTACCAACATAATTTGAATACTTACCAACATGCAACAGAACGTGATTTGGCTATTTTTATTCATTTTGCAAATCCTTGGTGTTGTGGAGAGGACTAATTCATCAGTATAAGTGGCCTATAAGTCCTCTACCATAGTCCTTAATCTCATTTTCCTAACAAAAGTCATCCCCTTTTCAGGTTTTTCAAAACTGAAAATTTACCAGCATTTGGAATACTTACCAACATTTTGAACATGACTTACCAACATAATTTGAATACTTACCAACATGCAACAGAACGTGATTTGGCTATTTTTATTCATTTTGCAAATCCTTGGTGTTGTGGAGAGGACTAATTCATCAGTATAAGGGCCTATAAGTCCTTTACCATAGTCCTTAATCTCATTTTCCTAACAAAAGTCACCCCATTTCAGGTTTTTCAAACTGAAAATTTACCAGCATTTTGCATACTTACCAACATTTTGAACATTACTTACCAACATAATTTGATTACTTACACGCAACAGAACGGATTTGGCTATTTTTATTCATTTTGCAAATCCTTGGTGTTGTGGAGGACTAATTCATCAGTATAAGTGGCCTATAAGTCCTCTACCATTGTCGTTAATCTCATTTTCCTAACAAAAGTCATCCCCTTTTCAGGTTTTTCAAACTGAAAATTTACCAGCATTTGGTAGACTTACCAACATTTTGAACACGGATTACCAACAAAGTGTGACCACTTACCAACATGCACCAGAGCTTGATTTGGTCATTTTTATTCGTTTTGCTAATGTTGGATGTTGTTGAGGACCAATTCATCAGTATAAAGGGCCTATCATTGCTCTACCATAGTCTTTAATCTCAACTTTCCATGGAAAGTCATCTCCTTTTCAGTATTTCCAAAACTAAAAATTTACCAGCATTTAGATGACTTACCATCATTTTCAACATGAATCACCAACGCTTACAACAAAATTTTCCAGTTTTGATCTTTTATGAAGGACTTAAATGTCCTGAGAGCACTAGTTCATTAATCCAAGATCCTTCAGTCTTGTATAATACTTTTCATTGCCAAATTTCTCAGAAAACTCAAATCTCATATTTGTCATACCACAACTTATATGCACAACTTACCAACAGAGACCAAAAAAATGTTAGACCTGTAAAATAGTTGTGAACAAAAATGTAAAACATGAAATATTTGAAATCTTTTGGCCTGGGCCACACACTCTTGATGTTGTGCTTAGCATCAATTCACTTTATCATATCATGAAATAGTATTGTAAATATAAATGTATTTTGAATCAATGCTTACAATTTTAGCCTTTTATTTTTTCATATTGCAAATATTGACCTTCTTATACATAAATATCTGCTCCTTACAAAATACACCAGTATATTTGATGGCACATGTGGGCACAAAATTCTACCACCTACGTACATAACTACTAGATATCATGTGCCGTCAAATAAACCATATATTATATTCCAATATTACAAAAAAACAAAAAAATTATATTTTTTCCTGAACTTTTCACCCATCAATTTATGGGGTTTCTTGGTAAATACTCCATTGTCCAACACATCTTCACAAAAAATATGATGCGCATTTGGACCCAATTCACCTATGTACACATTATGTGTTGTATTCTTCAATAGGGTAATGATCATCCCTACATTCATACATAGAAAAAAAAAGGTCAGTATAAAATCTATTATCAAGGCAACTCCAAAACAAACATAATTAATAATCAACATACCTTTACAAAAAAAATACAGATTTCATGTCATCATCCATCAAACATAATATCTGCCACATTATCAAAAAACAAGATACATCCTTTCTCTTAGAACATCATAAGCTAAACTATTAAGATAACAAAATATTTCACACCTATTATATTTTCATCAACCTCCAATTCAAGGATTTGGTCCTCCAACATCCATTGTGAGTAGAGCTGGACCACCATCACTCAGTAGATTAGTATATGAGAAACCCTGTGCACTCATAATGGAAAAGCTTCATCATCAATAAGGATAACCAAATGAAGTTTAGAAGACTTCATCAATCACAAGCTTGAATACATGGACTTACTTCATAATCCACACAATGAAGCAGTGACACAAAATTTCCTGGTTCAACATTGGGTAACTGTGTATTCAAAAAATTATCTTCTAATCTGGAACATTTTGTTGCAGGCAAACACCCATAGACTGTTTATTGAAAAAAAAAAGATAAAACAACAATTAAATTTAATAGAGTGGGTAAAGTATTAACAAACATATGACTTAGTAGCAATACATAAAGCCAATAAATGAAAAATGTCACAGAACATTAAACTCTCAAACATTATTACATAACATGCACCATAAATACTAGATTCAAAGATTATTACAAATTAAATACGAAGTTAGTGTGCAAACATAACATCACACTTTTATTATTCAACTTTTCAGTACATCCAACCTCGATGGATGACTGGATGCATAAGTTTCTTCCACCTTCATGAGCAATCTCCATGTCAGTAGAGTCCTGCATAGAGGATAATGAGCACTAAGTTAAACATTTGTCTATAGTTATGGCATTTTGAAACACAACAACTTATACATCAAAGAATAAACTAACCTTCATAAGCTCTTTTTGAACTCTGTTTGTGCCTTTCTTTCTACTTCTTTGCACAATCTTCTCAACTTGAGACAATTTTCTCTTCGAAGGTGGTCTTCCTTTACGTGCTACACGCAAAGGGCTTCGAATTTCCTTCATATGATTTTGACACTTGTCCCCCGACTTGTTTGCAACATCTTCACCAACACGGTCGAATTAAAATTGCTTACCAACGAAGGCATAGAGTGCAACTTGGATATAAACCCATCAAGAGTAGCATGAAGGAGATTGGTTGCATCATCAGAATCTGCAACTTGTTCTGCAACTTCATAGAAATTCTTGCACAGTTTATCAAATCTCTCCATTCTTGGCTTCAATTCGGCCACATCATAACTACTCTTTGTGTAAGAATGCTTCGTTTGATCCTTTTGCTCCATCTTGCTAAAATAAACTTAGATGGCAATTCCTTTACTCTTTCAAGTGTAAGCACACATAGGGAATGCCTACAAATTATACCTCTAAACTCAAATAGCAAGCACTTACAGCTTACGTCATGATTTTCGCGATTGAATTTTACCTTGTACATAGTATCCCTTGGTCGATCATTGACAACAATTTCCTCTAACACATTGTACGTAGCAACTACTCCATCCACATTATTGAGACATGCACCACAATTCATTTTTCCTCTAAATTCAACTTGCACCTCATTAAACTTTGCATGAGTATACTCCAATTGGAATTGCTTTTCAATGGAGAGTTAGAACCACAATGTATAGTTGTGTTCATTGATTGGAAATCAGCCTCTAATTCTTTTTCTACTCCTAAGAGCGTTGTCATATTGCTTGACAAATTGCTGCAGACTTGTCTTTGAGTTGACATATCCGTCAAAGAAAGCATGAATACTCTCACTTCGTTGGGTTGTAGACATCCCTCCCAGAAATACCTCTTTAAGAAGATAGGCACCCATCTATACCGATCCTTGTACAATCCACTAAGCCACTCATTTGTTTCCAGCTCAAATTCCTTCAATAAAGAACACCATTTGTCATCAAATTCTTCCTCTTAGTGTCTCATAAACGCCACCTTCATTGCAGACTTTATCTTCTTATATGCCCCATATGAGCTAAGCTTCTCAGGGATCTTTTTCATTATATGCCATAAGCACCATCTATGACGGGTACTAGGCATGACTATCTCAATTGCTTTTTGCATGGCTTTACATTGATCTGTCACGATGGCATTGGGTGGCTTTCCATACATACATCTCACCCAACACTCAAAAAGCCACACAAAAGAGTCGGTATCTTCTGAAAGTAAGCCACACCCGAGTAGACATGTTTGTCCATGGTGATTAACACCAACAAACGCAGCAAAGGGCATTTCATATTTATTTGTGAGATATGTTGTGTCAAATGTCACAACATCTCCAAATGATTCATACGTAGCCCTACTTCTCGCATCGGCCCAGAACACATTTCTCACATGGAACTCATCATCAACATCTATGTCATACACAAAATTGCAGTTCCTTTCTTTCATTCTATGGAAATAACTTAGCAAGGCTTTGGCATCTCCTTCTTTGCCAATTGCACGTCTTTCCTTCTGAATATAATTCCTGACATCCGCTCATCAAATGTCAAATTCTCATACCCACCTTAGCTTGGGCAAGAGATTGAAATGTCTTACTAATTCTCACCCCTGCATCATCATTCACATTAATTGCTCTCTTTACATGCATGCTAATGCTCTTGTTCATCCTGAACTTCCTTGCTTTTGTAGGACTGAGATCATGAGAGTGTTCGAGAATAACCTTTTTTATGCTCCATTGTCCATTGTCTGTCTTCCCGCTGTAATCTTTGCATCACATTTTGCTACACAAGTTGGAAGTGTCTTTAATGTTGGTGGTATTTTGGAGACACGAGTTCCTTCTCGTGAGCATGCAAGAACCAAATAGTATAATTTCCCATCAAGCCCTCTTTTTGAATTCCTTATCTTCCATCCAAAGCCCTTTCTAGAAGCATATGTTTGATAAAATGTCTTCATATCTTCTTCTGGATGAAACTCCATTCCAACAGTTGGCTCCTTCACTTCAGAATTGATGTTTGAGCCATCAACATGACCTTCAACATCAATATCAATAGTTATATTGTGACTGCTTGCTTCCTCCATCTACTTTACCTTCAAAATAAAATATACTAAGCTTGTGTGGAAGAGACAATGCACACAAGAGCACCAATAAGAGCAGATAACATATTGGATGTTGAGTAACACAGTTAGAAAATATGTACATAGGTCATAAACAAGAAATATGAATATGTGTGAGTAATACTAAAAACATCATATACTTCTTCCAATGGCTAAATTACATATATCAACTTTGCAATCAATTTTTTATTTCACATTCCAACTCATATTATTTAGCTTTATCTCTACTTTCAGCCACTTCTATTTGATTCTTTTCTAAAATAATGACACTTAAAATTACCTCATGTTAGATTACAAAACCTGGAGTGAAGGATGATATTTCTTAACCAGAAAACTAGACACTCTATATATAGCAACATCGTCCTATTCGACCCAAATGGCCTAATTGCATTACTAATTGATGAAGGAAGTCCGGGTGCTTCATGGAGGTAAATCCACAATGGCAAGGTGACTTCAGATTTTTACTGCACCTAGTTGGTAATTAGCTCACAGCTTTTGCTAACTTTAGCTCAAAATGTTAGTAACATCCTTAGATTGTTGGTAATTCTTCATAAATTTTTAATTACCATAGTTACGAGTCCTTATAACTTTCGATCAAATACCTACTAAAACAAACTCCTTCGAACCATAAATTACCATAAATTATTTAAGGGAGCAAAATATCATTGTAGTGGTTCGATTGATGATAATCTGAAAAATTAATGTGAGCCATCCAACACTATCGTTGATGAACCACAAAAAAGGTTCATTTTTAGCAAAATATATCAGCATGACTTAAAATTTGCAACAAAGAAAGCCTAGATACCTGATTTCTATTCAACTTTAATTTGATGTGGAACAAGCAGTGGTAGCCAATGAAAAAGATTGACGCAAGGGAGTTCAACCAAGAGCACTATAGAAGTCCTGTCACATGTACACACACTGATTATGCTATCAAAATATAATCAACCCATTAACAAGAAGGTAAAAAATTAGAGCATAGACCATGTAGCCTCAGTAACTAATCAATCTAGTACACAAGAGAACCTTGACAATAGGGGACAGATTGCAATTTGTAAACACAAAATGAAAACTGAAAATTATCTTTTAAAACCAAACGCAACCTAGAATTAAAAAAAAAAACACTATGTAAAAATATGTGATTCTTCTTAGATATCTTGCAGCATTCTTACAATTTAACATCTTATCTTATCCTTTACCAAGAGGGCCAACCAAATACAATTTCACCACAAGCAGGAAACGAAGCATTCCTCGAGAAAACACACTACCAAAAAGAGGGTGACATATCTGTTCCATTATACTCTTTGCCTCTCCCTTCCTTTTCATTATGAGTCATGCACTTCCAAATAGCCCTTTGTGATGCATCTCATGATATTTTTTGGTTTGTCGTCTCTAAGCTAAGGGTATTCAATGTCATGGGGTGCTTGGTGTAATATATTAATTTTAATGAAAAAGAAGCATTCCTTGAAAAACATACTACCAAATTTGGGAAAATTTTCACTTCATGTATTTATTTTTTAAAAAAAAAACTCAATCCTTAATCCTGCTACCCATGAACACAAACCAATAAAAACTCAGACTTTTCCTTTTTTCTTTTTTTTTTTTCAAATATAACTTTGTAAATGAATGAAGAGGCATGGTAATGAATTGAAAAAGAAGTAGAATGAGCATGGACAAGAAGAAAGGGACCTTGCCAACGACGGAGGAGAAGAGGTCTTGAGCTTGTGCATAGCGACCAAAGAGAGTGAAGCCCGTCGTCAACTTGCGGTGGCTTTGTCGCGACAGCCACTACTTCCATCACGAACACCCGCTGCTTCCGTCGCTTGCTTCCGTCGCGACACGTGCTGCCTCCGCTGCCTCCGTCGTCGCACCTTCCGTTGTGTGTAGTGGATGAAGAAACTTGTGTTGAGTTTGGTGGATGAGCAAGTGAGCAAGTGGTGGCTGAGAGTTGAGAGCTTAGAGCAAGTGGTCACAAGTGAGAGTTGAGGGAGAAGAAGTTCCCTCCCCCTTTCCTTTCCTTCGCGCCTGTTATCTGTTTTGTTTCCAATATTTCCTGTCACAAACTTACTCCACCGTGTGCCATCCTTGCTGCATGTCTATAATAGACAAGCCGTGAACAGGATCGTGCGTCGCTCCTGTGCGTCGCTCAAGTGCGTCAATAACGGGCCTCTAAACCTTAAGAATTGACATTATTTGATCCTTAGTTAGGTGGGGTAGCAAATATTTTAGTCCTTCACACGTGCCACACAGGAATGAAATTTGTCTCATATCAACAATTATACTATGCATTTGTTAAGTTTTTTTTTCATTAATAATCGGTTAAAAAAAGATTTTTCTCATTAATAGCTTCGTGAATAACTTTTCTAGAGCTATATACAAGATAATTTACATTATCAAAAAAATATACAAGATAAATATTTATAAGAAAGTTGTGATGAATGAATTATATGATGAATATGGAGTGTTGAATGATCATATAGAAATGAATGATTAAATAACTATAAAACAAATATAATATACGTGTTTACTCATTCATTTAAACTCGCTTTATATAAATAAATACTTTGCATAGTACAAATTTTTTTTTTGATCAAATATATAATATAAAACTATTAATTTAATTATTAACTAAAAACTATATATATTATATTGATTCAAAATTTATATATTATTATTAAGAGAGGGCAAAATTTAGATATAAATATAATATTTACCCTCATAATTAAGAATAAACTTGCTTGAGTGGATGACATAGGAAAGGGATTTCCTAGTATAATAAGGATCAGATTCTGGACAATGAAACCATCAAATGGAAGTCATGAATATCTGATTCAAAGTGGTCCACTACTGCTTGACAAATACAATATACATTTAAAAATTGCTTTAGATAATGTTTCGACCGTTTTATATTTTGTACTTTAGCCAGTTTTTACTATCTTCTTAGATGTTTAGACATAATCAACTATGTTGAAGAAGGCTAAGATTACCAATGATAACATATTTTATAATCAACCACTTTTAAGGATGGTTCGGTATATAGAAATAAATTACCGTACAAACTACCTGACATCGTATGTCAAAAGAAACTGAGAAGCTGCTCGTTTTATAAGGATGGTTTAATTTGACCATTTTTAAGGAAGTTTTTTCACACTATTTAGATAACAATGCTAATTGTTCAGGTACTAAGGTTATTTGAATCTCTAATATTATAAACTAATATCATAAATATTTGAAGTTTTGAACTCATATTTTACTTTAAACACTTCTTATTGATGATTGATGATTTGATTTCAATCTCTGTACCGAAGTTACGAGTTTTATATTGAGTAAATACTTCTAATGTAGTATTTAAATTATGGAACCCTTACACCCAATTAGTTTCATTACACTGTGTAAATAAGTAACTAACGTGTAATACTTGAAACTCTCGTTTATGATAAATTAAGGGTGGGTTTCAATTTTCAATTTTTATTTTCTAATTTTATTTAATTTTTTACTTTTAAGCTTTTGTGAAAAAATTAATAAATTGTAAAAATTAAAAACTAATTTATAAAATCAAACGCAGCATAATATTTTAAGTTTATCCTTGTCTTCATGGCTAACCATAACAATAGCTCACTATAAAATTCTTGTTTTCCATTAGATGGGTCGCTTTTGTCGTAAAGGGCAAAACTAATTAAAAGAACATGTCAATTAGCAGTGGCGGAGCTTCAACAAAATTTTTAGGGCCCAATAACTTTGATATGTTAATTTAGATGATAATAATTAAATTAAAATTAATTACGTATTATATATATATATATATATATATATATATATATATATATTTTAAAGTAAATAACCAACATGACAAATATTAATACATACTTGGATTAGAGGAGCCCAACCCAATTTTTTTTAATAATTGATTGTAAGTATAATTTATATTTAATAATTAATTATTTAAAAATTAATTTTATGTTTTGAGACATCAAGTTAAAAGAGCATTGTGTTATGCTTAGATTATATGAAAATAACTGATTTTGTGTGATGAATTATTAAAAAATTATATGAAATAATTTATTGTATTTTATAATATTTGATACTTTAGATTATTTTGATAAAAAAATATTATAATTTTAAAATAATTAACCTTTATCTATAATTAAGATTTTGAAAAAACTACGCTAACTTAAATTATAAGTGAGTTTCACATTTAAAATTCTAATTCTTCACATATAAACCATTCAAACTTTTACCAAAATACATGAAATTATGTTAAAATAGTTTAAATTTGGGGATTTTTTTTTTGGCATTTCAGAACGTACGTCAAATTGTGTTAAATTTTTTCTAATCATTATTAGTCATCAAAATAGAGTTTAGAGTTAATAAATTTATTATTTAATTATTAAATTTGTTGCTATTAAAATCTTATAATTACTTATCTATTATAATAAAAAATATTTATCTCTAAATGATTTAATTGTGATATTTTTTATTTCTATTTTTTAATTGGAAAAAGTCTTAATAGACTTTTTAAGTTAGAGTAGTCCATTTATATTGAGTAGCATCATTTATACAAAGTAATATATTTGGATTTTAAATATATTTATTGTACAAAACTTTTCTCTATGGGTGTGTTTATTTTATATTTTTGTATAGAAAATAATTTTTTAAGTAAAAAATAATTAAAAATTTACTTTTTATAGAAGCTATTAATGTGATCTTATATTTAAAAATTAAAAATAGATTATAAGACTTTTAAAATAGTGAATGACTGAGTCAAGATATAACAATATATAATTAAATATTCATGTAAAAAAAAATTTACATTGACAATTCATAAAAATTAAATTCACACACACACACACACACATATATATATATATATATATATATATATAGATTTTTTTTAGAAATTTTGGGGGGCCATGCCTCCATTGTCTTGAGTAAGATCCGCCTCTGTCAATTAGCGTATAAAACACGATCCTTCAGTTTCATATCACCTCAACAGAGAAATATTCATAAACAACAGAAGAAATAGCAACATATAATAGAAATATTAAGAAAGAATAGGAAAAGAAAAAGACAGGCAACTCCATTTAATTAATACATCATTACAATAACTCTCAAACTCAACAAAACTATATATGCCTGCACGCATAACTATTACAGTTACAGAGCTAGCAAATGTAATACTCCATGAAAGCATATATAATAAACAACATGACTAGATATATGATCGACAAAAAACATAACCAAACTATTGCAATGACAATAACTAATAAAAGTATAAGGCAGGGAAATAAGAGGTAGCTAGACAAAATTAAACATGCATAAAAGGGAAAGGAAAACAAACAACACTATTAATTCAAGCTCATATTATTGAGAACCCTTCTAAGCTCAAGGGGTTGGTGGTGATTCATGCCCCACACCAGGGCTATGTCCAGGTTTTGTTGGGCGGAAGGCATCACCCTCACCAGGCTTATCATCATTGATGGTGTACAAAAGGGAAGAAGAAGGAGGTTGTGGACTCCTCACTTTAGGAATAATTGGTGATGGTGGGTGAATAATGTACTTATTTGGCACTGCCATTGAGCAAAAGTTGTGTTGCATAATAAGGATCATCACAAGAAGAAAGGTTAACTTGATGGTTTTCTTAGCCATGAATTAAGCTCAAGAGACTAAGAAGAAATTAAAGGCTAATTAATGGGGTTTCACTAAACAAATAGAAGGTTCTTGAATCAAAGACTATTAGTGTTGACTATAGCTTTGCTTCAAAGAGAGCCACTTAATGATGCTTGTGATCAGCTAGCTAGCTGAGGGTGCTATTTAAACATGACTGCTACGGTCCCACGTGCGGTCATAAACTCATATATATTCCTAAGCATTCAACATGATCATAAAATAAGGGTTTGATGCACATGGTGATGCCCCCTATTATGTTAATGAAAAAATTGAAGAAAAGAGAAAGGAGTGGGCATTGGAATATTTCCAAAATAAGAGAAGAATGAAATGTACCAAACAAAATATTTCCTCAAGAAGAAATTAGTCCAGCATATATTGGTTCTAGTAACAATTTCCTCATGACTCATGGCCATTACATAAGAATGCTCAAAGATGTTAAAGTAAACGGCATTGATCATGTGATTAGACAACACTAAGAAACAATTGGCTTTATATTGGTTACTTTCTGCAATGGGATTCAAGTTACTGTGTGTCAAGAAAATGCTTCTTCCACTAATTAAGTAAACCGTGGGTCTAGTTTGATACAACAAAACATCTTCTCCCATCTCCCATTTTAGGTTATCACTCTCTAAAACGAGCATGATATGGCAATTGGGCGCATTAACTATTCTGCATTGTCGCTTTGCTTGAGGTGCATGGCCACTCCATTTTGATTCATGTCAGGAACTATTTTTCAATTCGGTGATATAGAATGACCAAATAAAAACTTCTCCAGATCTTACTATGAACTATGAAGGTGCTCGTTCCTGGTAATTTACCACTTCTTCTTGATGTGGTGTTTGGCCACGCGTATATATAAAATACTATGAGGATATATATTCTATACACACCTGACTTCCCAGTAGGCCGTGATTCTATGTAATATTGCTTTTCTGATGTATTATAGTATAAACCCATTTATGGTTTTTTGTGCATCATCTAAAACTTTTGAGAAAAAATAATTCTATGATATAATATTAGAGTTTTCATGACCAAGTGGTTAGAAGTTCAAACTATATCATCTCTTATTATGTTAAATAATTGTTCACGCTTCAAAGCTCAAAACAATCGTTCATACGTGAGACGTATTAAATATAAAATTATTCATGTGTCTTTACTTATTAATTTAATTTTTAGATCGAGATAATTCATACCAATAGATACAACATAGATTTTTTTTAAACCTAAAAATGAGATATGCCATATAGAATGGAGAGAATCACATGATTCTCGTGAAGAGATTTGTTATTAGTAAAGATGGTATAAGTTCATTATCCTTTCTCTTTCGATACCCAGAATTAATTTTTGTGTCTCTTCTCTCCTTGTATCTACAAGATGTTTAATAATATCCATGCAGAAATGATACTTGGATTGAATTGGGGTGGACACGATTGAATCCTATATCATTTTAAAAATCCCTTCAAGATGTCCAAAAAATAAGTTCAAGTGAAGAATTTCATGCGCTATAATGGTATTGACTGCATCAATGTAGTGACCTAGCACAATCACATTCCTCTTTATTCTTTCAGCTCTACATCTTATCTTGTTTTTAAAATTAGGTTACACTAAAACCTCGTTCTTGAAGAATATGTTAGATGAATGTGATCTGCACGAAATTCTGCAGAAGTATGCACAAGTGGAGGAGCCTCCTTCTTGTCTTGAACTTTTTCAGTTTAGTCTACTTTCACACCCGTACAATTGACGAACAAGTTGCATTAGTTATATAGCACATTCCACACATTTATCTAAAGATACGTGGCCGCAAATAAAAACAAAATAGGACGCACAAATTTAATTAACTTAACTACAGATTTGCTGGACTAAACTAAACTACGATAACAAGTAACTAGATGTATAATCATTACATTAACTAAGCAGCTAAAGCACTAATCAGTGCCAAATTAAATCTGTTGGCCTGATCAATTAATACCGTGGCTCAAAAGTGATAGTAATAATCGTTGAAAAATGCTAGAAAACCAGAATTACCAAATTTTATATCCAAAATAATGTGTCAAAGTTATTAGTTTTCTAATGAATTAATGAGTCATATCACCTAATTTTTTTATTTAAGCAATCATCATGATTTATTATAAAATTCTATATATATTTTTCTTTTTTCTTGGTGGGTTAAAGTTTACCTTTAAGAAAGCCTTAATTAATCAATTTAGACATATTTTCAAACTCATCAACACTTACAAATATTTACAAATTACCCATCAACCACCCTACTTACTCATATTTATGTCTGGTGGGAACGCCAATACAAATTGCTCCAAAGAGAGATTCCCATTGTTACAAATTGCTCAAAACCTACAATTTCATTTATGTACTATATATATATATATATATATATATATATATATATATATATATATATAAAACTCAAAGCCAACTCTTCCTGATTAGATTTTTCCTATTTTGACATCAAATTCTCAAACACCTATATCTCTCACAAAATATATGGGTCCATCATTTACTTTTTTTTAACTCATTCTCTTTCCATCACTTCTCTCATACTCACATGAATTCACATGAATGTCTACATTTATATGATTGTCAAAATAACACTACCCTTTAAAATTGGCGACTTTTTATGCTATTGGTAGGCTGATACGATATAACCTAGGCCAACCCGCATCATTGGGAAGGAAGCCGTCTTTTCCACTTTAATTTCTTGGCTTAACCAACCACATGCCTCCATTCACCTCCATTTGATGCCATTAATTGTTGTTTGGTTTTATTATTCTTCCTATCTATATATATTATTTGTCACTTAAAAAAAATTGTTTGTCATTTTTCACATTGCATTAATAGAATAAATTAATTAGATTTTAAAAATTATATAAAAAAATTTAAACATATTTCATGACCAAGTTTTAATTATTTTGAGTTTCTTAATTCCTGTAGAAATGACTAAAGTAGCAAATAATATGGAACGAAGGTCATAATCTTTCTCTTACCATATTATCCATGGCTCTACTTCTATTTTAACTTAAGAGCTCAAAATTACAACATACTAGTTATCACATAACTCACGTGATTTTATCTTTTAATTTTGATCAATAATGTAAAATCTAATGATAAACATTTATTCTTTTCATTATCACAATTAATCAATCTTCTTTATAAACAAAATTTACGTTAATTTTTTTTATAACAAATTTATGTAAAACTTTGTTCTATATTTATTTTACTCATTTAGATTTTGGTCCTTTTTTTCTAGTTATAAGTCATCAAATAATTTTGAGTAAATAACCATTTTGGTCATCATATTTTATAGTTGACATCAATTTAGTTTCTGAAAAAATTTGACATCAATTTGATTATGAAATTTGAAAATTTAACATCATTTTAGTCTAACAATCAAATTCCACTAACACCATTAATTCCTTTAACTCTGCACCATCCAAAAATTAAAAACAAATAGAAGATAATTTTTCCTAAAAAAAAAAATAATTTCCCAGATTCGCCAATCCAAAAAATTGGTCCCTTTCCTTGTTTGTCGACATAGCCGCCACCTCTACCTCATATACAGCTGCTGTCTGCATACCCCTAGGCCGTTCCCTCAAGCACATATTAAGGAACTGTAAAGAACTACAAAAAAAATGCTTGGTTTTGAAATTTGAGCGAATAAAGGGTTCAAAAGACATAACACAACATTAAATTGAAGGGAAGACCAATTTTTTTGGTCGAGGAATTAGATATTATTAATTTTTATTTTTTTATTTTTGATGATGTGAATTTGAAGGAATTAACAGTGTTAGTGAAATTTGATGGGACCAAATCGATACCAAATTTTCAAGATCGACTAAATTGATATCAATTTTTTTCAGGATTAAATTGATCTCAACTATACAATCTTAGGATCAAAATAATTGTTCACTGAATGATTTTCTAGTTATGACGGTTACTAATACTTTGATAAGTTAACTATATGAATTAATCTTTCATACAAGATATATAGACTTTCTTCTCTTAATAAATAAAACTACATGAAAACTCAAATAACTGAAAAATATAAAGACTAATACTCAATTGTAAGAATTAAAAATCCAATAAAATGAAAAATATGAGGATAAAAACAAAGCAAGTATAGTAGTTACTAAAACTTACATTAGTAAAATGATATGGACTAAAATTTACTTTTGACCTTTAACCCAAAAAAACCACGTTAAACCTATAAACATTTCAACATTGAATCATGTTTATTTCTGTGATGATCATTCATGTATACTAAATTTGAGATTAATTAGACATGTATATGATTCTTCATAAACATGTCTTTGAATCTGAATATGAATCGTCAAGTACTTTAAGAATAAGGAAACCATTTTTTCAATAATTAAAAATTCTTAACTCTTAAAGAGGGAAGCAAAGGAGAACACCAAATGTATGTTCATCAGTACAACAGTCATACAAAATGGTAATACAAAACGAGAATTCAATCGAATAGTCTAAATCTAACTCCCAATTACTCATCACAAGGCACTTCAAAATCTCTGTCCCAAAAGAAACTAAGACCACAAATCGATAACCAAATCGAATCCAGAATTGTAGCTACCACCCTTCGTGTTCTAAGATATGAGCCTAGCTTTTAGTCACTGCCATTTCCATAACATAGAGGGATTCGAGCACGACTTATCAAAACATAACCTTCCGTGATCCATCACCACAACATATAACAGCACATAGGATCCTTCGAGTATGAAACTCGAACACAAAAGACCACAAATTAACCACCATGAAGACACAAACTCAAAATGGGCATGAAGCCACAATGGAGATTCCACTTCATTAGGAACCCTAACCAACAACAAGCAAGAAACCTAACTCAACAAGACACCTACATACACAGAGAAAGTTTAATTCTGATTTTTTTATACAGTCATTTAACTTAATCTTTTAATTATATGCATGATATTTTAAATAATGAGTGTGCATGTAGGAATTAACTATGTTTATTTACGTAATAAACATTAGATAATAGTGTAAAATATTTATTGTTAATATATAAAAAATATATATGTATTATATATTACTAAATGTATTGTCACAACCTAACTTGGGAACGTGTGGCCGTAAGGAATCTCATCCATGTAAACCTGGGTGACGTGTCTCTTAAATGCATAACTTATCATAATATAATACTTAAAAGATAATTTTCTTTTAAATTAACAATTATTTCTCTATTTAAAACATAATATTTAATTATATAAAACTGGAAATATTTAATATTCAAGCTTTGAAAACCCCTTCTAATTCATTCCGTGAATTTTAAAATCATAAACAAATCAATCATATGATATTAATCTTAAATCTAATAGCCTGCTAACCATTGAAAACTGAATCATAACTACATGGCTGATCAAATACATAATCTAATTAAAACCAATAGTTTAAATTCATACTTAAACTCTGGAAACATGTAGGGAAATACATAAACTTTGAAAATAACTATAGTATCTCAAAATACATGCGTGACTAGGATCCTTACTAAAAACCTGGAGCACTTCTACAACTAATAGAAGCCTAAACTAAGCATTACAAAAATATAAAGCTCACCAAAAGGTAACTGAACGACTAGATTGAATCGAACGACTTTGTACCTGAATTATGAGAGGAAGGGAGAAAGGTGAGTTAATAGACTCAGATAAGTGACTCTTCACCTATCATCCACATGGGACAACCAAAGAACATATTTACATAATGCAATATACATACAGCGTATAAATCATTTGATATTTACATACATACTTAGCTAGGAAAACACTTTTCATTCCATAGATTCATAAACAATATTTCTAAACTCATAATCAAACATGAAATATTTTTCACTTAATGGTGCGGTAGAGCCTGGGAAAACTATTTGCTAAGCTGAATAATTACATATATAATAATTAAAGCTTAAATCAACAAGTCTCTGTCAAACAAGCTAAGGGTACCTAACCAAGTCCCATTTTTGTAACTGTTGGGGGTGATATTGTTCTTGCAGACAACTTGGTACCAACGTTAACAATATCATAATTATTAACTAACTCTCTATTCCCTACTATATCATCTAAACTAGTTTGAAAAAAAAAAAAACCATAGTTGAAAAGTGGGCACTCTATCCTTGGCAAAGCAGAGCCCTAAATTATAAGTACTCTGAGAGTTTTGAATTCATATAACTCTAACAACCTAACTTTAGCATAATTGTGGTTGTGAAAATCGTGCTTAAGGATTACCCGTATGTAGGCATTCTGATTCAGCCTACAAAATATGTATTTGACAGTTGCTATAAATTATACTGAATTTCGTACCTCTTGGTACCTTGAAACTGAAATTCTAAATTTTATATCTTAACGAACATATTTTTATATAGTTGATGATTCTAAATCATACTTAAAATATTGGGGTTTTAAATCATGAAAACTCTAAAACTATAATAGCATTTCTTCATAAAACTAATCATACTTTCTTCTGCATAGCTCAACTTAATATTTTAATAAAATGATAATACATATTTGACACTTTCATAAACATCTTTAAATCATACATTTTTGAAATGATCATTTTCTGAGCATATAAAACATTTTCATAGCATGCATCAGTCCAATTCATGGTCCCATGGTTTTGAAAAATTTCATTCTTTCATGCTATCATCATAAATCATAATTTTTCTAGCTCCACATAATCATGTAAAATCATATCCTATACTTTTTCTTGTTTCAAATTTCTATGCTTAACAATCATTATGCAAGAAACATATTTATAATGATGAGATTAAGGCTATGAGGTCAAACCCACTCACCTGAAGAGGTGGGTGAAGCACTAACACCAGGGACTAGGAAGAAGGAATGACACTAATGTCTGCCATTAAAATAACAAAACTCATAAACAACCTATGAGAAGCTCTAGATTATTCTAAACATACACCTACAACTTTGGGGAGCACCCCCACTTGACAATAATGAGAAAAATAACAAACCCCAACTCAAGATCATGAAAGAATGGAGAGAATAGAGACATAATCTAACAACATATACTCACTTTGAAGCTTGGGGATGATAGATTTAGGTGAGATTGAGAAAAAGGAGAAAAATTGATGGAGGAGGAGAAGGTCGCGGTTTCTGCTTGATGGGAGGGGGCGGATTAGGGTTTTAAAGGGTAAAAATGAAAAGGCGTCGTTTCTGGGTACTGTTCATGCTCTAGGGGATGCAATAGCGGTCAGGTCGCGTGTGCTAGCGGAACTTATGACCTATATAGCGGTCCTGGACCACTATAGCGATGACAGCAACCCAACATCGCAAGTTTCTATCATCTTGGCATCTGGTTTCAAATATAAATGTAAATAAGGAAATACTCTCATTTGGATTCAAATAAAATATCATAAAAATCAAAATCCTAACAATTCAAAATCCAAATTTTGGGTTTTAGTTCAAATCCGAGAATTTTTAGAATTTCTAAACTTGTGGGTAAAAACGAAACGTTTAAAGGTTTTATAAAATTTATTAAAAATCACTCTTTAACCTATTTCTTTCTAGGAACAATTACAGGACTTTTGATTTCAAGAGTGTGACTAACATATAACCCTCCAAAGAGGTATGGGACAGGAACTTAGTGAAGTTTAGGACCAGCTTGGGTCCAAGATCTTAGAGGTACAAAACTTATCTCCTTTACGTGTACAGGATATTACATGTACTATCTCTAATTGCCACATGGTAACTTCTCATTACAATTAAAGGAAAATTATTCCTTCCAAAATTAATACACTGAGTTATATCTCTCTTTCTTTTGGTAGCATATTACAATTTTTTTTTTTATAATTAAAAGTGCTTCACTCTCCGGGAAGATGTAGAGCAGAGCACCAAGTGCTCATCAATACAATGGTAAATGAAAACGGAAATAGAAAATGAGCTTCAACCCAATAGTCTAAAACTATCTCCCAGTCTCACATCACAAGGACACAAGGCACTACAAAAAATCTTTCTCACAAGACACTGAGAAACAAAAGCCATGTAACAGAATCATATCAGATCCAATATTGTATCTACTACCTTCCACGTTCTAAGATAGGAGCCTTTGTCAGGCTAAAACAAAAATGAAACCACCTGAAGTCAATTCCAACACCACTTCCCAACATGGGATTCGAACATAATTCATCAAAACACAAAATTCTACCACGAGCCATCACCACAACCTATAACAACAACTAGGATCCACCAAATATGAAACTCGAACAACAAAAAAGCACAAAACCACCACCGAAAACGAACTCGAACACAAAATGGGCATGAATAATTGAACACACTACTAATCTCTCGCTAATTTCTATTTCTAATATATTTCTAATCTCTCTTCTCCCTTTTATCTCTCACTCTCTGAGTTAGTTCTACAATTACGTAAAGAGATAAAGCTCATATTTGAACATTTTGGATTAACCGTAGTTAAGTAAGTTAGAATATTCTCCTAATAAGGTGGAATGCAATTTTCAACCAAAAATGAAGTTGGGTGCTATTTTGAGAAATCTGAACTCAGTGGGGTTTGTGTTATCACGGAATAAATACTACTATCATGTGTGTATACATACATGATAAAATAGAATAATTAAATAAAGTACTAAAATTTTCACAAAGTTTTATAGGCTTGATGCGTTGATGAAAATTTTCTATTTTAAAGATCGGAATGAATGTCATTATCACTAAAAAAGCAAGCTATTCACAATAGTGGTTGTGGTAGGCCGTAGGATTTAGGTTAAACCTGCATTCCCTAACATTGCTTTACAACAAGGCGTCACATTCCTCCAAGAATAATATAATAGTGTTGTAGTCAAGTTCTAAATATATGAAGTGGGTGACTTTAACATACGGTAAGCTAGGTTGACATTTGGCTACGTTTCTAGCGGTTGGCTTTATTTGGCAAGCGTATTGATGAGCTTAACATTCGGTTCGATGACGTCTATAATGGTCCAGCCTCTAAGCTTGATGTGGAAGAGGAAAAGGGTTCAAACTCCAAAAAAATATAATTGTTGGGAAAACCTTTTAGTCGTATAATATTTGAGAATAGACGCATCTTGAAAGATTACAAAATAATTAATTTTATAGCAAATCACATCTAAGATTATCTTAGTGAAATTAACTTTAGTTTCACTCTATTGTAAAATTTGTTAAATGTCTCTGAGTTTGTGAAATTATTATATTGCTTCTACTGAATTTATAAAATCATTACACTACCCTTAATTCACAGAGAGGTAACCTCTGGACAAATAGAATGTAGTATAGATGAATTTCATTAAATCTATGGGAAGTTTAATGTAATTTAACCTTAATTTTAAAAAGGAAAATAGAATGATTAACATATAATTTTTTCGCCAACAATTAATAAGAAAAAAAATCTCAGGTGCTCTAAGAATAATTAAGAGAAAACATTTATTCAGTTTAATTTATTAATTTATTAATTGACATAATAGTTTTACGGGTCATTATTGTTTATTATTTTTTCTTTATTTTTAATATAATAGTTGGTGTACCAATTAATATATTGAGTAGAGCAAATAATTTCTTTTACTCTTAGTACCTCTAAATATTTCTCAAGTTAATAATAATGACAATCAAAGATATATTGGAACTGCTGAGTAATTTAGATTATCTGAGAATAGTAATTTTAACACCAGATATTGACTTTTATCTTCAAAAACCAGCAGCGTGCAGCAGAAAATGAAATCAAAAGAATATGGCAAAACCAGGTTGTTTTGAAATAAAAAGAATATTCTACGTACAACAAAGTTGAGTGTTTGAGGAACATGGCAACTAGTTGTTTTTCTATATATTTCTTTTGTGACCGATGAGCAACTTGTAATATTATTAACACAAGTCATTAACCAAGTTGTAATTTATTTAACTAATTGTATGCATTGCTGAAAACATTACTCATCAAAACTCCTTAATTAAAGTAAACAAATTAAAATATGGCCAGACACTTTAAATTAAATATAATATTTTTTGAAAATCTCATAAAACTAATATATTATTATCAAAATTCAATGTATATAGAAGAAGTGGTTGGATGTCTACAAAGTGATTCTGAAACTATTCAATTTTATTTTCTGTTCTGGACTTTTGTTGATTTCTTGGCTTTGGCACCTACATACTTTTGCTTTTCCTCCCTGTCATGTCAAATAACTTCCGAACGTATAAATTTCCTTACTTTTACCTCGGCCATGCTCCCATTAAGTTTCGAAGAACATTCTAACTCGTTTTTATTCCTCTGCTCTCAAACACAACCAATATATTAAATTCTATCGTCGTTTTTTCTTTTCCTGCGTTGAATTATATCAAATTTTTAACTGCCATCCTACAGTCTGATAATGACATATTGAAATCTGAACTGTTCAAATATATCAATGTTATAATTCTAGATTTCTTAAGCACACTTTCTCTGTTTCAAAAAGCTTAGCATTCAATTCTAAACGTTTTTTTTTTTTTAGCAGAAATTGGTCATGTTGCAATTGGGCAACGGGAAAAAAAACCTGTTAAAATTGAAAAACCAAATTTATTTAAATTGGGAAAAACATGGAAAAATCCATTTTATTAAAAAAGTCTTTAAACCAGGATTTAAGTTTGGAGTCGGTTATGCATAGGAAAGGGTAGGATTTAATCCTACGCACCTCTAGTACACGTACTTAGACGGTACCTTAATTGATTTATGCAAATTATTAATAACCTTTCAAAATATTCATTTTTATATTTTTTTTTACAACAAAAATTAAAAAAAAATAAATTGAAAAACACCAAGTTGTCACAACTTGTGTTCTGAAAATACTATGTTAACAAATCATCACGGTTAAATTAACATTTTTATTCAAAATACAATATTCACAAATAAGTAACAAATTTAAACTAAATATATGAAAATGGAAATCTCTTATGAATTATAAATATTTACAAATAAGATAAAAATTTATTTTGATATTTTTTACGAAAATAAAATAAAATATAAAAGAGAACATACTTTTAAAGAAAATTTGGAACATTAAGCTGTCACAACTCAAATGTCCAGAATATTCAGTTAACAACGTCTCGGCTAAATTAACTTTTTTATTTGAAATAAAATATTTTCTAAAGAAATGATTATTTAAATTAAATAAAATATCTCATAAAAAATTTACAAATAAGACAAAAATTACGAAAATTTAATTTTGACTTGACAGGGATCGGATCACACTTCTCCTTGTATCATTGGATGCAATGGGGAATTCAAAGTCACGTAGTTTTTAAAATATCATTGTAGGTTAATTAATTTTATTATTTTTTTTAAAGTTATTTTTAGATATCAAAGTTAAGGTTAAAATATTCCAACTATAGAATTAACAAATGTCCAATTCAATTAATTCTATTTATTTATTTAAGAACAACTCATCAATTAATGAACTAAATAAAAACAAACACTCAAATGTCTCTTTTATGACCAAAACGAAATGAATGCTTTTTATTTTAAACTAAACTAAACAAATCCTAAAATAAGCAAGTCTAAAAATTTAAAGTAAAACAAGCAAAAGAAACATTAACCAAATAAATAAACATAGACCCAAAATCCAATCCAACAAAAATAAAATAATAACCTCTTAAAATAAAATTAAACCAAAGCTCCTTATATTCCTTATCCTAATTTTACTTAAATTAATCTTACAAATTTAATTTTCTAATTCTACCCCCTTCCCCCACTCACACACACATGCTCACACACTCCACCACTGATAACCCATTTTCACACACTAAAAGGAGAAAATAATTAAAGGAAAGAGAATCTAGAGAGAATGAATAAGAGAGAAGCAAAAAGAGAGAGAGAAAACAAGAGAGAGAAATCTGGAATGAGAGAGGGAGAGCGCGAGCATGAGGAAAGAGGGAGGCGCTCCGGCGGGGCGGGTGAGCTCGCGCGAGGTCGTCGCATAAGGAGGAAGGAGCGGAGCTGAGTTGGCTGCGGGTCGATCTCCTCCAGGACGGGCCAAGCTGGGCGCGGGTTGGAGGGCGCGGTCCCTGCAGGCGCAAGCACGGCTGCGCGGCGGAGAGCTATAGGTGGTTCCTTCCGTGGCAGTGCTGAAATTCTCGAACCTAATGCTGCTTTGAGGTTCGCAAGGAGGGATGAAGTGTGGGTGGAGGTGAAGGCCGAGAAAGGTGATGATGGAGGCTTTGGGTATTAGTAGTGGATGGTTGTGGAATGGCTATTGGCGGTGGTGGTGGAGGTTAAGTGATGAGGGTGAAGGTTTGGGATAACTATTGAGGATGATGATAATAGTGTCACGATGGAGAGGGAGGATAAGGTGCAGCTGTGGTGGAGAGTTAGTGGAGCGATGATGAGGGAGGAGGTTGTGTGAGATGGAGAGGAAGACGGGATGGTGTAAGGATGATGATGATGTGAGGCCGCGGTGGTGGGGGAACCACCGGCCTCCTCCCTTCCTCTTTTCCTTTTAATTAAAATTTTAGATGATGATATTGCTATCTTGCTATTACCTTCTTTACATTCTGGATTTTTGATGGTTCTAGCTTGTATCTCTCTCTTTTTTTTTTAAACTGATAATCTTAAAGATTGATAGCAAGTGGTAATGGTTATTCTGTGTGTAAGGAGGTGATGATATGTGGTGATGAATGCTGATGGGTTGTGTTTTCTGCGAATTTCTGTCCTTCTCCTGTTGGTTGAGGAGTTGGTCTGTATGGTGAAGAGGGTGAGAGGCAGATTCACGGTTCCTTGGGCTGTGCACCCATCCTTATTCCTTTACACCCAATTATACAAAGAATTTTAACACCTTGCACCCCATGGAGACAGCCATCATTTTGTTGCCAACTTTCTTTGATTTTCCTGATTTCTTCCTTGGTCCTGTTGCTTCACGTGGCCATATTTTTTTGCAGGGAATGAATGTTGGCACGAATGGAGTCCGTGACTCCTTGTCTTTTTTCATTTTCATTTTTTTTTTTTGAAAATTCTAAATTCATGGATTGTGGGCTCAACAAAACAAAAAAAAAAAAAAGAAATGAAATGCGCTGGATAATTTTTGTTTTGATTGGGTTGTAAATGAGCTAAAAAGGATTTTTTTAAGAAGATAAATAAATGAATAAAGGAAAATTGCAAAATTTTTGGTTTTAAATTTTACCGGAACAAAATCGGGTCTTTCATTCATATAGGATTGGTTTAATTTGGATGAATTTCTCAAAAAAAATCTTTTAAAAAATAAATGTAATTTTACATTTGAATGTATACTTAATTTATACTTGAATATAATATAATTTTAAAATATATTTTTCTATTCTTAAATATTTTTTATGCTATAAAAGGATTTTTTTTAGAAGATAAAAATTATAGATTATTAAAAAAATCTTATACTTATTTCTGGTGATACTGCTATTATTTTAAATGATTTTAACCAAATATTCAAAAAATAACAATTTTCTTAAATAATTGCACGCAAACAAACTCATAATCTCACTACTACAAAATTGTAGTGAATAATCGATTAAATTTTAGGGATTAGGTTTCGGATTACTGGGAGAACTTTGATAAGATCAATTAAATAACGTCACCGAAAAGAGAAAAGAAAAACATACCTTCCTTCAAATTTTATAACAGTGTGGTCGTTGTTCATATATATATATATATATATATATATATATATATATATATATATAGTTAGAACGTGTTTTATTATAAGAGTGAGAGGAGTAAATGTGGATTATTAGATTTTATATGAATGATCAAGATTAAAATATAAAATTATGTGATATTTTTAAATGATCATGTAATCATTAATTGTCATTAATTACTATATATATATAATTATTAGCCATAAAATCATTCATATATATGTACTTATCAGTTTAAATTTTTTGGAAGAGATTCTTTTATGATAATATTTTATAAATATTACAAAAAGTCCTCGTTGAATGTTTTTTAAGATTTATTCATGCAATTTCAAATCAGAAATGTTGATTAGTTAAAGTCTTTTCAAAGTTTTGGGTGAGATTTGTAGTAACGACTAACGAGACAACTCCTCTTACACCTAAAATTTTCACCAAAACTCCAAAATGTAATGGGTTGTTATTCCCATACATATCAAAGAAAGAGTAAATTCTGATCATATCCAAAATCCATGAGTTCATCATTGCTTTATTAAGTCAAAATCCATCAACGGAAACCTCTCTTCAATTCCCTCCTTTATCAATATAATGAAGAATGCATGTTGACATGTTTGTTTAGTCTTTTTTGATAAGAAATAGAGCTCAAACTACCCAACATAGGAGTGGGCAAAAATACAAAGTCCAAACACAAACCAGCAAAAATAGATTATAAGGCAAAATGAAGCCACAACAAATAAGAGAAAAAATACTAAGCTATGCAATATTCAAAAGCCATCCTAGATTAGTCCCCGTCGCTCCTTTGGCATTGTCATCAATGTGAGAGAGATCAATAGAAAATATGTGGCTCATACTCATCGAGAACTAGCACTTCATCACATACCAACCACAATCCTTGCAAGAGGCAACAATAATCTGACAATAACCACAAAACTCCCATGTTGCAATAGACATATAAGACATGCATGGATATCGTAAGGAATGAAGAGATGCTTATCCAAATCACTAGCCAAGCTGTGAAACCTCCACAATAATGCCATCTAAGGTTCCCAACGTCTAACTTACATCAAGTTTGTTGCTAAAAAACTCGGTTCATATGGAAATTTATCACACCATGCCTTAGTCCAGTAACCAAGCCTAGTTAGAATCATGTAAGGCATATCCTCCCACACAGGTTTATAATTTTAAAAAATAATTCTATTTCTTATCCATCAAAGAGACCAACAGACCACGTACAAAAGACATTGCCAAAGGTTTTTATCAAATCCTCAAAAAGGGGCTCCATTAATTCCAAGCATCATGGAAACTATTAGCATGAACAGGAAGGCATGCATGATAATTCCATTGGTTCAAAAAATGATACCAATGGAATAAGAAGAATATACAAAAGATAAATGCTAGCTAGCTCGCTACACTAGACAAACACAGTGAAATCCCATGTAAAATTTGTCTTCATATGATACAATTAAGAGCACAAATTAATGACATAATGTTTCTGGATCCTAATCAAAATTTCGGCATAAATTAATGACATAATTGAGATTAGTGGGTGAAGAAGGCCCACATATCCCAAACATATGCAGGTGGACAGACGTAAGAACACACTGCTGCTGCCTTAATTAATTTAAATTGTGTGTATTATCTTAAAATTAAACAACATATATACAATGAAGTCCTACGAATTAATTGTAGTTCAAAGCCCCCTTTAGTTTGTTTTGAATTACTAGCATGCCGAAAGATGAATGAATATTATAACACTAACTATGTTTTTGTGAATTAAGATACTACAACATGTTGGGATGCAACTTTTCTCTCTTGTAATGGTGAGGATAAAGAAGCATTACTGAGAAACATAGTATATACCTTGTCAAATGCTTAAAAATTTATTTATTTATTTTGCATAGGAGTATTTGCATTGTCTGATCACCAGACTTTGTAGCATATATGCATTGCATATCCGACGTCCAAATATCTGATCATGGCAGAGCAAAGTCATAATATTGAAGAAAAGAGAACCGATGTGATTACGAAAATATTGGACAATAAAATTTTTTGGCATAATAATATAACATGATTGTTAGCATCAAAATGAATAAGTGAAATATATCACTTGTGTTTATCAAATAATCAACCACAATTTCGATAAAAATTTCTATCAATATTTTTTTGATATGTAGCATTAGTCGATATGAACTTCTTATTGTAACGTTCTAATTTCATCCAATATTATGATTCATCATTTATTATGTTTGAACAATTTGAAGTGTCTATAATGAAGGTGTACGTGGAGTTCTGGACTAATGTCATTTTCATAGGATCGGAAATAGGAATTATTACTTTTTGTTTCGATAAATAAAATATTCAAACTACTTAGGGAGGCAAGCATGATACATATATACATGTTTAACAAGAAAGAAAGTCAAATCCAAATAAAAACAAACAATAAGAGAAACATAAGATGCCCAATCTCAATTAGCCCCTACAGTCCCTTCAACATTGTCATTAAGGTTATAGAGACAAGTGGAACGCATGAGGTCTACACACCAGTTGAACAAATATCAAGAGAACACAAACGAAAAACAACAAAAAACACGTACACATAAAAATAAATAAAAAGATAGTGACATAATATGAGTTAGTGAATAATTATATGTATGATGAGAGATTGATTCAGATAAAAATTTAAAATAAGTAATGTTATATTTCATAACAAAATAGTAAACAATATAAATCGAAATTTCTTAAGAAGGAAATTAAGTATGAAACATTATATAGCTAGGGGGGTTAGTAAAAAGGACACAAGAATTAGGAAGTAGTCCAACAAAACAATTTATTTTGAGTGTTTGAAAAAAGAAATATTGGTGCATGAGAACAAATAAGGAGACAAGTCAACAGGAAACCTTGATCATACAAGTTGTGTGTGTGTGTGTTTGTTTTTTTTTTTTTTTGGGGGGGGTTATTAATTGGTGGCATAATCATTACATTAGACACTTTATGATTGGTAACCATTTAAGTCGTTTAGCTTTGAAATATCTTAGTTAGTGTAGTTAAGGATTACGACAATTGCACGAATAATCTTAGCTAATTAATCAATTGATTAAAAATAAGATATATAAGTTATTTGTACATATCTCTAGAAGTGGTGCCTCATATAATGCAAAGGGGCAATGACCCCCTAACATTTTTAATTTCTTTGTATATTATTCTCTTTTTTGGATTTGGTCCTCTAAAAAGATTTATTTGATTGATTTTTATATTTTTTTCACTCAACTAGATGCTTAAATATAGTAATAGATAATAGATTAGATGAATATGTGTGTGTTTTTCTCTCTAATTTTGATTGTAAAACATTTATTTCTTCTATATATAAATATTTTTATTTGAAATTTTTAATAGTAGTAATCATTAGAATTTTTAGAGTAAACCCCAAGTTAGCCACTGACAATTTTAGTGTCGGATAAGTTGGTCCTTGAAACTGGAAAGTGTCAAGTTGGTCTTTGACAATGTCAATTTTCGACAATCGTTAGTGCCTAACTGGAAATCGTGATGGAGCTTTTACGTGGCAAGCTGACATGGATGTTTAGCAAAACCAACGTCATTTTGGTAAGTGTATAGTGTTCATCTTCTTTATTCATGAAAGTTGGAAACCCCTAAAAACTTATCATCACTATTCTTATTGACTTCTTCTCACTCTTCTTATTCATCTCATTCATCTACATTATAGATCCCCAACATTTTGTGAATTGTTCGGAAAATGAGTGGGAGTGGGTTGCGTTTTGTCAATCAAAGAGGATAGATGATAGAAGATGGTGGTTGGACTAAGAGTGCATCTAGTGTTTCTCAAGGCCGATGTAATGGTGTGACATGCCAATGTAAGGGAATGCAATGGTGTATATCTCAAAGACTCGAAAGAATCCAAATAGGCCATTTCTAGGATGCCCATATTAGAGTTAACGAGTTATCAAAATTTTTCACTCTCGCCTTATTTCTTTATGCGTGAGGTTTGCTGCAATGACCATGTCTAATTTTTATAGGAGAATCAGCCTTATTGTAGCTTATTGCGTGGCTGGGTGAATTTGAAGGGGACAAGCTCAATGAACTAGAAAAGAAGATGACCATGGAGTTTGCTAGGCTAGAGACGATGATTTGGGTTTTACTAATTTGTTTTGGTTCTGTTTGTTGTTATGTTGATTGGAATGATGGGATATTTGTATGCTTTCAAGTAACATATGGTGTCTTCAATATGAGTTTGCTTGGATGGAGAAGTTGATTAGGGTTGTAGAGAGTTGTTTAGGTCTCTTAGGGGATACTTTGTATGGAATGATGGTAATTTTGGCATCAATATAGTGGTTGGAATGATTGGACTTACAATGTAGTTGTATTGGTTATTTGAAAGCCACCACTTTTACTTGTGATTTTGGATGGAGAGTTGAATGAAAATACAACGTTGCTATGAATTTGTTTGCCATTAATTTTAAACTTCTGAAACCTATGTATGAATTAGGAATTAAGACTCATCTCATATATAATACAATATTTCATATCTAAAAATTGATAAAAACTCAACTCATGGAGCCTCATAGCCCAACTTGTGGCTATTCCAGAAAGTACCTTTTCTCTAACCTCCTTTTTCCTATGCTTTTTTGGGCGGCCAATTTGTCTCTTGATCTTTGGTGGAATAGGATGAGGGTTTTCAGTTTTTAGTACTATTGTCCATTCACTAGTTGTATGTGGTGGTCATAAGTTGCCCTGAATAGATCCCTTTCCCTTTATCAGGAGCCTTTTCTTCCTCCTCAACAGACTTCCCTTTCCCTTTCTCTTCAACCTTCTTCCCCTTAGCTTTCCTTCCAGCATCACTCTCAACTCATCATCTAAATCCAAGTCTAACTCTTAACTTATCTCTCTATGATCTGGCTTATAAAGTGCATCCTCTGCACTTTCATAATCATCAGAGCTTCATCACTACTTTCATCAATGCCTCCATATCCTTTCATCATTACCCTTAACACTATTGTCATCACTACCAACATGTTCTTCCCAGAGGATTAACCATACTAGCCCCTTTTTAACTTCATTGTTGTCCTTTTTTCCATCCTGCACATTCACTTCATTATCTTTTTTTATCCTCATCTAGATCATGAACATCAACCCTAATTGGTGCTTTCACTTCATTGATTTCAACTATATTTGGCACACTAATAGGGTGTTCAAAGTACAAGTGGACATCTTCCGCCTTAGCTTCTAAACAACTCTACACATATCAGAATCAATCCCCATTTCAAGGCCTTAGACCTATGTTAAGGTCTTTACTACCAGGCTTCAACCACCATACAACCTTATACGTCGCATAGCCCAAGTCTTTGAACAATGCTTGTATATCAAATAAATTCATCAAGTCTACATTAATCTTAAGCAAATGATGCACCAATCCATCAACATACTCTTTCTAAAACATTATTAGTGTTCCTTTTAAAGCAACCCCGATAATGAAAGACTAGCCTATATACTGGCTCATCTGCAAAAGACATAAAATTCATAAAACACTCTTTTAATGTTAATACCTACCTCACATGGACCACAATAATATTATAAGGACTACACAACCTTATTTTATAAAGGCACAATACACACACATAGTGACATATGCACACGCATATTCACATAAGAAGCAAAAAGAGAGCTTTGGGACCATAGAGTAAGAGCGTTTTGAAGAGAGTGAAAGGCTCACTTACAGTGTCAATCTTTAACCACGTTCCATAGGAAAACACTTTATTGATCCTTCACCCACGATCACCACGTCACGACCACTCCTGGGGAAATCAACGATGAAGATGTGAGGTGAAGGATAAGAGGTTAAAAGCGATGAAGTTTTCAGTCTGTGAACCCTAACAATTCTTACATTTCCGAATGGGAGGGGTATGAATGTTAGGGTTTATGATGGGTAATTGGGGGTGGGTGATTAGGGTAATTAGGGTTTACTTTTTGCTTAGGGAAGTAATTGGGTTAATTTGTGTGATTCAGGTTCTAATTAGGTCTGTAATTAGAATTGTAAATAAGTTGATTTGTTTAATTTCACTTGGGTATAAATTGGGCATCATGAACACGACATCGTATGGCTTAAATTAGGTCTAAATTGTCCACTACATAAAACAATGTCGTTTAGAGAGTGTTAGTTGCCAGATCATTATCCCAATCACTATTCCAATGTGCCACGTAAGAGTTCCATCACTGTTTCCGTTAGGGACTAATAGTTGTCCAAAAATTGATATTGTCAAGGACCAACTTGACACTTCTAGTGTCAGAGACCAACTTGTTCAATGAAATTGTCAGGGACTAACTTGGGGGTTTACTCAAATTTTTATGTAAAATTAACTATTAACTATAGCCCTTCCTAATAAAATTGTCTAGCTCTACCACTATGTATCTCTTTTGACATCATTCACTTCCACACTCTCAAAAGATATAAAGTAAAACTTATTTATAATTACTTTTTGATTTTGTCTAGTCCAGGAGGTAAACGAGGAAAAAGTATTTTTCATTTTTCAATTTAATATAATTAATGGAGGTGGAAGAGGGAGTGTGTGTGTGTGTAGGTGTGTGTGTGATACGTTCCACTTTCAGTCTCCTCTACCACCAAATGGCTTTAGTCACACAATAGTGAAAGTCAATTACTTAATTTTGCATGTATGCGTGTGGAGATAGCGTTGTAATAATGTCACTGACAATTGAGTCCAACATAGAGTAGCTGGTTGTGGAGAATACCCATGGTTTTTACCACTAACATTCATGTAAATTAAAGGTTTCCTCGCCTTACTTGATCATTTCTTGTATTGGCTGCAAGCGGCCAAAAAGAAAACAAGAAGAATAAAAAAAGTTTCACCTTGCGAATCCTATAGACAGAATCAACTAGCGTCTACTTAAGGTGCTCATCATCTACGAATAAAATCTAGATAATTTTTGTAAGTCTTTGATAACCTCCTTCTTTCAATTAGCTTTTAAAATTTAGTTAGACTCACTTAATTATAAGATATGTAACAGCAAAGAGGAAATTTGAGAGGATCCAAGCTATATAAAAACATATTCCCACCATATTTTTCAAATTTATATTTTTTTAAGGGGTTTCTTTGGTACTTCTATAAAATTCAAGGATACCAGTATATTGTAGTTAGTTGTGACTAAGAATAAAATATATATCTCATTAATTCAAGTATTTTGAAACCTATCAAATCACAACTATTGATTATATAAAGTGTACCAATACCTCATGAATACCAAAATAAAAACCTTTTTATTAGGAATATTGCTATGTTAGTTAGATTAATTACTAGTTAGTTTTACTTATTGCCTATATAAGGCCTTATCCTCTTATATTACTTACCTTTTTAATCATTAGTAAAACTTTCCATTTCAATTTCCATAAATTATTTCTCTCTTTCTTCTTGATCACCATGAAATTCAACATGGTATCAGCCTTTTCACCCACCTTGAAGCTTCTTACCACCATTTCTCTAGTTCCAAGAACTTACTTTTATTTTCCTTCACTTTCCATTACTTTCTCACTCCCCAAATAGTTTTCTTCTTCAGAAATACTATTTCATTTCTCATTTCTTTTTCATTTTTAGATCTGCAACAATTTCTAGATCCTCCATTTTTAAATGTTTGTTTTTCTTCTTTCTAGTTCGGATTTCACCTTCTATTTCGATCTCCATGCTGCTTTGTCACCGATCTTCTTCGTCTTCCTTCGAGCGGTTCCATTCGTCACTCTAGCTTCAACCACCGCTAGCACCACCGTTCATCGTTGGTGACTTCCTCCGCTTTCGCGGTTCGTCTTTCACCATTCTCCGGCAAGTTCTTCGTCGCTCGTCTTCCTCCATTTTCAAAGATCTGGTTCACGATTTCCAATAAGTTCGTCCCCATCCTCTCTACCATTGGTTCTTGCTCTAATGATGATTCGTGACGTTGTCGGTGTTCCTCTTGTTTCTTGTTCATGTTTCTGACGAAGCTCCGCCAATCTAATCATCTCCGATCTGGTGCGGTGCCTTTAGGCTTGTTTCAGTGCTCCGATATGGTTCGTTCTTGTCCATTCTGAGCTCATTTCCGCCTCCTTCTTCGCTGGTTCGTGCTTTCTTCACATCTGGTGCATTGTTGATATCTGCATATCAAGTGTTTGATCAATTGTTTGAGTGAGTTTAGATTTCTTCTACTAGTACTTGCAAGTGCATTTTTGTACTGTTGGTGATACCTTCTGTTTTTCTTTTGCTATTGAATTTCCTGGTTTGAGATTTGGTTTAGAAGCAAGGGTTTGCAATTTCCTTGCTCTTGCTTTGAAAGTAATTTGGTTCTGGTTCTGAAAGAATTGGCTACTAGTTTGGATTCTTTTGGATTCCATTGAGGAATGTTACTTGTTCTTGAAGTTTGTTATTGGATTTGGTTGGAGCACCATACTTCTCAAGGTTTCTGGTTTCTCTAAGTTCTTAAGCTTCTGGTTTATATTGTTCATTGTGACACCTGTCATGTATTGTTCATTGGTTTAGCTTTTGCCTCTTGTTTAAGGGTGGTTAAACATATGTTGATTTGGCCTTTAATTGGCTTTGATTTGCTTCTGTCTTGGGTGGTTAAGCATCAATGCTACCTTCTGCCCTTGATGGTTAAGCTGTGTTAGCTTCTCCTTTTAGGTGGTTAAGCATTGGTTTGCTTCTACCATGGATGGTTAAGCGTGATGATTGGCTCCTGTCTATGGTGGTTAAGCATTGATATTTTTCCCATATTGGGATTGTGATTGCTTCTGCCAAGTGGTTAAATATTAATGGTAGCTTTTGCTTGGTGGTTAAGCTTATGATGATATGGTACTTCTTTTGCAATGAGCGTCGTGGAGACGTTGGATTGGGACTAGGCACCACTGCCATTGCTTGATGAATTTGATGATTTCTTCAGCGACGAGTGCGATGAAGACGTTGAGTTAGAACTAGGCACCACCGTTGCATTCATTTTACATTCTTTGTTTGATTTCATTGTATCTTTTCTCATTTTCAGTTGTATTGTACATTCATCCCAAGCTAGAGTGCTAAAATACTCATGCTCCAGCTTGTGTGGGCTATTAGGAATATTGCTATATTAGTTAGATTAGTTACCAGTTAGTTTTACTCATTGCCTATATAAGGTCTTATCCTCTTGTATTACTTACCTTTCCAATCATTAGTAAAACTTTCCATTTTAATTTCCATCAATTATTTCTCTTTTCTTTAAACATGAAATTCAACACTTTTTTAAAGATAAATTACATTGATTTCCCTTATCCTAATCAAATGATATAATACGCTACATTTATCTACTTGGCATGGTTATGTTGATATCTTTATGTTAATATATATTTTGACGTTACTTAATGATATATTTACAAAAGTGTTAACTGTTACAATTCACAAAAATATAAGAGTAGTGTCAAATGTGTAATATTACTTAATTATAATAATCTACCATTTTTAAATTTTTATTTTATTTTTATATATTGTGAATATAAAAGTTTATTTACAACATTGTTTAATGATATAGTGTCATCGTTAAAAATGTTTGAACATTAATAGATCTCCCTAAAACAATATAATAATTTGAGATTAATTTAAATATATTATCAATATAAAGTATCATATATTATGGTATGTATATGACTTTAAAAGTAATTATAAAAAATTTATACACTTTATAATGATGATATATGGTTGAGCAAATTTATAAATTTTTTTGTATCAACAATGTATAAAAAAAATAAAAACTCATAATAAAATTAGTTAGTAATATAAAAAACTTACATAAAGAATCAATGTATCAAACAAGAAGAAACCCTCACATTGAGAGTGCCCTCAAGTCACTATAATCGATGGGTTTAGATACTATGTATGAGATTCTAAATTTAAACCTCACTATGAATAATATAATTTTCAAAATATAAATAAAAAATAAAACATTTAGGGGCCCTGCTTTTCTTCTAAGCAACGATGCTCAATTTAATGTTTATTGTGTAAATGACTAATGTCACTTTTGTTTTGTTGGGGTAGTTGTTTGGTAGTTATTATTATTATTATTATTGAGTAAACACCCAGCTTATTAACTTAGTTTCTCAAGAATATCATGCTCGACAATTCAATCCCCAAAGAAAATAAATCCCACCCATGGTATTTCAAGAATTGAAACGTAGGACAAGTTAATCATTCCGTTAAGTCTTTGCTAATGAAATAATGCAAGTGGTGTGTCACAACATTTCTGTGTTACATAAATTGAAACATTGACATCCAAACGACATCGTTTCAAAAGGATTCAAGAAACTCTTTCGGCATTTAAGAAATCACTTTCTTACGTCATGTTGATCTAGGTTTTGTGGGACTAAATTGAGTATTTTACTCTTTTCTTTTTCTTCAAAAGAGATATTCATTAAAAAAATGCCAATGTCCATAACCAACTAGATAGAGAAAGATAATAAAACTACATCAGCTTATACATGGTTAGGCATGACATTCTGCATGCTCCTTTTATTGTTTGGTCATATCTTATGAGTGATGCTATTTAAACACCTAAAAAGTGGGTGTCCATTGGGACACTTAAAAAGTGGGTGTCCATTGGGACACCCACTTAATAACCGTTAGATATGATGGTAAATTCCACACACTCCATCTATCACATCACATCTAATGGTTGTTAAGTAGACACCAACCTTTTGAGTGTTTGAATAGCATTTTTGTATCGGCATGCTCTTTTGTGTGTTGTGAATTGTGATGATGCTGTCCAAGGTGCTTGGAGCAAATTGGTCTTTTTATTATTTTTCGCCTTCTCTTTTGTGGTCAAGCTTTTAAGGCCCCATAGGCCCATACACCCACCAAACAATGTAAAAAAAAAAAGAGCTCATTGAGTCTTCCCATTCTGTTGTTATTGTCTCATCTCGGTCATCCCAATAAGCTCCTTCTCCTTCTATCTCTTTCATCTTAGCACCAACGAATAATGCTATCGTATATGTATATATAACCGTACTATGATTCCAGATAAATTATCAGAATAAATAATTAAGATTTCTATGGTCACGCCACACTCATACAATGCTCCTTAGGTGTTTGTTAAATTGCTTCAATTGAATTTTTAAATGCTTCTTGCTTCTTGTTCTCTTTCCTTAAGTTGATATGTGTGTGTTGCTTGACACTATAAGGCTAATGACCTGACTACTATTAATATTGATTAATATGCCTTTTACATTTTCGCCAACAAGTATATAAACAGAGATTGTGTTGTTATTTCATTCTTCAAAGGAACATGAAAACATGCATTCTGAACAAAGATAAATGCAATAATCCTAAAGTTTTAGTGAGAAAAGAAACTACTACAATATGAAAAGTAGGGTGTGTAGGCAGTGACGGAGTTAGAAATTTTGGAGAAAGGGGCTAAATTAGTTAACATAAATAATATAAAGTAAAATAAAATAAATTGTCATATAAAAAACATAAAATGAGTCACTATATAGTGTTTTTCATGCAAATTATTGGTAAATTAAGATTTATTTAATCATTTATTCTCTTTTTCTCTTAATAAAAGAGTAATAATTTTCTTCTTAAACACTTCTTAGGCTTAATATAAAAAAAAAATACGTATCAATATATTATTTAACATCAAAATGGAGTATCATACATAACAATTAGTAAGTACAAACTCCACTAAGTGGATAAAATGAGTTAATAAGAGAAAAAGCTTAAAAAGTATATTCTAAAAACATTTGTATAAAGATGCTACTATATCAAAAGACTTTTATTATTTATTATATATATTATGTATAAAGATGACTAAATTTTTTAAAGGGTCATAATATAAAATATACATATAATTATACAATAAATGTGTGGAATTTGGGGAGACCGTGGCACCCCTTGGTTCCCTTCCTTCCACCTTTGGTGGTTGGGGGCGAGGATGTAAGTAAACGGAATAGGGATGGGTGATGATAGATCCCTTGGATCTGCGCATTGTGATCCCTAGTTATTATCCCAGAAATTCAAATTTGATATTATATTTGTTGTTGTTTTACATATTAATTTGATTTAGGGATTGTATAGGTTTGGTGTGAAAGATGAAGCAAGTGGTAGGAATGGTGGTTTCCAATAAGATGCAAAAGTCAATTGTGGTGGCAGTGGATAGGCTATTCCACCACAAATTGTACAACCGGATAAGTAGCAGACCTTCCAAATTCATGGCACACGATGAGTACAATCAATGTAACATTGGTGACCGAGTTAGTAACATAATCTTACCCATCTAATTCGCTATCTTTTTTATTTTTTATTATTCGTATCACATTCAATTCTTTTGAGTATTGTTCTTATTGCTTGTGGTTTTAATGTTTTAACTATAGCCATGGTTCACAATAGGACATTTTGATGCCATTTGGTCGATGTAGCTGACCCCCACTTAGAAGGATAAGGCTTGATTGTTGTTGTTGTTGTATTATTCTTGTCACTTAATCGGTTATAATGTTATACTTTTGGTTTTGCAAGACAACTTGATAAGCAATCTTTTTCGCTATTGTCATTTCAGGTTTAGCTGGATCCTTCTAGGCCTTTGAACAAGCGTAAACATTGGGTTGTTCCTGAAATTCTCAAGAAAGCACGCATATATACTCCTCCCACCATGTTGGTGTCTAAGAATGTACCCTCCAGCTTTGAATTGCCTACTTCCTTAATTGGCTCAAGGTATTGGAAGTATCTTGGTTATCAAATCTATATAAGTTTTAGTTGTTGTTATGGAAATGAAATTGGAAATAAAGTGTAGTCTACCGAGTTGATAATTTGAAACCTTATTCAAGTCCTTTTTTTATTAACAATTTGTTCAAAAAAGATCTTATGTAGCAGTGGGGTTTACTGTTGTCTAATGCATTTATTTGACATGGTGTATGATCCTGTAGATTTCTAGTTACTTGCAAATATAAGTTTGCATTCTTTTGCAGCTTGAATTGCTTGTGGTTTGTTATTGTTAGTAAGATATCCAGGAGTATAATAGAAACATGAACCTTTTGCTGATTATAAGTTATCATCTTGTGAAAAAATTGAACCCTCCTTTATTCTCCATTCTAACAAACTTTCTAAATTTTTGTGGAGGATAATTTTCATTGTGGTTTGTTCTAAGGTTGATTAGCATGTATCTTGATAGGTTAAAACAAGTCTCCTGCAATTTCACATGAAGTCTTATTAGATATCAAGGTTGGTGTGATTGTTTTGTCATCTATGCAAATGGACTATTATGCATCATGATCAAAAGGGGTATTTGATCTCATGATTATGTTACATATTTTGTCGCAGATTCCTTAGTACATGCATTCTTTTGTACTATTCGCTAAAGGAAAAAAAAAAGAAAACTTGAACTTTCACGCTGGTCGGGAAATTAATGTAAAAGGAATTCATTATAGTAACTCTTTTCAGACATTTTGTCTTCTACTCCCACTCAGAAATCCCTCAAGACTCTATGAGGGTGAGGGACTCAGATTGATAACATTCCCACACTAATAAATCAATGCAATTTGTTGATCTAGAGGTGAATTGTCTCTCACATTCTTACTATTTCTTGTCATCTAAGTTTAGTTTCATTGTTTAAAAATTGAAGGTAATAACTTGATCACAACATAGAAACTGGCACATCAAAACTTGATAAAAACAAAAACTAAGCCTAATATTATAACTAATGAAAATGATACAATTGTAGATGATATCACAAAACATATAGACGATTTCTTATCACATCAGTGCACTGTGCACCACATAAATAGACATGCTAAAAGCAACAACTTGAAAGCTCGTTACATCTCTAAACTAAGCTGTGAAACAACTTTTGAAACTATTTTTCATCAAGCCATATAGGTTGAAGGTATCAGTGCTAGGTATGAAATGGTGGAGTCCAGAGCAAGAGAGGGAGAATGAGAAAGAACTAGAATCAAAGAATTATCTAAAATTGAATTACGATTACTGATATTGATGAGGTTACATGAGAGTTTATATACAAGTTAGTGTAGCTAACACTCTTAACACATTCTAGAGTGAGTAACTAACACTCTAATAGATTCTAACAATAACTAACTGACTCCAACTAACTCAGCTTTCTCCTATTATCCTTACATCCCCCCTCAAAGTCAGAGTGTCCTGTAACGCAATTCTTAGTTTGGCTTGAAATTTGTTGAACAAAATAGAAGAGATGGGTTTGGTAAATATGTCTGCCACTTGATGCTCAGGAGGAATGTGACAAACTTGAATTCTGCCTTTTGCTACATGATGCCTGACAAAATATAAATCCAACTCGAAGTGCTTGGACTTTGAGTGTAGAATAGGATTCGCGCCATGAGCACAACACTTAGATTATCACAATACACCTTTGGAGTCACTACTAGAGGAACTTGCAACTCCTGAAGAAGGTTGCAGAATCCAGAACATAATCCGTGTATGCTATGAGGGTTGAGTCAGAGGCTTTTCTGATATGTAAACCATGGTGAGATATGCCCTGTAGGTATCTAAGAATCCTCTTGACCACCTTCCAATGAGAGTCAAGAGGGGATTGCATGAATTGACAAAACCATTGATATAGTAAGCTAGCTTAGGTCTAGTAATAGTAAGGTCCTGTAAACTCCCAACTATTGTCCTATATAGAGCAGGATCAAAAAGGAGGCTCAGGCGGCTGAAAGAGGAGGGAATGGGTGTAGCATAGGGCTTGCAGCCTTCCATCTTGGCTTTCTTCAACAAGTCAGTAACATATTTGGATTGTGAAAGAAGAGACCCCCATCTAAGGTGTGAGTTACTTCAATACCAAGAAAGTAGTGTAGTTTGCCCATATCCTTTAGAGCAAATGAAGCATTTAAATGCTGGATTAGGTTAGAGATATAGGAAGTAGAGCTACCTTTGATGTTGATATCATCAACATAGATAAGCACATAAGTAGATGCTTCAGGAGTGACCTTGGTAAATAGATGCATCTGACTTTGTTCCTGAAAACCTAGTTGTTGCAATGCTGATGTGAGTTTATGGAACCAAGCCCTTGGAGCTTGCTTAAGACCATATAATGCCTTGGTTAGCCTGCAAACATAAGTTTTGTCCCCTATTTTGTAGCCTTAAGGCTGTTTCATATACACATCTTCAATCAACTCCCCATTTAGGAAATCATTATTCACATCAAGCTGCCTAATGCACTAAGATTTTGCTATAGCCAGTGACGGAAGTAACTGATAGAAGTTGGTTTTATAATTAGACTGAAAGCAAGCTTCAGTGTAGTCAAACCCAGGTCTTTAGCTGAATCCTTGAGCAATAAGCCTAGCCTTGTATTTCTGTAAGGACCCATCAAGGTTATATTTTACTCGAAACACCCACTTACTGCCTATAGGTTGTCTGCCTTTTAGTAAAGGGACCAGTTCCAAGTATGATTTCTTATCAGGGCATTATATTCTTCATCCATCACCTACTTCCAATGAGGAATGGTGAGGGCTTGTTTGATTGAAGTTGGTTCAAGGCTTGGCAAGTTTATGCCTTAGGTGTGAGCATGTGATGATTATTTATTGGTTGGACTAGTTTATTTTAGTGGGACTGAAATCGAGTGGATGCAACAGGTTTTGGAGTTTTATGTGAGGCTAGGGGAAGGTGGAGAGGGTCAGCTGAGGTGTTGGCCATGGCTGAACATCAATTTCTAAGGTTGGATCAGAATAGGTGTGGGAGGAGAGACATTTTGTGGTGAGGAAGGAAAGGAAGGTTGTTGTTTCAGTATAGGGATAATAGGCATGGATGGAAGGGTTCTGATTTTAGACTTAGAAACCAAAACCAGATTTGAAGGGAAACTTATATTCATCAAACACCACATGTCTAGTGATAATGATTTTCCAAGTGTCAGGAAGGCATCTGTAGCCTTTGTGTTGGAGGCCATAACCAAGGAAAACACAAGAGGTAATCTGAAATCCAACTTAGGCCTTGTGTAGGGGAAACATAAACAACCAAATCTCTTAAATGTAGAAAGGGCGGAACAATGCTAAACAACTTTTGTGCAGGTGAAGAATTATTTAGAATTGGTGTAGGTAGGGAGTTGATGATTTGTGCTCAGTGAGAAAGGCATCACCCTAATATTTGAGGGGCATTGAGGCTTCAGCTAGCATTGATAGTCCCATATCTACTATGTGCCTATGTTTTCTTTCAGCAACTCCATTTTGTTGATGAACATGAGGACAAGAAAACCTATAGACAATGCCTTGTGCCTGCAAATGCTTGGACAAACTTACAAACTCCAATGCATTATCACTTTGCACAGCTATAATTTTGGTTCCTTATTCAGTTCTATCATATGTTGGAAACTAGTAAAGACAGATCTAATTTCTGATTTTGATTGAATCAAGTATAACCAAGTGTATTTAGAGAATGCATCAATAAAATGAACATAGTAACGAACTCCTTTTATTGAAGAAATTAGAGCTAGACCCCATATATCAGTATACATAAGATCCAAAGGCTTATTGTATATAGTGTTAGAAACTGAAAAAGGAAGTTGATGAAACTTTCCTAAACAACAAGATCCACAAAGAAACTTTTCAATAGGAAGGGAAATATTACATGTTTTTAAAACTCTAGACACGTTTGGAGAACAATGACCAAGTCTGGAGTGCCAGAGTGCAAAATTTGAGTCAGGAACAATAGTAGTGCAGAAGGTA